>JACXIK010000023.1:0-600000 GCA_014737385.1 Bombus superbus
TATTATATATTATATATTTTATATTTTATATTATGTGTTATATATTATACATTGTACATTATATATTATACATTATACATTATATATTATATATTATATATTAGATATTATATATTATATACAATATATTATATATTATATATTATATATTATATATTATATATTATATATTATATATTATATATTATATATTATATATTATATATTATATATTATATATTATATATTATGTGTTGTGTATTGTATATTATATTTTATATATTATGTATTATATATTATGTATTATATATTGAATATTATATATTAAATATTTAATATTATATATTATATATTATATATTATATATTGTATATTATATACTATATATTATATATTATATATTATATATTATATATTATATATTATATATTATATATTATATATTATATATTATATTATATTATATTTATGGCGCAACTGTGATGGAGAAGTTGATACCTATCAACTCAATACCGTGACGTTCGGGTTGTCAACGGCTCCGTACTTCACAATTCTATGTCTCAAACAGCTTGCGTACGACGAGGGACACAAATACCCGCGAGCTGCAGCAGTTCTACGACGAGATTTTTCTGTCGACGACGCCCTAACTAGAGTCGACACTAGGGACGTGGCAATAACTCTGAGAACAGAACTTACGGAACTACTCAGTTTAGCCGGTCTAAAAATCAGAAAATGGACATCCAACGATCAAAAACTATTACTAGGACTTGCCAAACACGACATCAATGATAAACTACACCTAGGAGTATCACAGACGTTGAAAACTCTAGGCATTTTTTGGAATTTTTCCGACGACTCAATTCACTATTCGGTCGAAATCAATCCTACCGCCTCTCGTATCACCAAGCGGATTGTCATCTCCGAAATTGCCAAATCGTTACGATCCTTTGGGGCTACTCGCGCCAGTAATCGTACGGGCAATGATTCTGCTCCAACGCCTGTGGACTTTGAAGATCGATTGGGACGAATCTCTGCCCGCTGATATACATAGGGAATGGAGCAAATACTACACACAATTACCACTACTCAACAATGTCACATTCCCACGAAAAAGCATAATCAGATCTGCAACGGAAATTGAACTGCATGGGTTCTCAGACGCCAGCGAAAAGGCATACGGAGCATGCGTTTACATCCGTACGATCACTCGGGATGGTCATGTCTGGACACGGCTCCTCACCGCAAAGTCAAAGGTGGCTTCACTCAAATCCCAATCAATACCAAGACTCGTACTGAGCGAAGAACTCTTGCTCACATCATTGACGATCACAATACTGCAAGCATTATCAATCCAAATATCTCGCATCGTCTATTGGACTGATTCCACCATCGTCCTGCACTGGATTGGTACATCACCACTTACTCTGAAGACCTTCGTCGCCAATCGAGTAGCCGAAATTCAAAGGCAGACTCAGACTTCGGATTGGCGTCACGTTCCCACTACCGACAACCCTGCGGATTTCATATCCAGAGGCCAATCATCCGAAGAGTTTCTGCGATCAACCATTTGGCAGCATGGGCCGGAATAGCTCCAACAACCAGTTATTGTGTGCGTTGCATTGAGGCCCGACATAAGTCGTCCGCGCCATACCTCGAGTCGAAACTCATACTGGCTTTTCGCATCAAGATGGAATTCACTTTATTTCATTTCTACTCACCGACGACCTGCGCGTCAGGAACGACTCGCGGCTTGGAAAAACCCTGCCCTCCCCATGTGGTTCATCGGACAAGTTGGACCTACCCTCTTGGGGGAAGCAGCTCGCTTAGCCGACGCGACACGGTGACTCGCACCGCGCCACGCCGTTACCAGCGGGGGCCACGAGGAGGCGGAGCTGCCAGCTTATAGCTCGGTCCCAGCAGGTTGGCTCGAGAGCCGATATTCCTGCACCGTTACAGCCCCCAATGGGAGCTGCCTGCGTGGACGATCGCAGTTGTAGCTGGCCTGCGTTTTCCCAGAGTCATTGAATTGAACTCTGCAAATATAACGGGCATAACCAGCTGGTTTTCTTCCACAACCAGGGTACGCCCTACATAATATTGATCAAGTATGGAGCTCCCATTTGTGGGAAGCTCCAACAACCAGAAGGATGTTGGCCGACGTGGAATTCAACGCCGTTACTCGAAATACCAGATCAAACGATGGTAACATGTCTGACCGTGAGTCCCGCCGATCACAGTTTATTTGAGAAATTTTCCTCGTGGCCAAGGTTGATGAGGATAACCGCTCACTGCTTACGCTGGAAACAGAAGCAGAATCGAGGAAAACCTCTGACCACACACGAATTGACTATCGCTCACAACAAACTTATCCAATTGCTGCAGTTATGCTATTTTTCAGAAGAAATTCGCAACCTCCGAAAGGATCGAACTTCCACGGTGAAGGAAAAATTGCAACGGCTCAATCCCTTCTTAGACAAGGACGGGATGTTGCGAGTCGGAGGTCGACACAGTCATTCACAGTTGTCTTTCAGTCAAAAACACCCAATAATTTTACCAAAGTCTTCAGTTACAGGACTCATCATCGAACATGAACACCTTGTGAACCTCCACGCTGGAACTCAAGGCACGTTGTACGCCATCCGACGACGTTATTGGCCCATCGATGGACGCAGTCAGGTTTGGAGCACGATAAAGAAGTGTGTACGCTGCTGTTGAGCCAACCCACCTCCAGTGGACCACATGATGGGTGATCTCCCAACTGCCCGTACGACCGAATCTCGCCCATTCACCAATGTTGGAGTAGACTATTGCGGCCCATTCTACCTAAAAGAACGCAAGGACCGTAATCGCCGTAAAATCAAAACGTATGTAGCCATCTTTGTTTGTCTCGCTGTCAAGGCTGTCCACATCGAACTGGTCAGCGATCTCACGAGCGAGGCGTTCATCGCCACCCTACGAAGATTCATCGCACGACGAGGATATTGTGCAACAATTTATTCAGACAACGCTACCAATTTTGATGGCGCTTATAACATCATAAGGTAAGAGTTCAGTCATTTTTAGCAGAACGACAGATCGAATGGAGATTCATTCCACCTAACTCACCTCACTTCGGCGGGTTATGGGAAGCTGCTGTTAAATCCTTCAAGCGTCACTTCAAACGAGTCGTAGGTAATGAACTCTTGACATTTGAAGGTATGCATACTCTAATTGTTGAAATTGAGTCAATCCTAAACTCCAGGCCACTCACTCCAATATCCACCGATCCAAATGATCTCCTGGTCCTCACTCCTGGTCACTTCCTTATCGGTGATTCATTGACTAACTTACGGGAACGAGATTTCAGGGACACTCCGTCTAATCATCTCTCTAGCTGGCACATGTCCAAAAGATTAAGCAGCATTTCTGGCGCCGGTGGCATCAAGAATATCTCAACGAGCTAAACGCGCGACATAAATGGAACAAGGGCAGTCACAACATGAAGGAAGGCACCATCGTCCTCCTCAAAGAAGACAACGTTCCCCCAATGCAATGGCCACTGGGTAGAATCATCAAGGTCCAACCTGGCGCCGGCCTGCTACAGTTCGAACCGCAACGGCTACTTTGGAGCGAGCCATCAAGCGACTGGTACCACTACCAATCAACACCGAGCCCGAAGAAGAAGCCAACAACCAAACCGAACATTGAGGAAGATCCACTTCGTCGTATTACTCTATATTAGTTGATCGGTACCCTCTCAACGGGGGGAGCATGTTACGCCGTGTGGCTCACAGCAAACCGTCTGTCTCAACCGTCATTCCAAAAATAGAGTACATTTAATTACAAATTGACGACACGACACAGTTTGCATCTCGCACGATACAATGTCGGTTTCCAACGGTTCCTATGTTCTACAATGTCACCGAAAAAATCTTCTTACTACATTTTCGAACACGTACATTGTTGCGGGACATAGCCGATGTCTCGCTTCGAGATATATCGATCCCTCGTGAGAAAGTTCGTTACCATTCGAGAAGCCTGATGAGTCAATCATAGAAACTTCTCGATGCTGGATCATCCGATATATCACGTGACTCAGTTTCCAACGGTCACGAAAGACAAAGGACATAGGAACCAAGAACGTCAAAATCATTTAGTTCTGTCCGAACCTTCAGAAGGCATACGTCGAAAACGCAAGCAATCTTTAAGTGCAGTCAAGGCGAATATATCAAAGAATTCAAGTCCATTTATAACACAAATTTAATTGTATCATCGCGACAAAAATAACTAATTGTCAATTACCTTCGGAACTATTGTTGGAAATACATATTTTGGTATTGTTAGTTAATGTCAAAATCATTACAACCACCCTTAATATCCGAAAAGAATTAAGGGAACGATTGTGTTCGTGGCGTCGATTGTCAATATCGTAACGAGGACTTACACATCTCGTTGGCGCGTTTAATCGTGATCGTGTCTCTCTCGTGAACGGTCGTAACAGTATCAAAATAGTTTCTCAGGCGATCGCCCCTCCAGAGGCCCCCCTTGCGATACTCTAACCGGCTAAATGGCTATTTTAATCCATAAAATAGCCATTTGGTCTCTTCTGGGAAGTGTAGTATTTGTTTCTTTTTTATTTTAGTGTTAATGGTGTTTAGTGTAGATTTGATTTTAGTATTGGAAAATTTAAAACCTTTTTTAATTGGCCAGTTTTGAAGTCTATTTAAAATATCTGGAAGAAAGTTTTGCGTCATATTTTTATTTTTTCCTTTACATAAAACAGTTAGGTCATGATTTCATTTATCTATACTAAAAATAATGTAACCTCAGCACAGGGCCTTGAGGAACGCGGTTTTGAACAATTTTTGGATCAGATAGGACATTATTTACTTTTATTGTTATTCTCCTTGTATTAAAGTTCATGTATATTCATTTCACCGTTAACCAGCTAACTGTGGAATTTAATTTTCGAAATCTCTCATTGTTAGATTATAGGGTTTGATATAAATGTCTATTTGATTCACTGAGATAAGTTTTGTAGCTGTTATATTTCAACACCTCGCACGATACATACAACACCGAATATACATTAAGACTAAATATGGCGGTTAGAGTAAAAAACAAGAGAATGCACATCAGTTGCACCAACTCTGGGATGCAGAAACTACTAATCATACCAACATGAGATTTATCTCAACACTCATAAGATGCGTAAATAAAATCAAGCGATGACAAGTATACAAGTCAAACGCAGGACGAATGCTCCTATCAAATTTTACAACAAAATTGAAGCAAAACGATGATAGCTTACATTTTTAGTCGCAAAGATTAACAATTCATTGTTGAAAAAATTATTGTTATAAAACATTTTAAAATTGCAACAAAATAATAAGATTCATAAACAAGAAAAATTACAAAGAAATATAAGAAATTCAGTTGGTTTTTTAGTGTGGTATTTTTCGAAACAGAATACATAAAGTTTTTTTTTCTTTATTATTTTATTTGCTTTTTACAATTTGTCCAGTAGGAGATTTGGTAAATTCTTATATCATTGTGAAAAAATAACATGTAGACTTATATTTGTTTGTGTTCAATATTTGTGTTCAGTATTTTTTGTTTTCACGTATTCTATGGTTTTGCCATTTTGCTTTCGCTTTTCTTTTTTCTCTGATTTTGTCTAGGAATTTTATTTTTGCTTGTCTGTGGCCTAACGTGTGGCCCAACATTGGTCGGACAGAATACGACTCCTTCCTGGACGGACTTGCGGCTTGTGCAATGCGTCTGCACACCCGCCCGTCCCTGATCCTCGGGGACTTTAACGCCCATGCTACCGCATAGGGATCCCGTAGAACTGATAGAAGGGGTCGAGCCGTACTTGAGTGGGCGGCCGGGCTCGAAATCCGGCTCATTAACCGGGGGTCATCCAGCACGTGCGTGGCGTGACGGGTTGAATCCATAGTGGACCTCACGTGGGCGAACCCCGCTGCTGTCTGCCGTACTTCAGGTTGGGAGGTGTCCCCTGAGGAAACACTCTCGGATCACCTCTACATCCTGATGGACGTGGCGGTCGGTGGCGTGAGAGACAACGAACGTCCGTTCAGGACGCGAGGGCCCGGCCGCTCATTGGCAAGGAAGAGGAATCTCCCGCGGTGGACGGCGACCCACTGCGATGAGGATCTTATGGTGGCGGCTGCTATGGCCGTCACCTGGGGGGAAGACTCCCCGACGGACGAAAGAACGGAAGCGGGAGCAATCCAGCTCAGGCGCGACATGCACGTGATTTGTGATACGTGTATGCCGCGAGCCGGAGCTCTGGGCCGCGCTGGTGCGGTGTACTGGTGGTCCGAGGAAATCGCGCGCCTCCGCGAGGCATGCACCCGCACCCGGCGCCGGTAAACTCGAGCTCGCCATAGGCGGAGGGAGGATGAAGCCACGGTGGCTCGCCTGTACGGGGCCTACCGCGAAACGCGGAGATCTCTGCATAGAGCTATTAAAACTCCTGGCCACCCTCGATTCCGACCACTGAGGGCGCCCTTATAGGATAGTGTTGAATAAACTCCGTCCTTGGGCGCCTCCCACGACGGAGAGCGTGGACCCTCGGTTCCTGGAGGAGGTCGTCGGCACCCTGTTTCCGGGAGCGGAGAACGAGGAAGAAAGCAAGAACGAGGAGCAGGAACAACAACTGCAGGAGGAGGAACCACCGAACACCACGGGGAGTTGGAGCCCGGAATCGGGGGTCACCGAGGAGGAGCTGGCCGAGGCCGTGAGGAGGATTGGAGCGCGGAAAGCTCCAGGTCCCGACGGAGTCCCGGCCCACCTGTGAAAGGAGGATGCCGGAGTTTTGGCCTAAAGACTAAAGCATCTGCTCGACGGATGCCTGTCCCGGGGCAAATTCCCTATTCCGTGGAAAGAGGGGCGGATGGTCCTGTTGCCGAAGCCGGGACGTCCTCCGGACTCGCCGTCAGCCTTTCGGCCGGTATGCCTTTTGGATGAGGCGGGCAAGCTGTTGGAGAGGGTGGTGGCCGCCCACCTCGAATCTCATCTGTCCCGGTGTGCGCCAGTTCGGCTTCCGGAAAGGGCGATCTACGGCCGATGCAATCGCCCGTGTCCGCTCCCTCGTCGAGGGGGCTGAGAGATGGGGCTGCATTGCGTTGGCCGTGTCGCTGGATGTGATCAACGCCTTCAACAGCATCCTCTGGGACAAGATAGGCAGGGCCCTTGAATTTCATGGAGTGCCCGCTTACCTGCGGGGTGTGGTTCCGGCGTTCCTCCGGGATCGTAGTATCGTCTACACCGGCAGAGGTGGCGACGTGATAGGGCGGGCGGTGTTGGTGCCGCAGGGGTCAGTGTTAGGCCCGTTACTGTGGAACATCGCGTACGACGCGGTACTCCGGGCGCCGAGGCCCCCGTGCTCAGCGCTGACGTGTTACGCTGATGACACGTTGGTGCTAGTATGGGGCACGACATGGGGGTTGTCCGTCTAGCGGAGCTGGCGGTGGCCTGCGTGATCGCCGCAATTGAAAGGTTGAGGCTAGGGGTGTCCCCTCGGAAGTCTGAAGCAATGTGGTTTTGCCAGAGGGCTGAACACGGGACACCCCCGGCGGGATATCGCCTGGCGTTTGGACGAACCGAGATCGAGGTCGGTACCACCATGAAATACCTGGGTCTGACGCTCAACAGCCACTGGACCTTCAGTGCTCACTTCGAGCGTCTGACACCGTCGGTTGAGGCCACGGCGAACGCCTAAGGATCGAAGCTCCTTTACGGGGCTCCGATATGGGCAGAAGATCTGATGGCTAGCAAGCGCACCCTGCAGAAGGTCGGGAGGTTGCACAGGACGATGGCCATCAGGATAACGAGAGGTTTTCGCACCATAGCGGGCGCAACAACTGTGGTGCTCGCGGGGCTTTCCTCGTTTGAGCTGCAGGCCCTGAGGTCTTCTGAGATCTATCTCTACACCCGAGATCTGTTGGGCGGGGTCGGCCCGGCGAGCATCGACGCTCGTCAAGCCCTGCTCGATAGATGGCGCGCCACCCTCGACACGAAAGCGAACGCGCCGAGACTAAGGGTCGTCGAGGCCGTCCTCCCAAACTGGGATGTTTGGTTAGACGATGGCGGGCCTCCCCTGACCTACAGAGTGACGCAGGTGCTTACCGGGCACGGGTGCTTTGGGGAATACCTGCACCGAATCGGGAGGGAGACCACACGGTGTCACCACTGCGATGGGGGGGGGGGGTCGATTCAGCACAGCACACACTGGAGCACTGTCCAGTGCTTACTGACTGGCGAGAGAGGTCGGACGGCGGTCGTCTCTTTCTGCGAGCAGGTAATGCTCCGGAAGGAGTTGGCCGAACGAAAGAGGGTGCGGTGTTCTCACCCGGAGGGGATCGGAAGAAAAAGACGAAGACGAGGACGAGGCCCAGGTTGAAGTCGCGGACACACTTCCCCAAGAGGACGAGTTCGAGCCGCCTCGTCTTCATCCACAAGGTCTCTGACGCCGGCGGAACCGGCATCGCGGCACCGCCAAGCCACCCGGGCTTCACTGGAAATCACTTATCAATATATTAAACGTCGGTGAACGCTACCTATCCGGTTATATTAGTGAATTAAACGTCAATTCCTAATATTAATCTAATCTTAATTAATTTAGTTTTGAAACCATTCCGTACAGTAGTTTTGACTCTTGCAGAACTCTTGTATATAAGCGAGATAAGTGTTGTAAATCTAGTGCATAGTAACCCTGTTAAACCTGTGTTCTCATCCACTAACCACCCCTATTGTCCTAATCGAAATAGGGGATCAATCGCATCGCGGCGTCGGTTATCAAATCGTAGCGAGAACTTACGCCTCTCGCTGGCGCGTTTCCTCGCAATCGCGTGTGTTTATGTGATTATGTGTCACTGGCGTGTACACTGCTTCACTTGTCGATTTAGCACACGTTATCCGACTCGAAGGACCATAATGTTCAACCGTTCGTGGAGAGACGCGATCGCGAGGAAACGCGCCAGCGAGAGGCGAAGTTCTCGCTCCGATTTGATAACCGACGCCGCGGATTAAAAGGACAAAAATATACCGTAGCTCGGAGTTTATTGCTGTATGACTTGGCTCGAAAAAATGACTAAGGTTTACAGTCTTCAAGGGCTTATATACTATGGCACTCCTGGGTGGGCCGCCCCCGACCGTCCGAACCCGGAGATCTTCATATCAGAGGATCGTGTGACACTGTCTTCGCTACTTTATCCATCTGCTATACTAACCAGTTGAATTAAGCCTTAAAATTGTGATTTCAGGAATAAATTGATAGTAATAGTGCTTTTGTGCAGATTCAGGACGATATTTAGAACAACGTAAGCGACTTTGAAACTCTTTCCCCCGGTGCTTTTTAAACAGATATCGATAAACAACGATTAAAAACATGACTGTTTTTTTACATTTTGCTTTATATTTCAGAAATTATTTGAGGCATGTAAAAATGTTCCAGTAGGGAGTTAGCTAATAAAATTATCCTTAAAACGAGCCCCATTACGTTACAATACTGTTAAGTTGCAAATTACTAAAAAGTGTGAAGTAGTCCGTTGTTGTACACTATGTAAGTGCTAATTATATCAAAATAGTGTACCAAATTTAGAATTGTTCCGTATGTATGAGCTTATTTCACTTTGCCCTCCCCTGCGAGCTTCTACGCTTTTTAAAAGACCTCGGTAACGTCCATTTCCTTGTAGAACATTGTCGAAAGTTTGAAGATAAACCACAAATCTTTTTGTGTCCTTTTCCACTTATTGTTATTGCTAAAATTACATTTATTGTTGTAAAATTATATTGCTGTTAGTGATAAATTATATCTTTACTATTGTCGTTTACTTCCAATACTTTTTGAGTTAGAGTTTTTTCAAAAACATGTCTGTGATATACAAATTTACATCTTTCCAATGTTTTCACTGTTTAATATGTCAATAAAATATTTTTAAAAAATTTTATGTTAACTTAAATTACCAGGAAGATGATTTTTAACTTAATTTTTCAATCGTATTATTACAATTATATTATTGTTTTTATGTGAATTTTATATTTATGTTTGATAAATTCTTAAATATTTACAAACGTAGGAATTGTATTTCATAAAGAAGACATGGGGAAAGGGTTATAAAAATAAGACTATAATAGTAAATATATAGAAAAAAGGCACGAAACGCAGTTTGTTTATTTTACACTTGCAAAAATTTTTTAAACGTGAAACTTTGAAATAAATTCGATAAAATGGTGATACAATCTTAACATAACATAACATAATAATAAAAAATACAATAAATAATAACATACGTAACAACATCATTTTTAAATGTCTTCGTTATAGAAGTAATTTATTTATAGTATATTTATTAGAGAAGTAATTTCATTGCAATATTGTTAGAATTAGTACTGGTAATTTAATCCTTCAGTTTTTATCAGGTGTGTTGCGTATGCAATGAGCGCGTGCAGCTTTGGCACGCTTTTTTTTTATTTTACTTTGTGTTTTACAATTTGTCCAAAGGGACATTTGGTAAATTTTTACAAGTTTATTGCTAAGTACCACGTGGATGATTACCCCTAGCGGGATACCATCTTCCAGTTTGTCTATTTTATTTCTTTAGTGAGATCAGTGAGATGCCGCTTTTTTGGTCTTCTTTCTATATGGGTTTTGCTCGTTTCAACAGTCAACTGGTTAGGATGTGTTGCCATTTTTTCCTTATATTTTCTTGCGTATCTGCCGATTTCTTCCTTGACCATTGGTAATTTTACTACAACTTTTTCTTCACACGTCCCTTTGTCTTTGTCTCATCTCATCATTCTCAATATTTTCTTAATTGGTAATTTATTTGATTCTCATTAGTTATATCTTTGGTAACAAGTTCTGATCTTTATTTACTATCCTACATTAAATGAGGTTTATGAAATATGACAGATCGTCGTTATCGTAATACACGGGGGATGTAGCCTGAGACGAAAATGGGTGCAACTCTTCGCGTCGAAGAGTATCCTCGGGATGGGGTATGGGAGAGTTCGAAGGCGAAAATCTAATTTCGGTTTTATCTCGTGATATTCCTATTTCCTTACGTAGCCCTTCCTCTTCCTTTTTAATTTCGACGTTTAGCAGTCGTTTGAAATCAACCTTCTGCTAATTTTCTACTGTTATGTTGTCCCTTACCTCTAAAATTCTTTCTTGCTTTCGGCATCTAATATGAACAAAGGTTATTTGTAACAGTGTTCTCTGCGGGAAATTTTGCCCAGAGACGAGCAAGCAATTAGCCGCTAACAATGGGAGGAAAATTGCGAAAAAACCGTAGGCGTCTTCAACTATTGAAGATACCGTAGCCCGTTGTGATTTTTCAAACACAGCAGGGTCAAAGGTTACAACAACGAACGGTCGTTTATAGATATTTACTGTTATTCATTATTATATAAGGAATAATATTATATTATATTCATTATTATTATAGAATGAATATTTCAAATGAATAATTTTATTCAAATAATAATTGTAATACAAGTTCGAAATTATTAAGGAGGAGAATGTTACAACGTTTATTACAAAACTCTTACCTTGTTAATATATATATTGTCGATCGCATTACGGGGGTATCTGGCAGTTGATAATAACTCTTAATATTCATCGTGTAACTGGCTAACAAACTTTAACGTTAATAACTGTATACTCGTTAATAACTGACTGATCGTAACTGCTCCAGAATATAATTATGACAGACTTCTTATTTAATGATTGACCGAATATCAATAACTGACTGAACACTTATTAATGACTGCTTTATTATCTTCCTATTTCAAGTGACATGTTACGTGGCGTGCACGTTTCGTGAGCTTCAATCAGTTTATCCACATGATCGTTACTTATTGGTTTCAACTCCATACCAGTTGTAGATTAATACATTACATTGTAATTGACAGATTTTTATAATTTCCGTTTGTTATTATTATTTGGTGCCCACGCGTTACGAGTTTCCCTGACCATGAACGTGGAAAAATCGACGTTCTTGGTTCTAATCCAGTCATGGGAATATGTAGATTTTATTGAAGTTTTAATTTTTATTCCTCATTAAAATTTAGTTATCACCCATTTCCTTGTGTATTATTTTAGTGTAAGAAGCCCAGAAAGAATAGAAAAATGTTGAACAAGAATGGCTCGAGAACGCTGGAGCACCGCGCGGGGGGGGCTCAAGATACTATGAGCAAAAGTGTATGCTCAAGAAGTTCCTTTCTACCTGGGTCAATGCTCTTCAGTCTCCCTCTCATAGATTTAACGTTATCCGACAAGAATACTACGGAGCTCCCGCCATGTCCGTCCTCCGTTGAATTTCTTATTACTGACTATTGTGCCATAGTTCGATTACCTTCGAAGATCCCTGCAGAAATCTTAAGTGTGTAAATCCACGTGCGCCATCACCTTCCCGGGCAAAGAGGGATTTCGTCTATTGTACGGTCATGGTGTATGAACGTGTTTCATCAAATGTATCCCTTTGAGGATTTCTCTGATGTCGCTTGCCATGATTTTAATATTCATAACTTAGATTTTAATTTTATCTTGTAGCATGAGTGTATGTATGTGTGCATTTATATATTTGTTTGTTTATTGCTAATTTGTTGAGGCATTAAAAGTATTCGAACGCGTTGTACTTTTATTCCCCTAAATTTCTTTATCTAATTCCATTATGTCTAGAGTTGTGGCTCGCATTCCATTGTAACGTTACATAATTTTAGCACACATAGTATATTGACTTCTCCGGCATTATAATATCGTGTCTTAACAGTTCATTTGTCCTACAATGTCACACAAGATCGCCTCATCATATATACATTGTTGCGCGTCGAAAGAGTTTGAAATCAGACGAGATGTAAACGGGATGGTGAGGAGAGGAAGACGAGGGGACACAGGAATCAAACCGGCAGTTTTTTCCCAACAGTTGTCGTCGAGCAATCACATAGCAAACGTCAAAAACACCAACATACTCTCAATCATTCAATCACATTATCATACGTTAACTCAAACACACCGAATCATACTTGCATAATTCGTCCGAATCAATTCTACATTATCAGTTGCATCACCAATTAGTTCACAGTTTACACTCAGGTCATCTGCAGCCTACCGTCACTCTAACGTAATGTTATCAGCGTGCTAAACTTTTACAAGTGCTGTGTAAATCGGATTCTATATTCGTTCTACCGAAGTGATTCTAAGTGTATCTTCTGGTTCATTGTGAGCATATGACTATAGTGAATAAACAATATACTTGTTACACGTATCTACAATCATTACACTCCCTCCACCCTGAACGTTAAGGTCGTTCACGGTCAGCGATATCACCGATCAGTTACAATTGACTGATCGTCATACGGTTAAAGATCGCAACATATTGGTCCTTCGAGCCGGATGATAAACAGTATCACAAAATTTTATGGCGAATAATGTAAATTGGCACTTCATTCCATCTTGTACATCGCACTTTGGTGGACTATGGGAAGCTGCAGTAAAATCACTCAAACATCATTTGGTCCGCATAATGAAGGATACACTTTTCAGATATGAAGAATTATTAACGTGCATGATAGAAATAGAAGGCATCCTCAACTCTAGACCATTAACACCTTTATCCTCTGACCCCAACGACCTCAGTCCCTTGACTCCCGGTCACTTTTTAATAGGTGATTCAATAACCAGCATGCCCGAGTGCGACCTGACAATATTCAAACAAAGCCGGTTGTCTTCATGGCAACGAATACAACAAGTGAGGTCAGATTATGAATGAGTTACGTTTGGATGTGCAAGCTTCCATGAGCTATTACTGCACTTATAGCTGGATTTTTCGCGTCTGTGAAGCACCCAAAAACATATATTTAACTCGCCACAATTCATATAGAATCCCAAAAATATACAAGAAACGAGTCAAGATACAACCGCTGTAGTCACGCTTAGATTTAAGTGTTTAAGTTTAGTCTTAGATTTAAGATTTTTATGCTCAAATTAGATTTACAATCTTTTACTTTAAAATGCGTTTTCATGGACCAGGTTTTGGACTTCTGACTTCCAAATGTGTTTATAAGAGTAATGCTTGGGATTTTTGGCTCCCAAATGCATTTTCTGGGTTCCCTCCCAAATGCCAACTTTCCAGATCTGCATACTACTTATTTTTTTGCTTACAAAACTTGTATTTTCATATTGTCTATATATTTAGCATCTTTTCGTGCTACAATACTAATTCGTTACTGTCAAATAAATAAAAAATGGTTTTTGTAAATTTTTTATTTCATTATTGTACGTTTATGGTAAGTTATAGACACATTTAAATATATGTACAAAAATATTATCTGTCTGTATTGTGTCATAACGTATTTTAACAAATCATTATTTATATATAAAAGTACAATTTTTCTACATCCCATTATAAGCTGGGCCACCCCCACCTTCTGGTACAACCCAATTAATATTCTGACTCGGGTCCTTAATATCGCAGGTTTTACAGTGAATGCAGTTCTGAGCATTAATTTGCAACCTCTTTCCTTCTCCAGATTCCAATGGTACAAATTCATAAACACCTAAAACGTATAAATAATAACAATTAAAGCTCTTTTATTATCTTTCTTCGTATATTTTGTTTTGCAAACATTTGTTGTATAGATCTATATATTATACAATATACTACATACTACTATGTATATTTAATTCATAAGCTATTTATTACTAATAAGATATTAGTGATTTATTCCATTGATAGAATATCTACAATATATTAAAGTTTAATATTCGGTAATTAATATAAGTTAATAAATTTATAATCACAAAATTTATCAAGCGTGGTTTCCTTATAGTAAAAAATGTGTTAAAGAATTATTTATGATTCTCAATAGAAGTACCTATTTCATTATTTTAAAAAATAAATATATAATATAATAACAATATTAAATGTGTTTATAAATATGTAATCACCAGCAGGGCAAAATCGACCTTCCGGCCCGGCAAATACCGTTAAATTTCTTTTTATTGGTAGAGTATCATCAATCAAAGTAAGATGTGATGGTTGATCGGCTTCATGATTTGTACCAGTAAGTGCCACTGAAGATAGTAAATCAAAAGATATTTCATTATCTGGCTTTGGATATTCTATCGGTGTACATTCCGATGCTGACTTCAAACTTTTATAATCCGGACCTAGACAAAATATTAATAATAATTTCTATCTTTTTTCGATATTTACTACCTTCTTATTTAATTTTGTTATAAATTACTTTACCTCCATGAGACAAAGTCCATGGCTCTCTTCCTCCAATCAACATTGAAAATGCAGAATATAGCAGACCCCCGTAAATACCAAATCGAGTATGAAAACTGGGTCTTATATTCCTCATAGCTTTCAGCTCTTTATAAATCCAACTGTTTTGTATTTTATCAGTATAAGATTTCGGTTCTAAACCTATTGTTGGCGAAGGATTATTTTCTGCATTAATTATAGCTTCAATTGCACTTTCTGCTGCTAGCATTCCACTCTTCATAGCATTATGTGTTCCTTTAATTTTAGGTACATTAAGAAATCCTGCCGTGCAACCAATAAGACAACCACCAGGGAATTGAAGTTTAGGAATAGATTGAAAACCTCCTTCTACTAAGGCTCTTGCACCATACGCAATTCTAACACAAAATGTAACATTTAAAATGAAATCTTCCTATAAATATAAATACTAATTTATTCATGCCAATGTCTTACCTCTTCCCACCTTCAAGTACTGGTCTAATGCTTGGGTGTTGCTTAAATCTTTGAAATTCCTTAAACGGATGTAAATAAGGATTAGAATAGTCCAAACCAACAACGAAACCAATAGTAACCAGAGGTGTATCTTCATTAAGATGATATAAGAATGAACCACCATAAGTGTCTTTTTTCAGCGGCCAACCAACAGTATGTTCAACAGTGCCAGGCGTATGTTTTTTTGGATCAATTTCCCAAATCTAATAACGTTGATATCTATCTTACAGTTTTGAAAGTATATTAAAATGCATTAAAATTTATGTTTAATGATAATTACTTCTTTTAATCCTATACCATAGGTCTGTGGTTCGCAATCTTTCCTAAGATTTAATTTCTTTGAAATCTGTTTTGTAAGATGACCATGACAACCCTCTGCAAAAATTGTACATTTTGCATGCAATTCCATTCCACGTTCAAAAATATCCTTTGGTGAACCATCTTTATCAATACCAACATCATTTGTAGCTATTCCTTTAATGGATCCATCTTCATGATAAAGTACTTCTGCAGCAGCGTATCCAGGATATAATTCTACACCTGCAGCTTCAGCTTGCTCACCAAGCCAGGCTACAACATGACCTAATCTAAAACAAGAAATTAGGTGAAGAATGCTTAAAATACTAACATGACTAATTTTATCATATTATAGTTTATTACCTAACAATGTAGTTTCCACGATTGTACATTGGCATTCCTTTTAAGATAGGTATTGGTAATCTGCCTTTCTCAGTGAGAAATGAAAATTTATCTTCTGTAACAGGGGTATTTAGTGGTGCACTTAATTCTTTCCAATTTGGAAATAATTCATTTAATGCTATTGGATCTACACAAGCTCCGCTAAGAATATGGCCACCAATAGTAGAAGCCTTTTCAACAAGTGTAACTTTCAATTCTCTTCCATACTTTTCTGCTAATTTACGTGCTTGAATTGCGGCAGATAATCCAGCTGGTCCACCTCCCACAATTAAAATATCTGTTTCATCTACATATCTTTCCATATTTATATCTGCAAATAATATTTCATGTTTTAATTATCATGCAATAATATATATTAATAATGTAATAATGTAAATTATTAATAAAAAGTATTGTTTTTTATATTCTATTTCATATTTATATATTATACCTTTCCATCTCGGATCTGATTCTCTGGGTACAATAGTGTAGTGAGTTGTAATTTTTGTAAACTTTTCTTGTGAATAGGCTCTTTGAAACATCCATTGAAATCTCTGTTCTGCCAAGCAGTATGATAAAAATAGGATATTAGTAATATTTAGTACAGCTTTTTTACAATTAATATATTAATATTTTATAATATCTTAATTTTATTATAAGAAGTTCACAAATGATAATCACCTTTACATTTTATATTTTATTATTATTATTATTATTATTATTATTATTATTATTATTATTATTATATACATATATGTATGTATATGTTCAATATTTATAGAGATCAATAAAAATATAACATACTTGCGCACTATTTTCCTTGCTAACGTGTAATTTAACAAGTATAGTTTCGTATAGACCAGTACAAATCAACCAGTACAAACATATCAACAAACAATCAAATCTAACCTGACAGTGAAAATCTAAAGAGATTTGTTTAACACAGTAATTGTCTAACATAATACGTTTTCATTTGTGTCTCTATGTATATTATTAATATATTATATGCATATATTATATATGCATATGTTTTGCAATATCTAATAATGTAAAAATGTTTTATTTATTTGATAACGGACATTAATTACAAAGAATATTTGCTTGTTATCCTTATTCTTTATTTAATATAAATTAAAACTCACAATGCTCTATTAGTGATATAAGAAATGTTATAATAATAACAATAAAAATTTTGAAATTAATATATAATAATATATAAATAATAATTTAATTATATAATAAATAATATATAATAATTGACAGTAAACTGCGGTTAATAAAATGAAGATTTGTGGGAGTAATCTAGCAGTCACTTGTCAAAATCCAAAATTTTTAAAGATAATAAAAATAAGATAGTAAAATTGTATTATATATCAAGCAAATATTACCAATAAACTTACGATTATTTGATGCAATAAGTATTACTCGAGACATAACTGCATATTACAATGAACGGACTGTGATTTCGATAATATGTGCTACTACTCAGTTATACATACATATGTATATTACGGTATCAACGGTCAACTGATGCTACAAATGTGTCAAAATCAGCCATCAAAATTTAAAACTCAAGACTGAAGTTATGATTTTATCACAAATATATGTATATAGAAAATAGGCTATCACCATCACCACAGGCAAGGTAGGTATTTACAGCGTACAGTACATATAGGGACAGGCCTATGTACTGTGCGTTACTGGAAAGATAACTAGTGAGACGACACAGGCAAGGGAGGTACTGCTGTGTATCGTCCACCGCCACGCGTTACTGTGTTGTTCTGTTTGTAATATCTAATACTTTCGACATTAGTACGCGTGCTTATCTCTATAATTGTGTTCAGTCTATAAGAAATGAGCAATCGGAATAGTATTTCTTACGTTAGTCATCTTTCTAGCAACGCGCAGTACATATGTGTGTATATATAATACACTACATATATGTATAATATTCTTAATCCATGATAACATTTTATGGAACTTTGTGCCATTACAGACGAGGTACAAAATGGACGCGACACACGTAATGCTTTTTCTAGTTCAACGTTTTTAAAATCAACTGACCCGCTTTACCATTTTCGTGTCACATGCGACGTTATCGGCTCAGTATCGTATTTACTTTTAGTCAATACTACCAGTTAAATTATTTAAAACTAAAAGTTTTCTATGAAATTACAGAATAAAATATGTATTGAATAGGATATCCTATAATTATAACGATGTATAGAATTTTATATTTCTACAATACTTCAGAAAATACTTCATTACGTGCTATCACAAAAACCCAATCCATTGAATTTCAGGAATCAATGATAATCTTGTTAACAAATTAATAAGTTGTCTAATTATGTAAAAACGTATTCGCAATCGTAGCCAATTAACTCATACTGCTTGCTACATAATACAGTAATTGTATTACAGTAGTCAACATTAAAAAGTTAAAAATATAGTAGCTTTTGTTCAAAATTACTGTTTGAATCAACTATTAATTCAATCTGACGCGTACTATAGAATTCTTTATCTCGTCTAGAATAGTAATTTGTAACAGAGGTAGATAGATAGATAGATAGATAAATAGATGGAAAGATAGATAGACAGATAAATAGACAGATAGATAGACAGATAGATAGAGAGTGAGAGGGAGAGATAGAAAGAGATTGCATAGCCACACACAAACCTCTAAATTGTTTGAAACAGAAAAGTATTTTAATGTGACGCTTATTCTGTTATTTATTGATGATCATAGCACCTTGTCTTTGCTTTTATCTTTACCAATGTTCGCGTTGGAATATGCATATATATACCGTAAAATTTCGTCTATTTGAACTTGTCGCGGGACAAGTAGTTCATGCATATAATATGAGCTTACTAATTCTCCGTACTATTTACGATTTGTCGTTCATATAATAGTAACTCACGTTCAGATGAATGAATTCAAACATCAGACGTTTATTTAATAGAGCACTAATTAAACTTTTTAGTTAAATAAACGGAACTATAAAATATGGAACTTCGTGGCTCACATTCATCAAAAGGGAATACACTTTAAAAGCGATAAATCTACAAGCATATTGAGAAAGAATCTTAACACGTTTAAATGTTTAGATTATTAAATTAAAAATATAATATATTTAAGTCTATACAGCATACGATATTATTATATCAATAAATATAAAGGACAGTGGAAGTGAATTGAAGGAGAGAAAGATTATTCGGAAACATTAAGATAGTATATTTGTCTAGAATATCTGTTGTAAATTATACTCTTTTAACATAGATTGGTTTATTATTCGCTCAACTTTGACAAGGAATTCGATAATTCCAATGTTGGAAATATGAAACCATTAAGAATTATTTTATTTCTGTTCAAGGGATCTCTCATTTTATAGTCACGAGTACTGCACAAACTAAGTAGATATAACACTTAAACATTTAACTAGATTAACAATGCTTTGTTCGTAGCGCAGTTCGATTCGAGATGCGCCAAAAATATCTAAGTACAAGCATTTAGAAGATTGTATATCTTACATTAACATTCGACGTAGATATACGAGTAATCTATTGAACGTATTTCCTAATAATAACATATATTCTCTTATTCGACAATTTTAAAACAATTTCGTTTTCATAAAATTATAAATTTCCAAAATATGCACGTGCTATACAAATATTTATATAGTGTATTTATGTCTTGTATATACAGAGTATTTCATAAGATATGATATATTTAGCATGCGACATTCGTGTTTTAATGAATAAACCAATCGTTACTGTCTTCGATAGACTATTGAATGTCAATTTTTAATTAATGATACTTAAAAAATAGACACATTAGCTTTCTTACTGTTGGTATTTTCCCTTACATATTTGTGTTAAATATCATAAAAATTAGTTAAATTCTGATTTAAAATGACATTTATATCTTTGGTGTGAAATCACAAAGAAGACAGTATCAGGTAGTAATAGAATTGAAAGTTGATTCTTTCTAACGTAAAAATAAAACGTTAAATAAAACGAGACAGACAAAGCAAATGAAATTAACGAACTGCGTTTCAATTTTGATTGCATTTAAAAAAATGTTTTGCATTAAATTTATAGCGAAATAAAAATATTATCTAGCGCACGACATGCAAGAAAATGACAGTATTATAATTATTTAGATTTGTTACATGGACACTTTTTTATCTGTTAATTTCTAAAAAATTAATAATCAATAGTCGTATGAAAACATGACAAGCTATACCATTATTAATTTAAATTAGTATTCTGCAAATGTAGTGTACATATGTATATGTATGTGTATACCGTATGAAATACTCTATATATAGAGTATTTCGTAAGCTTTACGTCTATTACTAAAAGAAAATCGACACTTTTAAATTTGTGCCCTGTAACTAAACTAAATCTTCGCAAAAATTATTGAATATTAAAATAAAACCATGCTTAATTATACAATGCATGAAAATGTAACTAATAATTTCATTGAACTTTCCGTTAGGTATTGTTTGACAACTTACGAAAAAACCTGCATATAATATATTTATATACTATGTACAAACGCATTATCGAATTCATTACGGATACTCTATTGCTGCGATCAATCTATTATGTGTATGTATATTAAATGTATATTTTTCATATTTTCGTAACCGCTATTCGACAGAAAAATCGACACTTATATCATTACCGATTACTGTTTGTTTTTTTTTCACTAATTACTAATAAATTGTCTGCCCTACATGCTCTTATGCGCTTCGGGAAAAAATAACGTGTCTCGCTTTGTACTTTAATAAGTGGTAGATAATAGAATCATTGGTGTTTCGTTTCGAGAACTCTAAAAATGACCGATCGTTCGGTTGCTCGAGCATCCTGAGACAAAAAGAGGCTCTGATGCACCGGACGTAAGCTGGTCTAGGGCATCTTTGTATTGTCAACTCCTTGCCGCTTTTCCTCCGATATCTATAATATATCTTTTAAATATCTGGATATTTTCAATTAATATTCCATTATGAATAAATATCATTAAATATTATATTAATAGGAGAAAATTCTGAATTAAAGCTTATTTAAATTCATTAAACATTAACAATATAAAAATATGTGCTCATGCCTCATAAATAATGGTCAAGCGCAAGGAGTTGCAATTGTATTATGATATTCGAGAGATGAGTTCCCGACCCTCTCGAAATTCTATTCATAAACATACGCGAATTTTGGCAATTGCAATCGCGCAAAACGCACATGTACTCTATTGTTGTTTCGAACGAAATACAATCACACTCAAAGAATAAACATATTTATGTAGAAAAGAATATAAGTTCTTCATACATGACTGTAACATACTATTTGAACGATTTTGCACTGATCCAGAATCGTATTCTAATTAAACTGCACTTTTTCTTTACAATAAATGTGATAACATGGAACATTCTTACTTATTTTTATAAATACATTCCTCTCGAGATATTATATCTTTATGCGCATATATCTTTATATTCTTATACACGAAAGTTCTGTATTTATTTACATAAGCGTTCTGAATATCTTTATTACTTCATTGCAATTTCAATGGAATTCCTTCATCAAGAATTTGACTTGTTGGTGCCCATAATATAATGTTTTCATTAAACATATATTTTCTTTCGATTCAGTTACCGTTTTATTTTACCGCAACATAAAATAACAATCTCATTATTTATTTTATTATTTTAACCTCAAGTCTAAGTGGAACATAATACCTATCAGAAAATAATATCACTCCTTCCATTAAATATTACCAAGAAATGAATTCATATAATTGGACTTCTTTGATAAACTATTTATATAATCATTTTATTCTAGTAACACGGGATTATATTAAATTTGTTTAGAAATAGAGACAGATGATATAAAAATATTTAGTTGTAAAGGAATGAAAATATCCATGAATATTCAGTTATTGCCATGAAACTATGAAGTATTATATATATTGATTAATTACAACAATTGTTTAATTACAAAATTTTAAACAATTGTATTTTTAAAAATCGTTGTTTATACAAAACATAACTCTGGCGTATTAAAAACCGATGGCCGACTCATTCTGTAACTTTTTTCTATATTATCACTACAATATAGAAATAATTAATCGCTGTATTAAACGTAAATTTAAAGATAATACAAAACCATCGAAACATGTCGCTAATAACAAAATAAGTAATATATCGATTAACAGATTGCGCTTAATTGTTTCCATTCCAATGGGTACATTAACGTGAAGTGGACGGCATTGGATTAAACTGATTCGACATGTTGCAGCAATAACACGGAGCCAAAATATTTGCGTTTCTGAATTGGAAACATATGTATATCTTAGAATTATAAAGACGCATAATTTCAATATAGCTGTTATTTAAGGCAGTGCTGTCTTCTATTCACTAATAAAATGAAGCATCATGCACCGCTACTCTGGTTCTCATGTAAGTTTCGAAACTAAACGTACCTCAATTGTCTTTGCAACTTCCGACCAACTTGTCCTTTTCGCCCATGTTTACCCCACTGTTTTTTAGGTTCACATATTAATCGCTAAGGTTGTGAATTGTTACTACTATTCGTATTTTTTCCTTGACCCACAGAATCCAAAGAAACATCTCCTCTGCTATCTATACTACGACTAAATTTACTATCTTTATTAATACCTTAAATTTTCTTAAAAAGTATTATATTAAGATGCTTTTTTAAAACAATATACGACTGTATTATACGATAAAATTATATTTCTCCAAGTAAATGTTTCGAAAAATGAAATGTATAAACAAATATTCCACACGAGAGCTGTAAGATATTAAAAGAAATGGATCATGTTAACATTCATTTGACTTTAGTATAACATTTATAAGCCCTGTGAAAGTTAACTTCAAGTATTCAAATTAGAATCTATATATAGAATCATTTTCAAGATATATCGACCTTCGAAGCTAACATGCCGTTAGCATTAACAACGTTAACAGAACAATATTTCCCAACAATACTCGACGATATGAAACGTAAGCAAATAAAAATTTATCGGCAGCAATATTACAGAGGATAAAGAATTCTTTCAAAGAAAAATAAACTTCTCCAAGCAAACGATTAAGTATTTCAACATTTATTTACTAACTTTTTAGGGTAACTATGATGTAAGTACAAAGTTCGATCGAGCAATCTTCCCATTCTAAATATCAGATGTACATAATGTCAACTTTGGGAATTCTTATTTCGAGAATAACTTATGCAAATCACATGAGTAGATAATGTTTAGAGTGTAAAGTGCCGGATTTCTGGCTGAAGGTTGTAGATTTAATTCCTCTCAATTGCCACTGCCAACTAATAAGCAGCGTGTGACGTGGATCTTACAGTACAGCACTGTAGACTCAAGGTACAATGACGGAGTCCTATTAACCCCTTCCATGGACTCTAAGCACGGCACGAGGGAAGCACTATGTATCCCATTGAAAATTTTGGAGATTCTCCGACAGAGTCAAGGGCACTGTGTGAGGATTTTAGTCAATAAATTCCGGCATTGACCTGAATCTGAAGTTAACCTTCATAGTATTTTTTTTAAGATCATTGCAAGGTAGAGTAAATGTAAGTATGTTATACGTATATGTATGTCCCCTTTTATATTTTACAACCTGTTTCAACATTATCCGTAGCACCTATATACATATATGCATCTTTCGAAATATTTACTTGGGGAGATTAAAATGGGACAGCGTCGGATAATAATCAATCGTTATTGTTCACTTACTCTATGTGAATGAAAGAAGATCTACTCCGAGAAGTTTCGTCCATTTTTTCCGAAAAAGCGCGAGAACTTGCCCGATCTGCTCCATGAGTTAAAGATTTGCTTTTTGGTGCGACTTCTGACTGATGACTGTCGGATCGTTTGCATTTTTCACTCGAGATTTCATTGCTACTTAACGCTTCAAGTTCATCTACCGGTAAACACGTTTCCACCATGGCTTCTAAGCAATTAACAAATAACTGTGCGCTTTCGGCTGTGCAATTAGACTACAACATACATCAACGTAAGCTTATATATGCAACAATTAAAAGGATTACGTAGAACTTGAATTATTGGGTGATATCGGATAAAAAATTAAAAAAAAAAAAAAAAAAAACAAAGAAGTTGTTGTAGTACTTAAGTCACTATATCTTGTTAAGTACTATATCATTATCAATCTGTGTTCTTAAAAGCTAGCTCGAACAGCAACAATCGGTAACGGCACGACACGACTGACAGGTCGTGCCATTATCACTTGCTGCGTATTACGGGCAAAAAAATTTATATTACATTTTCTACTTGTTTCTTTATGTAAAATTACTCCCTTTTCTGTTGTACTCCTATCTCCGTCTCACCCTAGATGGGTACTTACATTTGTGTATGGGCCTGCAAATCTCCACAATCCACCAAAACCACAACTTTGTAAGTAATGTAACTGCTGTTGACTTGTATCCTCGCATGCTATCATATTTTGTATAATTGCTTGTACAGAATTCAATATCCCTTGGTCGTGGCAAAAGGATAGTACATTGTTGATTTTTGCATCAAGCAAATTATGACTATAAACAAATTTAAATTCATTTAAAAAATATTAAGTATGCGTTTATGGAATTCTGTAACATTAAATGTCCCAGTAAGCATATGCGTTACTTTAAATATCATTTCATGCAAACCAAACTGTTCATGTTTCTATTTTTCATACTTAAATAATAACTTATTTGTACTCTGGGTACAGAATCCACCATGGAGGTTGTTGCATTCCAATTCCTAGTTTCTTATACTATATTAAATGAATTCTTACATTGAATTCTTGATAGGAAGATTTGAAGATTTGAGAATTATAGATATTTTTTCGTATCAATTACTCACTTATCTTCATAGTATTTAATTATAATTAGTAATTATTTGTATATAATTATTAAATAATTATTTAAAATGAGCTCTCTCAACATAAATACAAATTACTAAATGTCTGTAATAGATCTCTTTTTCCGTTCAAAACTATCAAGTTTTGTTCGACTTTGTTGGAATCTTTTCAATATACATTCTGAATTTCTTATTTATTAACACAGGGACAAGTTTATATTATTTCTGTAAATCTCATTCCTATCTTTATGTAAGTAGTGAATTGTCCTCTGAAGCCATGTGCCCTCATGTTTTAGGATATCCTAAATATTCACAGGAAACAGCGTAATAAGCAGTTAAATGCATCTTTATTTTAAAATTATAAAAATCACGCTAACTTACTGTAACACTTAACAACTATTAATGTGATTGTTGTAGATGTTTTCAACGTAATCTATTTAAAATTTTGAAAGATAAAAACTTACATTACTGGGAACACTTTTGGAAACACTACTGAGGCTTCCGCAAGATATTCATAAAGAATCCGTTGTTCGTTTTCATCAGTTGAATTTTTAACTAAAGTAACCAGAACGGTTAAAACCAAAGTTTGAGTTGAGAAATCTGTCAGTACTTCTGGATCAAGCAATATATTATTTTCGTTGCTCACGCTTACTCTGGCACTTCGATTCTGTATGAATTATAGAAATTTTACCATATACACGTATCTTTTTATTTTACTTTATACGTTTATTTCCTTAATTTTAGTACACGTAACAAGGGTCAAACTGTAGATATTTTTAAAACGATTAAAGCAGAAATGCCATAAGGGAAAATTAAATGATATGTATAGATTCTTACTTCATGCAGTTTTATTTAAGTTTACTTTATGAAAGTCTAATTTTTTCACATTGAAATTATTTAAATTCAGTTAATGTTTTGAATTTCTTTCAGCTATTTGTATTGAGGTATTTGTTTAGATGTTAATAAATTTAAGAAAAGATGTTTATGAGAATTATATATATAATGAGTAAATAATACCTTTGGTTCAGCTTCCTCATTCGACTTTGCTTCCTTTGCGGTTGGTACAGAAAAGGATCGCTGCGTTTTAAATAAAATCCGCCCAGTCTTGTTAATGACGTATACATCGTCGTCATTATTGGACAAATTGATGGAGCGTGATATGTATAAGGGACAAGTTACATTGTGTTTTCCAGGCAGAAATAAGGTAGACATAGGCAGATGCGAACATAGACATCGAAAGAATAAACATAGGTTCATTCAAAAATATAAAACAATAAACAATATTACTTAATGTAAAATTGAATTTACACTTTTAAAATATCCTATAAAATATTGAAAACCTTAAATTTGGTTATATTTTATAATGCATGAGTATTTTGTATCTATTAACTTTTAGACTACTAACTCTTTGCGCTCGAGAAGCGACTCTCAGTCACCACGGCGTTCCGTGTGGCAACTCGAGTAGTGAGTGAGAGTCACTAGTCCCCGTTTATGCTAGATTTCGACCTCTCCAAATTATGAGAGCGCAGCTTTAAGATGCAATTATAAATTACATCAATCATTACATACATTTATGTTACCTACAAGACATTCGTCACATACGCGTAGAACCATCTCGAGTTGCTGCTCCGCCCGACTCGAAAGGTCATCGAGCGCAAAGGGCTAATATTGTTGTTGCTTTGTTTACTTTGGAATAATTCACAACATAAATTATAAATTTTCAAAACATCACCTTAGTATATTTTTAACTATTTTATCTGCTTATTTTTTTTTTTAATTTTATTTTTTTTAAATTTAGATGTAGTAAATTATTGAATATAAATAGAGATAAATAAAAACAGAAATAGAAATTAATTACAAATATACAAATATATCAAGAGCTGCATATACATACTTATGAGGTACGTAAGTATGTATATACACATGTGTGTAAATAAAAAAACACATCTTTAAAAAAACTATATAATTTACTTACAGAATGATAATCTTTTCTTGTTTAACGAATAATCAATTTCTTGTTTTAAAATGTATAATATATAAGTAAATAGTAAATTTCAGCAAATAACAATTCATTTATAGATAACTGTTATTGTAATATTTAAAACAAAAGTAATAAAAACAATCTACTGAAAAGTAAACTTTCTTGGATGTCATTATCATTATCCTGAACAAATTTTAAATAAAACATGGATATTGTAATACATAATGCATTATAAAATAAATGATGTCTTTATAAATCATCTTTACATGTATTGTAAAATCGTACTTGACAAATAAAACATACCTGATGAGTTGAATATTGTTTCTGTTGTCTAGCTTGAGTGAGCGCAGACTGATCAAGAAGATCCCATGATTTCTGTCGGCGATTAGTAGGATTACTTGATGTTGCATTAGATGTATCCTGCAACACAATATTTAATTTATCACAATCACTTCTTTAATATCCAAATATTAAATATTCGATACATGTACACATTTATTTGAAATTTTAAAAAGTTAATACCATTTTGTGAGAAAGATTAAAATATTTTTATTACAGGGTGTCTCAGTTTTAAATGATCAAACTTCATCAGTTTCTTCTATAAGTAAAAACAAGAAAAAGGTATTATATAAATATAGATCTGCAAACGCTTTATACAAAAATTATACAAAGAATATGAAAACTAATCAATTCAGTTAGGTCTTTATGTTTCGAATATCTTTGAGAGATTGAGTTTGTTACTCTCGTTGTCAATCTCGCTGGTCAAACAATGATTTCATATTCCTTGTGTAATTTTTTTATAAAGCGTTTGTAGACCTATGTTTATATAATATTCTTTTCTTATTTCTACTCATAAAATAAACTGTGAAGTTTGATCATTTAAAACTTGGACGCCCTGCATACTTCTACTATGTATACAGAACAGACAAAAAAAATTATGATGTGAAAATAACTTTAAAATTGTAATTAACAACAAACTATGTATAACAGCATCAAATTAACAAAATTCACGTAAATTCTTTTCCAAGCCATTTTTTAAACACGAACAGTAAACGATATAACATTAATAATAAGCAAAAAAAGGTTAGAAAAGCAAATTTTCTAATTATCTTTAAATAACAAGATATCACTTCATTATATGAGGAATGTACATATTTAAGTTACTTTTCGTTCCTTTACTTGAATAAAGTTTAAGAAAAAAAGTAATTCCGATTAATGCGCAATTAAATGAGATCAGACCATAAATAATGCATGCTTGAACACTTTCTATTTAAAATTTAGAATATGGTTTTAATATAAAAAAATTCTAAGAATAACTTACTGTACTGTGTGGAAGCAAAATATCAAGGTAATCTGTGCTACCAGATTCTACAGTTTTGGTTACAGCATGTCTAATATGACATCGACTCCGCACTTCTTCGGATACAGATACTAACGCTAATTAGATATAAATATATAATAATTAGTAATTTCAATTCATAAATAGAAAATTTGACATAAACTTACCAGACAAATATGCCACACTTTCTGGTGTGACTTCAAATTTGTCTCTTCTAAATGGTTTAGCAACAATACCTAACAGCATAGACAATACTCTGGCTGTTCTTGTAACAGTGGTAGGTGTAGGATGTCTGTATCCTTTTAATAGATGACCAACCAAAGCAAAATGAAAATTTGATTTGAACGAAAGTCCCACAGCATTATCTAATTGTTTAAAATGCCATTCTAAAGGTTCTCGTGTTGACATCATAACTTGCTTCAAAGTCTGAAATATTTATGCAATTTATAATAAAGAAGAACACATAATATGATTACCTAATACAATATAGAAATTTTTACTTTGTCATCAAAAGTTCCTTGAGAATCCAAAGTATGTAAGTTTTGCTCGAGGAGTGCTAAACCACAGGCATATAAAGAAGCTTCATCTAATTGAAGAATTGATGTTGCAACCCAAAATAAATATCGATGTATGGGAGATTCCTTGAAAATATGGAAACATATGAGTATATATTATAATAATATATATTGTTAAATATATATATATATATATATATATATATATATATAATTTAGATTAATTAAAATTCCAACAACTGCACTGTTATAAAGTTACAAAATCATCATGTTAATGATACTTATTAGTAGTTATTTCCGAATTTTATGATAATAGAATAAACTTTAATTTGTATAATATAAATATAAAGTTTAACAATATATTAACAATAAACAAATAAATTAACTAATACGTAATTAATAAATAATAAATTAATACATAACTTACAGGTCTAAGCAAAGGTTGTAATCGAGTGAGGCACATAATGATTGCTTCCAACAAAGTGATATCATTAAAACTCTCGAGTGCTTTTACTAATATTCTTAATAATTGTTTCATATCTTGATCAGTTATGCTCTTACTAATACATCCGAAAACAATCAAAGCTCGAGGCTGAAGAGCGGGATTAAAGCAAAAAGCAAAATTCCTTGCTAAAGAAGTCCAAGTTTTTAACCAATCACACTGTGGAATGTCCCGCATACAAGCTTCCATAATTTCAAGAAGAGCATCAGTAATAATTTCTAAGCTGGTTAATGAAAGTCTTTCTTTATCGTGTGTTCCTGTAACGCTACGCTCGTTGCTAAACCATTTTTCATTCGAATGTCTATAACTAGATCTAAATGCTGTACCCGCAGCTGATTTCACTTTGCTAATTCCAAAAAGTAAATAAAATTTTGGGAGAGAAAATTCATCTAAACTCATCCGTAATATTCGATAAGTATCTTCTGAAAAGGAAGGTGAACTACAGGTGCATAACGAATGAATACTATTAATGACCAAACCATGAGTAGAAGCACGCATACTCAGACTTCCGGAACAAACTAGAAATGTCACTGTATGAAACAAATATGGTAGATGTTTTCCTACGTCCAAACAATTATTAAAAGATAGCATTAATAAATATCTTGCTAGAATAGCAATGTCATCCCATCTTGTATGTTGTTCTAATAACGGTGTTGGAGAAGTACAAGTTTTATCCACAACTCGACAAAGTCTTCCTATTACTTTCTTTGCCACTAATTGAACATTTCCAGAAGCCAAAGCTACGGCAGTATCTGCCATAATTTCAACTGTAGGAGAACCAAGTCCAAAAGTGACACTACGTTGAATGAAATTATCCAAGACTGTATCTATTAAGTCGGGTAGTCTTCCGATTGTGCTCCATATTTTAGCTTGTATACTTGGATACATTTCCACTTCCTCGATAGTTAATGTAATTAATTTCTCTAAAATTTTTGTAACTTGTTTTTGACGTTTCCCTCCTTCGTCGTTTGGCTTGTAAAATCGTACAAGATTATTTAACCACGGAGTCATATATTCTAAACAAAGATGTTTTAATTCAATGCTTGACAATCTGAAACCTTGTATACATTCCTCTAAAAACTCCAGTGTAAGATGAGGATCATTTGCGGCCAAGGTTTCACTTAAATGTTTAATAAATATAGTATTATTTGATGGTATGCAAAGTCCAGATGTTTCCAAAAGTTGTCCTTCTATTTTCAAATCAAATGTTGCAGTTAAAGCACACAGTTGATTATATGCTGCTGTTCGTAAATTTGGATCCGAGCTACCAAGGTTCAGTAACGCCATGTTTAATAATGTTCCAGGTACATCTTTAGGTCTTATCTTTGGATGAATAGATACAGATTCCGGCTGTGATAATTCCCATCGATTTCTTATATGAATTATAGCCTGTACAATACTATCACAGTCTTGATGAATAAAAGATAATGGGCCAGTTTCATTTGAAATAGTTAATGTAAATTGATTGTCATCTACTAAACAAACTTCTTCTATTTCAGATGCATAATAAACATCATTTAAGAGAACGGAATGCGACAATACTTTGCATTTCTCCGCCGAGGTAATTTGTATCGCAGTTGGTCCAACTTTTACGGATACCTTAGTATCCTTATGAGAAAGTTTTAAAACGCTGTTAAAAACCTTTAAATCTTCATCAAGAGATAATGTAGCTCCAGGCAATTTTTGTTGATCAACATCGATCACATCATTTAAACGACCCGGTCCGTCGATGAAAATTACCTTTCTATTACCTTTTAGCGGTGCCAAAATCCTATCATGAAACTTTGTATACTCTCTCACCCAGCTATTACAGTTATAAATATATGCGGCATGAATATTTTCATAGGCAACTTTAGGCAATACATAAAACCATTTTTGTAGGAATTCAGTTCTAAATCGATTGTCTGAACATGTGTGAGTGAAATCAACAACCAATTCAAATGGAGAATGGCAGAATGGTTTTAGGGTAAGAATAACATGGTATATTAGTAAATCACCATTCGTATCGCCAATCCTATAAAAAAAATACAAACAAAATTACATTAGCACATAGTTATAAATCCAAATATACATATACAAACAAACATTTTTCATCAAGTTTCTCCTTATATGATTTTGTATAATATATAAATACTATATAAAAAAATATATAATATATAAGATAATAATTTAATGAAACAATAATTCTTAATGTCTAATAAAAAAAAGTCCTTATTAATCAAATTAATGCTCAAATCTGTAACATGTACATTAACAAATTTATAAAGTACATACTTGTAACGTCTAGCAATATAATAAAACACTGGATACCCTTGTTTACTAGTTCCTGCTTGATAGAATATATTTAAATTCTTGATACTCTTAAATTCTTCATTTTCATGCATATTATGTTTTACCATAATTTCTTCAAAATTAGTTGAAGACATATCAATGTTTGACCATCGAGCGTAAGATGATGAAAAAAGTAAACTATTAAATAAATATATTTAAATATACATATGGAAATTGCATAAATAACATTCGTAACAATGATTTATATAATAAAAGAAATGTATTTAATATTGTTACTTACTGTGAATCTATTGGTTTATGTTCTGGAGGACCAAGATAAGCCAATAATGTAGCCATTTTATCAAAAGGTCTTCTACCTACTGCTTTATGGTCCCGGCTGCTGCTAAGATAATCGCCAATTCGCTCTTGATGATTCCAAAGCAATCTATGTAATGCTAAAACATTGGCATCTGATACAAACGACATCGGATGATTAGCTTGATCAACCGTTTCACAATCTGATGCTATCTGTATGAAAAATCTTCTTCCAATTTCGAAATGTACACGTAAGAAGTCATTAAATGGTAACATGTGTTGTTCTTTGCTAAATTCTACATGGTTTGCAATATTTTGAAGAATTTTAGACATTAACATAAGACCTCTCTTAATGTGCAGAGGTACAGACTTATTTACAATACCCATTTCTTGAGGTGATACAATAGCTGGATTAATAAATCGCAGAAATATTACAGTTCCAACAGCTCCAATATTATTTTGTGGACACTGTGGAAATCTTTTGCTGAGTACCTGATATAAACAATGACACATAGACCTCAATTGTGGTGGAAACCTGTGAAAATATAATAGAACTAAAATATAATGTTAATTAATAGCTAAATTTCTTTAAGAAAAGATTTATATTAATATTAACTTTACAATTTCTAATAACTTACCGATCAGCTGATGATACTATAGCATCAAATACTTTTTGGGTTAATGCAATCAAATTACGACCATTCTTTTCTATATCTTCATTAGCATCTATTCTGGCGCTATCAACTTCAAAACCAGTGGTGGGATCATCTAATAGAGGAGTAATTAAAGGTTCTAATAAATTTTGTAAATAACTGGCACCATAAATTTTAAAACAAAATGCCATAATTTTGCTTCCAAGACTGTTTCCACGAAATAATGTTTGCATACAATCAGAAACTTCGACTTCGCGATAAAACATATTCCATAAGAGAGAAGATAACAAGTGCTTTGCATCAAATAATGTCACAAAAACTCGTGCTAATTCGTCCATTTGATTCGTTGTTACTACATTAGCTAAGGCCATTGCGATAGGTAATTCTCCTTTGTCACTAATCATTGTAACAAGTTGAACCAATTGCTCAAATCTATCAGCTAATACTGTTTCTGCTAATGTATCAAATTCCGTTCCTTGTTGAAGAATTTTGGTGAGAACTTCCATAAATGCTGCTCGTGTTTGTAAATCTGGATTGTAACCCAAACCTATAAATATACAAATTTTAAAAATGCAAAAAATTGCAAAAATCGGTAGAAAATTTAATATAATGCTATATCAATAACACTAAGCCATCAATAAATATCAATAACATCAATAATATCAATGTCATTTATTTATTAATAAATTATAATTTTGCTCACTTAGTGAATGCATTAATCCACTATCAATGTTTGCACTAAGGAGATTACTCATTGCTTGTATAGTAGCGTTGCGTAAAGTAGATAATTTGCCACTACTTAAACGTGGTTGTTGAGACACTATATCTTTTTCTTCACCAGTTATTTCGTTGCAGTCGTTTAATAAATTCATGAAGAGAGTAAAATATTTTAAGAACAACTGAGATTTTGCTTCCATTAAATCACCACGATCAGATTCTTCGGGTTGAAGAGGTAGGCCTCGTAGCAATGCTCCGACTGCTTCCATGCATGCTTGATCTAAATCTCTAAAAAATCAAATAAAACATATTTGATATATACATATAATTCATAATATTAGACAGAGATTTAATACAATATTATGATAAGATTATACCAAGTACTGATATAAATTAACACAAGTATTTAATTCCCTTAATAAACAATAAAACTGTATTTACAATAAATTAAATGCACAGAAAATATATGCAAATATATGTTAATATTTTAATATTAATTCTTAATTAATTATTTAATTTCAATATGTTTCAATAATATTCCTTTCTTACTCAACTATAAAGAATCAATAGGTATTTTATAAAAATCTTCACCGTCTATGTGACAATATATAATTAAATAGTTATTAAATTAAATAAAAAGAAAAATATTATTTAATATAAATATATTTCATAGAAAAAAGTCACGAATACCGTGTGTAAACAGTCAAGTCTCCACTAGTAGATGAAGTAATTTGATGAGTAGCACCCATCACCCAATCAGTTAAGTATTCAACAAGTTTATTTCTAAATTTCATTTCCTGTCGGAATGCTAAGTCATCTCGTCTTTTCATCATTGCTTCGACCAGCTGGCACAATTTTGTTTTGATAAGGATAGAATGTATAGTCATATCCAAATGTCTAACATATCTGACAATTGCCAACATCATTCCTTCTATGCTAGTCATTCCAAGATATTCAGAAGGTTGATCTGTTTTAGAATCTAGGATATTTTTCATTATGAATATTATATGCTCAATGAATTGCGTATTAACTTCCATTACTATAACTTGTCCTTGTTGATTAAAAAATTTTTCAACTATACTTTTAATCTGATCAAAAAGAATTGGATATAGTGCAGGACTCATTTCATGGCCAACCAATTCTTTTACATGTTTCTGAATTTGATTGCCAAATTTTTCATTGTTACAAATTAATAGGCGTAATAAATTATAAACAAATTGTGTACAATATTGCACTTCCTGACTTGGATTTGATAAACAAGGTGTGGGTTCTTGTTGTTTTGCACTTCTTTTTGGTTCTGGATTTGGTGGCATTCCTGACAATGATCTATTTGGAGAACGTTTCTGTAAACATACTCCACCCAAAGCGCAAAGAAATCCTGTCATATTAGCCCACTCATTAATTTGTTCTTCTAATTCATGTTCTGAATTTTGGTGTGATGCTCTTCGCTTCCCTGTACTTCGATGAAATGATTCTATCTGACTATCTTCTGTTTTAGATTTAGGATAAGTCACTAACTGCCGCGAAGTTACTTCCCAATTTCTAAATGTTTCTTCCCAGGCCTAACAAAAAGAAGGAAACTCTATGAGTATATTATCTTTTTTCTCATTAAAGAAACATTAAATAAATAAATTTTATAAAATTATTTACAATAAGTTACATTTACATCATGTTATATTATCTTTGAAGTAATCTAACTTGTATATTTTTCTTTGAAAAGTAATTCTTAAATTAAAATATTACTATTGTTAATATAATAATATATATAATATATATGTATATATCCATTATATATATTATATGTATATACATACAGGTTGTATGCCATTTACACAGTGTTCTATTTTCCTCAATAAGACCATAATTCTTTTTTGTAAAGCAGCACGTCCTAAAAAGGATACAACATACTTGTAAAATGTATTAATGTTAATCACAAAACAATTATACTACTACTGCGTATAATAATTAAAATAGTAAAGAAAAATAAAACGATCTTAGTCCTGTATACATGTATGCGAATAGTACTTTGAATTGCACTTACCATAATTATGATCACGATAGCATAGCTTACTTTCCCCGCTGGCTGTTATGGTAACAAGGTCTTTAATACTCTACTGCAGCCATATAAGGGTTATACTAATCAAAATACAAAGTGAATTCAAAAATTCATGAATGAATGTTTGAATTCAAGTAAAATCATTGTTAGTAGATACCCGAACCGAAACTAGTTTAAAAAAAAATGCTATCTTATGTTAATCTCTCTATTTAAAGGTCTTTAGTAGAAGTACATATCGGTAGTATTATGATTTTACATAAAATATATTCATGTAGAAATAAATAAAATATTATAAAGTAATTTAAAAAATAAAGATATTCCCTTCATATACAAGTATGATAAAACAAAATTAAAATTGTAATGTCATTTTACACTTATTTCTCGATTCGAATTTCTACTTCAACTTTGAAAAATAGGGTATTTAATATGAAGGATAAATTGAAATAATATTTTGGACATTTAAACTCACCAGTGATTAACACAGTAGAAGCTTGTGCCAATTCAAGATATAAGTGATAGTTTGGAAGTAAACACGTTACTGCTACTTCATCGCTACCACAACGAATTTCTGCTTCTTCGCAAAGCAATGCAAAACAAGACATTGATACTAAAACTGCTTCCATATTTATACTCCACAAATACATGAAAAATACAACCTGAAAAATAAAAAACAATAAATTAAAAAACAAATATAACAATATTAAAGAAAATAGACAGTTCTGTAATATATTATAAATCTGAACAAACCTCAAGTTTAATATGTGCTTGCTTACAAACAGCAATCTGGCTACCCACATTAGCATAATCCTTATTTTGTGCCAGAAAAGCATTTCTACAAATTAATATTTCTCTAAGCCATTTTAATATACAAGTATAATTAACGATTTGGTGCTGAATCAATTTTTGGGAAATTGAGAACAGAACTTGTGAACTAACATCCCAAAAGGTATTCATTGGTGCTTCTGGATTCCATGCTTTTATTTTATCTGGATGATGTAATACCAATAATGCTTCCATTGCTTCATAAGCAATGTCTGACATTGTTGGTTGATGAACTAATGAAACTAAACCATTAATTAACTCTAAAGTTGAACTTTGAATTTCATGACCAGCTTTTCCCTGATTCTGTAAAATAAATGACACATACACATAAATATATGTATAAGGATCATCCTGAGAGTTAAAATTGAGATTTTTATATAAAGTACTTACATTCAATAATAACATAGGGTCAGCATGAATAAGTTTCACCATCCATAAAAGTAAATTTCTATAACTCGATACTTCTTCTCCACGGTCTCTGTACTTATTTTGTTCTTTACCTTTAAGTGTTAAACTTTGAATCATTCGTAATGGTGTATGTGATATGCAACTCTGTGTGACTTTATTTAAAATATCGGTAAACATATTTCTAAGTTCTGCACTACGAGAATACAGAAGATCTATTTGAGGCCACCATGGCAGTCTTGGTTGAGTTACGATTCTAAAATAAAAGTTATTGGTACCACATTAATATTATTAAAAAAATTACTTATTTCATTTAAAATAATGATAACAAAATTCTTTTTGAGTACTTTTTAGAGAGAATATTACAATTATAAGACAAAAATTTATCATCACATGTTTAAATTTTTAGCTAACAAATTATTCTCTTGAATTCTATGAAACATATTTTTTGGTAATAACATGTAATGTATAATTTTATATTTACAACAAAATATGATCATATAGATATATTCAATTATGAATCAACAGAAATATTTCTTTTCTTACTTGTATAATGAGCTAACCAAGACAAACTGGTACGTCGATGGATAATTCAGATTCAAGCAGACTTTAAGTACTTCGTTGTTATGAGGTTTAATGCGAAAGAAGCTAACAAAACAGTCTATCATTAGGTCGATGTCTTGGGCAACATAGCTTTGACCACGAGAAAATACTTTCCCTGGATTAAAAAGTAGTGTCATCAAATCACTCATAACATGTCGAACAAGCATGAAGATAACATTATTTGAATCCAGATTGTTAATGTAAGTTGATGCTTTACAAAGTTTGATACAAGTAACTGCTGCAGCTTCTACTAGTTGCTTACTAGAACTACCATGCATTCCTAGGCCTTTTTTAATACTGTCAATAAATTGCTTTTTTTTCGAATGCCTTGATGAACATAAAGTACTAAAATCGGCATTAACTATTTCCTCCAAAACTTTTGGTGAAAGTATTAGAAGCATAATTTGTAAAGGCCAGACAGCTGCAGCTCTTCCTTTTTTATTGTCTGCAAATGTATCAAGAATGTCAAATAGTTCTTCACACGCTTTTCCCAGATCTTCATTTGGTTCCTTTTGAAGTTCAGCAAATTCATGAGAATAAGTATCCATCCAATTCCATATTGCTTTCTCCAAAGAATTCATAAGAACTATATGAGCTGACTTTTTAAGCTGTTTAAATTTTTGAATCGCTTCTGTAATAATAGTGACAGATTTTATATATGTGTGTGTGTGTGTACGCGCATGCGTGTCGTGCTACATAGAAAGAATATTCTACATAATCTGATAAAAAATATTTTATATATACAATAACATGTACAAGTGTATATAATACTTGAATAACAAGTATGATAAATTACCATTTAAAAGTTTTATTAACCTATATACATCCACGTTAATATGCTGAATTAATTCAATATCACTATAGTCAGCATTTTCATCTCCACATTTTGCCAATTCTTGAAGTCTGGATGATATTCTGTTAAATACAGCATTAAAGAAATTTAAACTTAGTGCAAACAAAACTTTGCTAGCTAAATTTTTTAAGTGAGCATTTTGTGGATTATCGTTTGGTATATCTAAAAATAATATTGTTATTTAAGTTCTTAAATCTCATTATAAGTAATACCGGCACACAAACATTTATGTTAATAATACTGGAAACATAATTACCTATAAATTGACATATCTCTTTAAGCAAAAACTTCACATTCATAGCTTCATCAAATTTAGCTGTATCTTTTGGTTGATTTGCAAGACACTTTTCTAAGGTATCCAAAATAATGGTAATAGATTCATAACACTGCCGATCTTGATCTGTACTATGAAATATACGTTGACCCCCAATAGATGGCACCATTTCATTAACATTCTGAAGTATTTTGGTAAGGCTGGATATCACAAGAGAGAAACGGTATCGAGAAATTTGTATTAGACATTTTTTGTTTCTTTCTTCGCTCATACGTGAGTGAGTGGTCTGAGAGCAACAGTGACACGGCAACTATATACAAAAAGTAAAAAATTTAGTATTAGATTTTAAATATATGACCGTGTGACTGAAATTATAGAAATTAAATGTATCAGAAATATAATAAATTTGTATACATATATCATTATATTACTCCTTATCTATTAATTTAAATGACATTACTAGTATAATGTATGTACAAAATATAAAAGGCAAATTAGTAGATTTAATAACATTCATGAATTTTAGATATAGAATATTAAAATATAAAATATTGGCATAACTAAATAGTAGATAAACCTTTCCCTTTTCTCTTTTCTTCATTTTCTCATGCATACATATGTACATATATATTTATTTGATAAATCATAAAATTTATTATTATATAATAAATATGTTTAAAAATATTTTTTTAAATTATTATCCAAACAAATAATCATTAGCAATGAATGACAAAATAATGCCTTTATTATCTCTAATAACATTGTACAAATACAGATGAAGCAAAATTATATGTGACAATTAGTGGTACAGAAAATTTGTCGATATTTATTCATAAAATTTTAAATGCAAAATACAAGTATATCTATACCTATATTAAAAAAACAAGATATTAAACAAGATAAAGAAGAATTAGGCTTGTTACTACATTTTTATTTTCAACAAGATAATGGTCTAGAGAATATTGCTGGAATTGTAATACATCTCTCATCTTAAGTATTTCAGAGCCCAAATATTAATCCTATTGAGAGTGTCTGGTATGAAATTAAACAATTGAGAAATAAAGAAAGAAAGTATTATTAAAAGAAAAAATGATAAATTTTATTGATGTAAATATCTCAATAAAATTAATTCATAGTACGGAACATGACTTGGAGGTATTATTGTCGTCAAAGATGACCTAAGTAAAAATATTAATGTAAATAAAGTAATATGTAACAATAGTAAATAATAATACATATGTACATGAATCTATTCAAATATTTTTGTAGGTCTTACTTGAAATAAATACACTATAAATTTTGTACATGTCGTTGAATCATTTCCTAATTTTAATGGTAAAATTTTGAGATCTTTCTCTTGCTATATATATATGTGCATACATATATGTATATACATATTTATATTTTATACATATACATATAATTACATTAAACACTGTTTAGTGAACATCATTCTGTTCACTGTAACATAGATTTCACTTGTTAAAAGGTGCAAATATAAGTGTTAGAATACTTTCGCGAGCCAGTTAAGTGCATTGAAGTATACCATAGATTCAAATTCTTCGATAAGCCATGCGCGCAGTGAATGCAATTTTCATTCATGTATCCGTGACACGACGGATGCGATGTTGTGTAGGGTATAGGTATAGAGGGGTTACAGGAAGAGGAATGGAACTCTACAATCTATAGGGTATCCCTAACTCAACCTTAAATTCTTTTTGCATGAAATATTTCATTTCATTATGTAATAAATTGTTTGCACCATCTTTCTTGACGATATCATAAATAATAAAATTACTTGTGTAAACGGTATGCGTAAAATTACATTATATTTATAGAATATAATCCTTCGACTGATTCAAAAAAACTAACGAGAGTTAGAAAAAAGAAATAAAATTAATCTCTATTTTGTAAATGTATTTTAGCTTATTAACTTCGAGTGATAGGGATAACTTGAATTTTCATTGTCATCGGACATTGATTCGAACAATTTTCTAAATATTCATAAAATAAAAAATCGATTGTTTTAAAATTGCAAGTTAACATGTATATAGTATAGTTCTGCAATTTATTTATTTTAATACTAATAAAATAATAATAATGATAAAATAATAGTCTTAACAAATTATTGTAGATGAATTTTAGAACACCCTGTATGTATCTTAACTGAATAGCTGTTGGGGTGGAGAGGAAAGGGAGGAGGGGGCGAAGGTCAAATCGTGGACTCCCCAGCGTGTAGAGGGAGGAGATCGCGAGAAAGCATCTTGCCATGAATGAACGAATCAACGAACAAATGAATGACAATGCATGCAGAAAAATAACGATACCAATCATTAATTATTATTCTAATAATAGAGATAATAATAGCGATTGAAATTTCTATACTAAATGCCACTTTATTTGCCGTGAAATCTGTGAGACTGATTTAGGGTCATTGCGTCATTTAAAATCTGTTTTACATTTGAAGCAAACCCTAGAATACCTATGGGAAATGAGGTACGATCGTTACATTTGTAAAGTAGACACTATCGTTAAATGATATTTAAATACTGTGTATAAAATATCTTTTATACTTTCCCACTAATAAAGGAGAAAAAATTAAGGGAAACAGAACAAATACGAAAATACATGCACATAATAATCATAAACAACACAACTTCTAACTATTCCGTTCGAAATTCTACCTAAACAACTGTTGTCATGACCATTACCATCGGTGATTCGTAGAAACATTGAATTATTCTATACATATATACATTGCCTGGTCACATCGTGTCGCGTCGTACAGAATATGAAGAGAATTGAATTTTTCTAGTTAAGCAGATGATTGTTAGAGAGTTGAAAAATAATATTTAGAAAGAATTGAATGGTGTAAAAATTGCCGATTCAATATTACTTGTGTCGCTCTATGCCTTAACTTTTTCACTCGCTAATGAAAATTATATTTTTTACACTTGATTAATAGGAACTGCTATATACAAATCGTATCAAATTTACACGAGTGGCCGTTGCTAATAATCGTTCATACAATAATTTCCCCTAATTTTAACTGCCGTTTCTTCGACAGAGTTCATGAAAATGAGGAGCAACGAAAAAGCAACAAAACTAACACTAATTTCTCATAAATGAATAATCTTCTAATGAAGTGAGGAATAGAAGAGTAAAAGAAAAAAGAAAAAACTGAGAATAAGGAAACAATACTGGAAGAGATTAAAAAAGAACACAAGAATGGAAAGTAAATAGAGGAAGAGAGTGAAACGCAATGAGAGAAAGCACCGGAAGAGGGTAGATAAAAAAGAGAGGGGCGTTGAAGAGGGGAGGGTGCACAAAGAGGGAAGACGAATAGAAGAAAAAAGGAAAGCTAAACAGATTCGTAGTTCGAGTCACAGCTGGGATGTACCTGTTCCTCGAAACGTGTGATCAGCAAATTCGCCCATTCTTCCGGCTTTTGTGTGCCCATCGCCGTCCGATGTTCAGTGACGAGCCGTCATCACGTACGACGATTTACCAGTTCGTTACGTGCGTTCGACATCGGTACGTCGCCATTTACGAACGTCGACTGGCAAGGCAGGCAAGAGACGAGAGCACCGCAGCAACTTGCTCTTTCTCTCCCATTGGGGAGGGGCGCGCCGCGCCATGCGCCATGACTGTGACAGAGTCAAAGAATTATAGTGGGGTCTGGGACGAAGATGCTCGCAGATAGAACCGATACCAGCCGGAGTCACCCGACGACACGACATTTTCTTCTAAGTAACCAATCAAGTCACGATCTTAGGGATGTATGACAAAATTTAAATATCCCTGTTATACACATATATGAAATAATATATGTATGTATTTCTAAATTACTAACTGTCAATAGAGATGATTGTCCCAATAAAGTTATATTTGTATTTATAAATCTATTTTCTAATATATTAAAGATTATAAAGTATTGTGTATTGATTTTTTTAATTGAATTAAAATATTTGTTCTCTTTCATAGTTTTAGTTTATGTTCACACTATTTCATATATTTTATGAAATATAACATTTCTTAGTCCTTACCCATTTGTTTATTGAGTAATAAATTTTTATTTTGATTATTAATAGCGGTTACAATTTGTTATAACACTAAAATTTATAATTTGTTAATATTGAGTTACTGTAAAGGAATTACTAGATATTTTAAGTAGAATTTTTAAATAATTCTTTCAAGGGTCTTTTCAGTATACTCTTGAACTACTGCTAATATAGTTACTTTTACTGAATCTTAATCATGTCATTCATAATTTTAGCACGATTTGGTATATAAGGTAAATCAGTTAAAAATTCAATCAAATTGTTCATAAAATATTTACATGTTTGTTAAGATAATTAATATTTATAATATAAAATTAGATAATTTTCTCTTAATTACCAACATCTAAGTGTTCTCTTTTTTCATAATGTGTCATATATATATTAAAAATATGGCTGATTAAAATTTGAAAGTTTAACTGTATCTTCCTAATTGCATTTATTTCTCTTTACTTTTCAGATATGCTTAATATGGTGCTAGATATTTTATTTTTATTTCACCCACATTAATAAGGAATTATTTTGATTCTATCATATATCAGTTTTTAGATTGTTTTAAATACTGTCCACTTCCAATTTCATTTTTCTGAAATAAATTTCTAGTGTTAAGAACTTTATAAGTTTTTCATGGAACTACAATTTAGCTGAAAATGACCTAACAGTCATTGCAGACTATGATAATGTAATCATTATTTAATACAACTATTTACTATATTAGTATATACCTATATTAAATAGCTATAAAAATATTTTAGGTATGTATTAAATTGAAGTAAAAAGCAGAATTATTCAAAAGTGGTATGTTATTAGGAGTGATTTAAATCATTTAACACAGAGGTACATAAGTATGAATATATTTTGGATTAAAGCATTTATTACTTATTGACGTATATTGATATACGTTTTAATGAAAATTGATACTTACAAATAATTTAAAATGTACTACATAAAACCTTTAGCTTTCAATTTAATACTGGTTATTAATAATAATAATGCACAATGTAAATCACTTTTATTTCGTTAAATATTTATATACCAGCATACAGGTTAGTAATAAAACATGATGTGATATACAGTACATTATAAATCTAATATGATGTCTATGCATTCATGTATTTTATATTAAGTAAACGGTTACAAATATTTTGATTACAGTTACAAAAATAATGATTTGACTGAATGCAAATATTAATATTTAAAATTTGAAACAAAAATACTACCGAGATTATCTATTGATCATCATATTGATGAAACAATAGCATAATTATTTTTTTATACAGAGTGGTACATGAGTCACAATTTTTGTGCCGATTCCGACAATCGAACAAATGAATGTTTCAAACAAAAGTTCAGTGGTATCAAACTTTAAAAGTATAATTTTTTCATAAAAAGCAAGAATCATTCTTTATTTTTCAAATGATACCATACATGTATTTTTTGGCCATATTCTTCAGCTACCAAAAAAGACAACTTTAATAATATTGTTAAATATGTAAACATATATCATTTTAACTAACTGATACTACAATAATATAATCTTTTTCTTATTTGTAATATAATTTATTTGTTTGTATAAAATGTAATGTACAACTTCATTGCCAATCCATTCATTGAAACACATTCATTTGCTTAGAAATATCAATATTATGTATTGACGATGAGGCTGTAGGTACTAATTTAGGAACAAATTAAGTTATTAGGATCAGATAATTAAAGCGATACACGATTTCATCTTCTAACATAATCTGTATAAAAATATGTCAGGAAAGATATATGGTGTTATTTAATATAGAAATATAAAGATAACCCCTTCCCTCTTTCTATGTGTGTGTGCGTGCGTGCGCACGCGCATGCGTGTGTGTTAATGGAAAAATGAAACTCATTGAAAGCTTTTTTACATCCACAAATTTCCTCATCTGATACCAATGAGTTTTTGTTTCAAATACTTTTGTTAAACTATCAGAACAAGCTGAAATATCATGTTCACCGATTTAGGGATGAGCCTGCAGATTATGTTAAATGAATATACAAAGTATATGTTTTAATGAACCATTGTGAATTTGCTAGTTTACAATATAACAGTAACATAATAATATTATAATTTCTGTATTATACATGTTCCAGAAACATATCTGTTATACATATGTTCTCTATATTTATATATTTATATATTACATATACCACAGAGTGTGTAAAACATACATATATGTATAATCTCTATACTTTTAAAAGATATGAGATACAGGAACGTTACACGGTAAGGTCTTACTTATAGTTGAAGATTACTATTACGGTAATCGTTTTTCAAACGACTTTTGATATTTAATTACAAACTCTTCTTCTAGAAAGGATATTACTGAATTTAAAACATCGATGTCCCGTTGCCGATGTTTTTCAATGCAATGTAGACTTTTCGGATCTATGTCAGAAATCCTGATGTTACAGACAAAGCTGAGTCCATCCGGAAGTTGTACTATATTCTTATCGAGGGTAGGCGATATTGTATTCCTATACACATATATATCAGAGAAAGAAAGTATATTAGTATCCAAATTTCTAGAAATTCGATTACTGTCAAAAGCTTAAACAATTGTTCCTTTAACATTTTATTGAAATATTTTTGTTATAAAATATTATTCAATATTCATTATTCACAGAATAAAGTATTTTCATAACTTACGGATTTATTTCTCGAAATGACATCAATATCGAACAATCTCTAGCACATGAAAATAAGAGATAATTCTGCAGGCATAGTATACTTTCGGTATTTACATAAAAATATGTTTCTTTTTCGTTACAGTGTACTTTATCTCCGTTATTTAATACGCTAAATTTATTGTACCATAAATTATGTTTTTCAATTGGAATTAAGATTGATTTTGATATAAGGATATTTTCACTAGGTTTATTAATACGTTTGTTGCCACAATAATCGTCGTGGTCAAATTTGGATTTTTTTGAAATCGAAGTATCTTTGGCATATGTCTGTATATAAGTGTCTCTTAATGTTTCAGGACTACCTATAATAGTTTTCTGAAAAATAAAAGAACTGTTAACTTATTATTCCAATGTAGAAGTATATGTTAGTAATAGGATTTGAATTATTTGATCACTTACATTGTACGCGGATTAAATATATGTATAATACGTAACATACAATAAGTAAATATTTACTCTACCTTTTGTTTGAGATAAGATATTCGATCATCAAATTTGATCATGTTTATTAAATTAGAATATATAATATCATCAGTCAACCATGAACGAAACTTTGAATACGTATTATAAACGTATTCCGAGCTAATAAAAGGTAGCCGCTGCATATGAAGTATTCGTTCTAGTACCGAGTTATTTGGCAATATTTCCCCCTTTAAGTTGCACGTCTGTAAAAGAGATAAATTTATATTATATTTAAACTTGACTAAATTTTTACGATCATATATTGTAATATGTGAGTAGTTAGCATGCAAGGAATTTAGAAAATCATAATGTACAAATATTTTAAAACAACTGTTAGCAGACATTTTATTAAAACTTCTAGCAAATGTTACAAGGACTTAAAGTTAATATCTACCTCTCCAGTAAAATACAAAAATTTCTTGGCTCTTGCTATTAGATCCGGATTAATGTATGAGGACGTCTTTGAATCTTGTTCGATAACAGATGTGTGCAATTCACGTGTAGGAAGTACATTAGACTTAAATTCTTCCGAAATAAACGGACGTAAAAGAGCAGTGCAAATTAAATTACAAAAATGATCAATGTATTCTATATTTGTAAAATTAATAGAATTGCGAAACCATTCCGTCAAAACACATTCAAGATCACTGCAAGTTGATTCTTGGTCGTAAACTATAACGCCATCCTTAAAAATCTTGAGATTATTTTGTGGTGATGTTAGTAGTGCTTTTAGTGCCGATTTCATACGAGTTTCTACTCCCGAGAAGAGATCAAACGGACAATAAGTGCTACGGCATGTAATCATCTTGTTCCTTAACTGAAATTATAAAAAATCATTAATTAAAAGTATTCATTTCAATTTAATTTAATCTTCAGAGAAAGATAAAGAGAAAAATAATAATATCATATATCGTTCATTCATTGCAACAAAAAGTTTTTTAAAATTTGCCGTTTGATTTCAAAGTTGATTTATCGGTATTGGAAGTAATTCTTATTTGTATAAAACATTTGAATATATTTCCCCTAAAATTTTTGCTTTTAAGTTATATCATCGTTGTGTAGTAGATGAGCGACATGGTAATTTAATGTAAGAGAAACATATGTATATATGTATACATTATGTTTACATGATATAAATACAATATGTACTTATGTATATAGGGCGTACCGTTACTGTAAACATGAAGTCATTATATTACCTTATAATATTGTGTCAGACAGTAAGGACATTTTTGAAATATCCGATCAATATCTTGCAGATAGCCCTGTTTTGGTTTAATTTCAACACAAAATGTTCTGTTAGTTGCAAAGAGATTAGTATCGAATTTTATTGGAAGAAATGTGTAATCCGGAAATGTTGTGGCATATATGTCCATGATTTCCTTATTACGTCGTTTATCTGAAAGAAAGGATAATTTTAGAATATAACTAGTGGATAGAAAGATTTATCAAAAGCAACATTCATTTATAAATACATACAGTGGCTTACGAAAGTATTCGAACGCTTACACTTACAAAAATTTCAATTAATAAAATGAGGTGTACTAAACTAATTTGTTAAAACAATTTGGTATCTATAGTGACGGGGAAGTCTCAAGATTTACATCAGTAAAATTTGAAAACGATTCAATGATATAGGCAGGAGTTATGATACATTTGTTGGAAACATTCGTGATAAGTATCTCGCAAAAGTATTCGAACGCTGTAACACTGTTGATAGTTTTTCATCTTCCTTTGCACCGAATGTAAACATCATTGCTAAATGAAAATATTGGTACGTTCACTTGATGTTAGGATATCGTTTCAGTAACAGTAGCGTAAAAGTGTGCACAATAGTATTTAAAATAAATACCAAAAAGTCTGAAACAAAAAGGTGTGAAAGAGAAATAGTATTCCGATTACACGAGGACGGGAAATCATATAAGAGATTGCCGGAATTGTGAACAGAAGTAAGTCTACAATACGTTATATTATAAAAAAGTTAAAGAACGAGGGAACATTTGCAAACAAAGCTCGATCAGGTCGACCAAAGAAATTGACTGGAAGAGAGGAGAAAGTTATCATTCGCGAATTGAAAAAGAATCCTACTGCATCCGCTCCTCAACTCGCAAATATGGTGGCTAATATGTTTGCTAAAGAAGTTCATCCAGAATTATGTCGATGAATCTTACGAAATAATGATTTTCATGGCAGAGTACCGCGAAAGAAGCCATATATTAATGCGGAAAATCAGAAAAAAAGATTGTCTTTTGCAAAAATCTATATTAATAAAGATCATTTTTTTTGGGATAAAGTCATCTTTTTGGACGAATCAAAGTTTAACATTTTTGGCTCAGATGGTCAAAATTATACGTGGAGAAAACCAAATACGGAGTTGAAAATTCGACACTTATATCAAACAGTGAAACACGGAGGTGGATCGGTCATGGTATATGGGTGCATGGCCGCCAGTGGCACCGGAAAATTGATATTTATTGATGAAATACTTGATAAATATAAGTATTTAAATATTTTAAAAAATAACCTTAAAGAAAGTGCCCGTAAATTAGGATTATTGGAAGATTTCCACTTCCAACAAGATAATGATCCTAAGCGTGCTGCTAGAATTGTGAAAGAATGGATCGTATATAACACGCCACACATATTAATCACTCCACCGCAAAGTCCAGACATAAATCCGATTGAAAATTTATGGGCTGAAGTCGGAAAAAGACTAAATAAATTTCAGATAATCTCAAAGCAAGTATCGAAAGATAAAATTATAGAAATATGGAACTCCGTTGGGCGTAGTTTTACAAAATCATTGGTTTACAGTATGGAAAGTTGATTGAGACACATTATTGCTGCTAAAGGTGGTCCAACAAAATATTAATATTAAATAATTTAATAATATATGTAGCGTTCAAATACTTTTGTGGTCACTTACAATGCGTGTTTCTAATAAATGTATCATAACTCCTACCTACGTTGCTGAATCCTTTTCAAATTTTACTGACATAATCTTAAGGCTTCCATCTTCCTATTGACATCTACTTGTCTAAGCAAATTACTTTAATGTACATTATTTCGGCCATTCAAGTTTGCATATGTAAGCGTTCGAATACTTTCGTGTATGTTTATTCGTATGGCTTCCATGTTATTAGTGGGTGTATGCACATACTTGGAGTATGCACCTACGAATCTAAAATAGACAAATCGCGTGATCATCATTGATGACAATAACTAAAATATGAATAAAAATTTGTTCAGGTTATCGAGATATAACTGGCCAGTAATTAGTGCTCGTCTGCACTCTATGCTTCTCTAAAGTTGACCATGTATCATGTGGGACATTCGAATTTTGAATACATACGATGCGAGGCGACGCAAAATCAAATCGAGTCATCTAGCAGTATCGTAATGTATAGTGTACAGTGTATAATGTATAGTATAGTCTGTATGTATAGTATCTGCCATAGGATATAACGCGCAGTAATATAACTAATATAACTCTCCCCTGTCATAGCGTGTCTGCGATTAAATTAATTAGATCCTTAAAGGATAAAAGTTAAAATATTATAATTTTATTATAATTAGATGTTAGCGAATTAATTTTTATCTTATTCTATTAATCTAAATGTAAGTAATACATATTGTGTAAATCCTTTGGGTCATTCTTTGAAACATTTCTTCACTTTGAGAAAAATATGACAAAATTATTATTTAATAATTAATATTCTACATATTGGTATATATGTAAATACATGATAGCTTGTTTCAAACTCTTAAAACATTTAAAATCTTTTCGCAGGTTTAACTTGCCAAAAAATTTTGTTAAATTAATAGTATGTTATCTTATAATTAATTTATAATTATCTATATCGATTACAGTTTTCATAAACGATTATACCTTGCAAGATGAAATACTTGTAACTAAAATTATGTAGTTATTTTCAAACAAATAATTGGTAAAATGGTAAAATTTTATACTCATTGTATAATTATAAAACATTACTAACATTAAGATAACAACTTTTTTAAGATGAAAATTAAATTAAATTCGTGTACTGTGCATCACATCGCGAATATCTTATATAATACAATGAATATTCTGATAATTATGATCTATAACATAACTAAGAATAAATGGAGTGAAAGTTATAGCGTAGTAACTCTATACTATATAGCAATAGGTACTTTAACTTTCTAAATAGTAATGTATATTTGCAAACAAATATAATTATTAATTATGTCAACTATGAAATTACCGTTTTCGGCACGATTATTCATTGTGAAGCAATTGCAGGACTCACTGTTTATTATGATTCATATTATATTATATTATATTATATTATATTACATATTATATTATATATTATATTATATATTATATTATATTATATTATATTATATTATATATTATATTATATATTATATTATATATTATATTATATTATATTATATAACATTATATTATATTATATAACATTATATTATATTATACTATATAATATTATATTATATTATATTATACTATATAATATTATATTATATTATATTATACTATATTAAATTATATTATATTATATTATACTATATTATATTATATTATACTATATTATATTATACTATATTATATTATACTATATTATATTATATTATACTATATTATATTATACTATACTATACTATATTATATTATATTATATTATATTATATTATATTATATTATATTATATTATATTATATTATATTATATTATATTATATTATATTATATTATACCAGCCGATAGTTAGCGTTTCAACATTTAACAAGCAAGAGGAAAAAGTATCGGAAAGCCTAGTCCAGATGAAGTATACATACAGAATATACATACGTACGAAAAGTCATTAAGAAGAAGCTATTCAGATTTCCTGTATAAATGTTTTCTTCGTAACTCGAACGGTTTCCATTTTACGCAAATGGATTCTCATATCGTTCTAATTTCTTCCTGTCAGCTTGTCGTTTCACGCGCCCCGTGCAAGTTTCAAAATATGGCGCTCATCAAACAATAGAACTCGTATTATAATAAATTATAATAATTATTATTAAATTAATAATAAAATTAGGAATCTGTAATAATTCTTCGGGAAAAATGATATTTAAGTAAAGACTGATTTGGAATGTAGCAAAGAAGGTGGTGAGTCAAGCGTGATGACTCAATAGATCATGCATCAACTTTCTTGAAGGAGAACTCGGCGGATATTACACTGGGGTTGTACCCTTTTCGTAGGAATGACTGATCGCACGTGTACACCCATCTCAGGGGAGAGCGTGAACCTCTTCATGAAGGTATGTATATACTTTCATAATAATATACAAAGGAGTACGAAGCTGCCTTAATGTTTTCTCAAGAGTGTCTGGCGATACGATGCGACATCGCACGACGCGGCGTCGCGTCATCATTCTTTCGAGTTTCGAGTTTCCAGTGCGCACGGCACAGCTGCCAGCTACCGGTGGCGTACTTACTGGCGCGATGGTATGTGGACCGTACAGATAAGCAGCTTTCATAAAATACATGTCATAAATTTTTGTTAGCTCTTCAACGATTAATTTCTATATGACTATTTCCGCCCTGTCATACACTACGCCCTAATATGTTTCTTAATGAGTCACATCACTATTTAAAAAAAAAGATAAGTATGCCCTATATTAATACTTTTACAAATTGGCTAATGCAAATTTTGTTTATACCTATGTACTTGTGTAATATAATATTTAAAATGATTGTAATATATTTTACAAGCAATATTAAAATTTAATTTTATTGCTTTAAGGGTTTTATATTACGTAATTTGTATTTTATATAAAGTCTAACTTATTGAAATATTTTATATTATGCAGATACAACGATGTATATGACTGAGAATTAGATGCACGATGTATAAATGTTCCCACCTAAAAACCTTAATCAAATACATATTTCTACCGAATAATCAATAACGCCATTATCAATGAATATTTTTTAATGTTGAAACAGTTGGATCAATAGAAAGTCATTTCTATGTTGCGTGGATTTATCTAGTATGAATCGTGTGATATCATTTTGTTAAATTAATCCTTGCACTAGGAAAATCGAGCTGAACTTTAATGCGGTCATGTTCTCTGTTCCAACATCGCCACATACTACACACTATACATTACACAATACACACTACACATTACACAGTGACACTGAAAGTACACAGGCAGCTTACATTAATTACTCATAACTTATAATATAATATAGCGCAATGATATTATTACATATTGTGATTGAAGATATATCGAAATAGGGAAGCGTAATCCCATCATTATGAGTACGTAACAATGCAATAGCCGAAAGAATACATTGCACGCGAATATACATAATAAATGTCTACAAATATATACATTTACATGCTCGGTTTTCTCATCTTTGTAATTAAAGACATATTCGATGGAACTTGATAACGAATGAACAAAATAAATAAATGAGAAAATATCTTCTATCTATTGATACGCGATATTCAAATCAATATTAATCTATTAATAATAATTTCAGTCTTCGATATACAAATTATTATTAAATATTGGTTATGAACTACATGCATATAATATATATAATTATTACAAATATAATATATATTACATATATATTATATAAGCATACACACACACACACACACACACACACACACACACACACACATTATATGCATGTATTATATTATATAATATAAAATAATATATTATATGTATGTAATATATATATTCTAGAAGTAAAAAAAAGACGTATACAATTACGATTACAATTAGTATTAGTCACAAGAAATACATTAATTCTATTGGATAAATATTAAAAAGAAGTAGAATAAATTTTATAGTATCTGTAAATAAACGGAGGGAAAAGAATTTTATTTGTCGTTAAAGCTAAAAATTAACAAACATTTGGACGCATAAAAATAAAAATAAACGTAAAACGGAATTTTCAATAAGAATAATGTGAAAAACGCGAAGTAATTGAATTAGATGAATTGATTTTTATGTCATCCAGAAAGCTCATGCAGCTATTGCGATTGTGATTATGGTTTGATTCAATGCCCCACGCGTGATTTTTTCAGCCTTATTGTTAGCTTGAGTTCAAAACAAATACAAATTTAACAAGCGCAAGTAAAGCCAAAGAGCACTGAGCACTATTGGATGAGATCTCATCGAAAAGCTTTCAGATAACATATGATTATAGATATCTTTGAAGCAAGGTTATACATATTACAATTTGTATTCCGTCAAGATACCAAAAAATATATTTCAAAAAATTTCTTACTATAAAAATTAGCTATACATATTACTTTATACTCTTTAATTATTGATTTATTATATTTGATTTGGAATGAAGACAATATTCTATCAACTATTACATTTAAACTAATAGTACTAACCAAGTTTGGAGAATAAAGAAATATACTCGTACATGTAGGATAGACTATAGACGGTAACCGTTCTCTTACTCATATCATCATTTCGTATAATATACAATATACATAATACATATAAATGTATATATATCCTTAATACGATACCTTTTAAATTTGTAAATGAAACTCTATCTAATTTAAAAGTATGCTAATATGATTAAAATAAATAATTTCAACGTATCAGGTCACTGTAGTCTATTCTATAGTGTTTCATATAAAATTTGATATAAACTAGCTATGTACATAATTTGAAATTAGTTACCTGATCGTAGAGGTCGAATAGCTTCTGAAAGTTTAGCAATGTCTTTCGCATCGTAACGAAGTATCTCAGGGACTTGCGTGTACGGGCCCAAAAAACAGAAAGCCACAAACCTTACGAATTCCACTTGTCGCTCGGCTCGTTGTTTGCCGCCATCCGGTGAAACACCATCTGGCAGCGATTTCCGAAATCGAATTACCTTCTGTTCCTGAAACACACAGACATTAGATTTGTACATATGTACCCATATAATACTTGTATATATTACATTCGAACGATACACATATGATGTATATACGTACATAATGACGTCACAGTGATTTTAAATTTACAGCAAAATGAAACGGGTAAACCTCTTAATTTCCTTAATTAGTTTAATTTCACACACAGTGAAAAGATATCTGTTTATATACTGATTTGTGTATACATAGGTATAAGCTTTTGTTTTAAAAACGAATAAGATTATACGTATAAATTGAAACAATATCAATCGGGGTAATACTAAACTAGAATGCTTTCAGTTTTTAATTACATATGTATTTCGGTCATCCCGATTAAATTTGAATACAAGATTACGTTATCTAGAGTCGTAAACTGTTTATTATTTGTTTATATGCGTTTAGACTTTAAAAGAAATTGAAGCAAAAATGAAACATCAAATTTCTCTCTCGTTCTTTATAAAAAAAGTTGTTTATTTAAAATTAAACTCTATATAAAGGCAGTTATGAACTATGTACTATATTTACTCCTCGGTATTTGATATATCTCTTACTACACTTTCTGTTGGAGCCTTCAACAATTTCATATGAAAGACATGTGTACATATATCAGTATTAATGTCGGTGTCGGTCATCGATACCGCCAACGATCGAGGCGGAGAAGATGGAAGCAGGTTGGATCGGATTGCCGGTTTCGCGCTACTAGCCTAAACCTAAACTTAAACTAAACTAAACTAAACAAATATCTGAAGATATGGTAGCCAGTTAAAGTTAAATAGACGCCCGTCTCTGTACGTAGATATGTATACATATATATACACAGTACATTACACATCCACCAAGTCGCATTGTCTCCAAGCGCCAAGGAATAAGGAATTAGAAAACAGTTGAACTTTTGCAAGCGTATGAGAAGGTTTTCTGTTTTTTATTATAGTATTTTAGTCGTTGTTATTCTATGTGTTATTCGTACTGTTATTAACATTATTGAATTCGACACAGTGGTGTCATATTCCAGAATATCAAATCGCAGTACACTCTCATTAAAGTCACGAGAATCTAATCAGAAAGACAAAGTTTTGAAACGGTGCAATGCGATGCAACAAACGAAACTGATCACGAAAATACTTATTTTTGGATAGCATAGAAAATCCGAAAAAAACGAGACATTTTCCCGTTACTTTGTCCGTTGACTTTGTCAGGGAATTGAAATTAGGTCGACAGCATTTCATATCGTGGCAAACCACAATTTCCATTGCGTAGCAGGCTTCAATTACTATCAGTGAATTGCTTAAATAACATGGCGTTAATTATTACCGGTGCGTATGTATGTATGTACATCGCGGTTCATACAGAAAGTAGCCAATATCACTAACGAGATCATATCCTACCACATTTTCTTCTTGAAAGACAATAAAAAACATCATGATCGGTTGATTAATAATGTTTCCATAACGATCTTTTGAAAGCGTTAGAATTAGGAGCACAGCCCCACACATGAATAATATATATATATATATATATATATATATATATATATACGTATGTATGTATGTATGTATGTATATATTTAGATATGCACATTTTTTAAGTTTATAAAATATTATCAATGTGCTCCTATCAAGAAAACGAAGAACCGATAGAAGAAACTCGCGAATACAAATTGAGGTAATTGATAAATACGACAGTTCAAGTAATTCTTGAATTAATGCGAATATATGCAAAATCTTCATCAGACATATCAATGGATGACATATCGTTTAGTGAAAATCGACGTGCCTAAGATTCTGAATTCAACACAAGTTGTTTAAAATCGTTGAAACTACTGGGAGAACTTGGCTTTTAGATCGCTTGGCAACAGTTCAGCGACGACGTGTAATTGAGTGTAAGTGAGTGTAATTCAGCGTAATTCAGCGTAATTCAGTATAATTCAGTGTAATTCAGTGTAATTCAATGAAATTCAATATAATTCAGTGCCGATGAACTTATCATCGACAAACTCGTATTTCTATTTTTGAGAATCAACAAATGGTTAACCGCAATCGAGCTAACGATAAGGAAAAATTTAACGGTAAACCGGTTTCATATTATCGATTAAAAAGAAGTCGATGTAGGTAAGCGATGTCAATACACGAGCAAAAATAAAATCTAGAACATCAGATTTTGCGGTATCCATGTGAACTTGTCAGGTGTTTGTCGCCTTTCATAAACGTCCAGTCAATGTATGTATGTATGTATATATGTATGTATATATGTATGTATGTATGTATGTATGTATGTATGTATGTATGTATGTATCTATGTATCTATGTATCTATGTATGTATGTATGTATGTATGTATGTATGCATATGTACATATACATATACCTAAGGCTGTTCCATTGGCTGACGTGGCTGTAGGTAAGTTTCTCGTGCGTCACCCACCTTTGTGCCAACAAGAGTGTGTATTACTGTGTATCTATATGTATATGTACGGTACTTACTTTCATGGCACATACCGTTTTAACACGGTATTTGTCAAGGAAAATGTCATAGAAAAAGATACTATCTCCTATAAAAAAATTACTTATAGGAGTTTATTTGCTTCTAAAGAAGTGAAAAAATTGAACATAAATATACCTACATATATGTACATAAGTATGTATCTAATCTATATACCCAATGTATACACAATTAATTTATGCATCATACTTTACATCTTATTATCTGTGACATAAAATTTTCTTCCTCTTCATTCTCTCGCAACTGTAATACCGTTCGATATAGCAGTACTAGCAATATCCGTAATTTTTCAATAAAATTCAGCGTCTTTTCTGATATAAATATAATTACAACAAAAACGAAAGTTACTTTATAGTAAAACAGATAAACGATGCACGGATAAAAAAGTAAACAACATGCATGTATATTTTATTTATTATTATAATACTAATAATAAAGTTTGTAAATTAATAATTGATTAATATTCGAATTTGAGGATGAAACAGTGTAATTTATTTTTCATAGCACGGTGTACTCATATATATATATATATGTATGTATATCCTTTTGTCATTTATATATACTCACAAACACAATCACGGTATCTCCCCTGATTTTGCAACGAAAAATCCATCGATCATTGATGAAATCCCCACTCTAACTCTAACAGCTTAGTTTCCCACTACCTAACAATTACCCCTTCCAACTATTACGGAGGTCAACGGCCATCGTTTTAATTTTAATCGCTCCTCTTTTTTTTATCTTTGTTTAGTTGCAGGTTAGGGTTATGTTTCTCTTTTTCTCATTCACGCATGCGCAGTATATATGCGCATCGACACAAAGAGAATGGAGCTTGTCCTTGTCAGTCGTTCGTTCGTTCCCCGACTGTCACTTGGTCTTTCTGTCTATTTTTCATGAATAAGTGTACATATGATAAGTATGAATAGCGATGAGTGATAAATATCTACATATGTACATATCATATATAGAAACCCTTCCTGTCGTAAAACGGACAGGCAATTAAATGTTGGCAGATGTGCGTTTTTATTTCAATGATTATTTATCAAATGAAAGTATGTATTGACAATGCTAGCTTATATAAGTAGTTTATCTTTATTTATCAGTGTATATTCTATATTCTATCTCCTTTTGAGATGGAAAAATACGTTATACGTATCAATTAATAACCGATGTAAATAGAATCTAATGGAAGAAATATGTATAGCAAATTCGAATACATACTCGTATGTAATGTTTTCAGTTTTGATACATATTATATTTAACGGCATTCTATAAATGTAAATTACAAGTGCCGAGTACTGATTACTATTTTAACTCATATTCATGTATTGAACGTTTAGTTCTACGCTACGCTAAGTTTAACGATTGCGTCCATATATGTACGACTGCAAGTATGTAAATAGTAAATAGCATAACCGTATTTGCCAAATCTTAAGAAGACGCGTCAAGTCAAGTGATGATTGATTTCTGATTGTAATTACGACTATGATATGTACAATAGTTAAATTCTTTTCAAGGAATCAAGCAAGAAGTAAATTAGGCAAGACAGAGAGGAAGTGGAAATAAACGTAATTGCCAGAACGTGGGTGAGTGATTTGTAATTCGTTGTAAGTAAGAAGACGGATGTTTATCCGATGATAGATGAATGCTGCGAATTATAAAAGGACGTCGAAAGGTGGTTGCGGAATGTACAAATCGTTCGTTTGTTCGATTCTTTGCAATAGTTAATTTGTTCAACGATACCAGAGAATATTGAAATCAGTTTCGAAAATCCTTGATCGCTTGAACGATTTACGAATATATATATATATATATATATATATATATATATATTATATTATTATATGTATTATTATATGTATTATATGTATATATACACATACATGCAAGATAATATTAAACATATCGACGAATGCAATTTGTAAAAATAATTGGAAAGATACGGTATGAGATTAAAATCAAACAAATTGAAGAGTGAAAAGTGAAAAATAATGAAAAGATTAAGACTATTTAATAATACACATGTATGTGTATGTAAAGGGAATTAAAAAAAAATCTCCTTGCGATATATTGCGATCTATTAAAACATTTTTATAGGTACATGTATACTATTATATATTTACATATACGTATGTATATTTTTATACATATATTTATTGCCTGAAATAAACAGATTCGAAGGTAACAACAACTAAAAGAAGGTAACTAAAGTGACGATAATACGCAGCAATGTAAGGTTACGCATCTCACGAAAAATATTCACAAACTATTTTAGAATAGAAAAACAGACACCGCTGTGTCGTGACACCGTAAAAGTGTAAACTGTAACGATGTCGCACAGTCATAATGAATAGTGCCACATGCAATAGCAACGAATATGTGGCCACGGTAAAGGTATTTCATTAGATGATCGATGTGTTCTACTAAAATAACTTCCATAAACTATTATATATACGTATAAACTTAATTTCTGACGCAAATAGAGAAGGATCATATACACATGAGACGGATGTATTGAAACAGATTTATGTCAGCTAGCAAAAAAGACATCTCTTCTCTTTCACATCCATATGGTTGGAAACATTGTACAGCAGGACACTGCTTTTTCTGTTGATACTGATAGTCGTCACCGTTCTTATTATCTTCCATTCAGATAAAGAGTTGTCTCGCTGAAAGCAGCCTACGCTTTTCGAAAAAGGAAAGTACGAATATCTATTGTAGTTTGAACGGTTCGCCTTGACGAAAATAATTGCTGATCGAAGATTAATAGATATACATAATTGCATTGAAATAACTCAAATTAGGTTAATCATTGGCTGTCTCGTATAACATACAAGGAAATTGGCAAGTTAACAACCCGTTCTATCTTTCAAATAGAACTTTGAAGCAGTAATCTTACCTTTGCAACGTTGATCTTAAATTTGTGCACAGTACGGTATAAAGTATATAATATACGGCAAACAATAGAGAGTATACAGTGCGTTTCAGTTCTTACTAGCTAATTTCTTTCTCGCAAACGATAAACTACAGGTATACCTACATACATATATTAATTTTTTATATTCCTTGTATCGTTATGTACGTATCATGCATAATCTATAGATTTTGTGATACTTGTGTACGCGATTCGTAAAAATATTACATATATCGAACTTCTCATAAGCCTGTGAAAAACTGATAACACGTTTGCGATAGAACACATGAAAACACACACACACACACACACACACACACACACACACACACACACACGCGCGCGCGCGCGCGCGCGCGTAGCAATAAAAGTGAAAGTACAGTGGATCAACGAATTGTCTAATTACAAGAATGAAAGTTTGTTGTCTTACTTGTGGAAGTGCAACTACGATATTCGCATTTCCCTCGCCTCTGTAAACGCAATCTCCGATAAAGGACGTTGATGAAAAAGGGGAAAGTTGCGGCGTCGTTGTGGAATCACCGTCCAAGCTTCCGGTGGAAGTGGTCATCGATGCTGAAGAAGAGGTTGTGGTCGGCACAGGATTTCCTTCGTTGATTCTCATTGTCTTATCTTTATCTCTGTGGAAACAAATAAGCAAAGCAAAATAAACAAAACTTGCAACCTTCGCAACTGGTGTTAATTTTGTTCGCTTCTTTTTTATCAACTCCATGATAAATTTACAGTTTGTTTGTACAAATTGTTCTATCGTGTCTCATCGAAGAGTATCTAGCTTGGATTTGTTGCTAGCAGTATTAAATTATTGTGTAGCAGTCGGGTTATCCGGATGTGCTCCGATCGTGCGATCTTTAAGATAAATTTACTATGTACACTACTCTGTACAGGTTACTAGCTAGGTTATTTGATTAGATTATCGTTTCAAGTATTATCGGCTGTAATTGGTTCTATTCTTTTAATATGGCTATCAGCTGCTGTTCGTCAAAGTTCAATGCCGTATATCTAGATGGATTTCACGATAACTTTGTATATTGATAGTTTCTTTTCAGTACTTGGCTACCAGTGTCAGTCTCTTGTCTCGATATATCCCAAGACATTTAGCGCAACTTGACGCGTCCATTAATTTGATAACGCATCGCTACGTAACGCAGTGAAAAAGTTGTATCACGTATATGTAAATATATTTTTCATAGAGCGTCGTTAATTATTTTGTCATGAATTATTTTTCCAATTAGATATACACACGCGATAGATAAAAAATGATAATTCAACTTATCTAATTGTAAGTTCAATGACAAACATTTAGTAAGAAACCTATCCTTTGCAATCCTTCTATTAGATATCGAACAATTACATATATAACATATTCATTTCCATTTTTCACTTAGTATACTATCCCGAATGAAAAACAGGCAATAGGTATACATTACTTTACGTTTGATTACAGATTATCTTAAACGCATATGTGAATACGAACGTGCATTTGAAACGCAACTAAAGACATGTATATATGTACGTATTTCGAAAATAAACTAAGTACATACATACATACATACATATTGTGAAACATATATAAGTACATATGTATATTGAAGTTATATAGTTATATAGTATATCGAAAAGTAATTTTGTCGTAGATAGATTACTAATCAGCAAACGAAACAACTAGCAACCGAAGAAGTAATTGAATCTCGTTGAATTTCAATTGTATTTTATCTTGTTATAAGTTATGTAGGAACATAGAACCGAGCAGCACCGATACTTTTACGTAATCATTAAATCGGTAAACGTTATCAAAGGGTTTACATATTATATACGTATGTATGTATATAGGTATATATTTGGTTGGGGATCACTAAGGTAGTGGATTTCTGGTGACGTAACAGACGAGTTTCGAACAACGATGGTAACTCGGTCATGATTTTCGCAGCCGTGACATTTCTCTGCTTCAAACGTTAACCACTATATCGAAATGGATATACATATACAGGCGTAAAAAATTAGTCACGTAACATGGAAATAGCGAAATCGATGGACAAAGATTCAGTGGTTTATTCAAAGGTGGTCAGTTATAGCTGACTAATCGCAATTTTCTTGAAATGGATACGATCGGTCTACCAATTTAATTTCTCAGCGCGTACTAATTACACACATGGTCGCGTTCTGACAATTACAAAATAATTACGCAATTACGTACAATGTATCAACTGTTGATATTGTTGATCGACTCGTCAATTTACAATTTCATATCCTTGTTCAGCAGATCAAACTGCCATTGACCTTTGTCTTTGAATTAACACCACGTCACAATCAAGCATCTATGTACATATTTACATATTGTGCACCGGATATAATATAACATATAACGCAATATGCACTTGAATATCGTCGACATTGTCGAACGTTTGTACGAAAGCCTTCTTATTTCTATTCGTTTAATGCTAATTGTTCGGACAGTGACATGATACGTTGGATGTAAACCCTTGCGGTACCCTCTTTTGCTCATCTTCACCATCCACAGCATTCAAGTTGACCTATTGTTACTCGATATGTGACAGGAAGCGTTAGCCTATACATATGCATAGAGTATAAAGATTCTCTTCGTGTTAATTAAATCTTAATAAATCTCCGACAACGACATTGCTTACAACTGATCAATATAGTCCTATAACGTATAACGTATAGCGGTTAACACGTTAAGCGCTAAACTTTCCGACTTTTCTCTTCTATTTTTACGCACAAACGCATTTTCTCTATTTATTCTGTATTCTGTACTATTTGCGTTTAACGCGATAACTGCAGGATTTATTATTCATGTTGAGGGACATTAAGGTACACACACGTACGGTAAAGTATAAATTAATATGGATTAAGTTTTAATTTCCGTAAAATTGTATGCCTCGACGTGAAATTTTAACTCTTCTTATATAGATGAATTTTCTTATATGGTAAAAGATAACGGGAATATTTTCAGTCCTAATCTTGACTCTTGACTCATATCGACGTTACGAAAAGCAGATACTCATCAAGAAAGCAAATAACATCTCTTTGCCACCTGACTCGTTCAAGTCGAGTCTCAAGTGAGATTTAAATTAAAAAAAAAAAAAAACACCGTTCCGTACCAGAATTTATAAGATGACCCTTGTACACATGCATATGTATATGTATATGTATATGTATATGTATATGTAGGAGCAACGCGCGCGAAACGGTGACGCAGAAATGGTAGCACTTGCAGCAAATAATAGCACGTTGTATCGCGTCACGTCGGCCCGAGTAGAGTGCAGACCGACTGCAGACTGCGAACGGGAACACAGCAAGTACGTGGCAATCCACATCCGTATCCGTCTGCTACTGAGAGGAAACTTAACGATAGAACCGAACAGGCAATAATACCGCTTTTAAAGCCATGCTAAATAAAACTAAAACGTTGCTCCAAATATTAAGGATCTTGCTGCAAGGATTGCTGGCATAGTGGTTTGCATCAACTATTCTTAACTCAATTTTTATATTTTAATCCGCGCTTCAGTGGACGTTATCTGAACTGAACTTGCTATCCGATATATCTGTCGTTTAACGTTAGATATAACAAAATCATGTCTGTTAAAGTTAATAGTCGTCTTAATCAAGTTAATATTCATGGAGCTAGAAAAGAAGACTAGCAACTTGATACAGACACTGTGAACTACCATTATTTCACCGAACTGCCGTCTTTATCTTTCAAGAAGTTTATCCGTTTTTACCGTAAGCTTTGGAAACAAAGAAAATAAATATGTATACTTTGTGATTATTTCACGGTCCCAGGAAGCAATCGTTGTACTTTTCAACTTCAAAGAATGATGTTTATATCATATCCCTTGCGCATCTTTCGCAGGTGTAATTATAAAATAATGTACATTTTTGCAGACATCGAAGACAGGCGAGAGGCGAGAGGCGAGAGGCGAGAGGCGAGAGGCGAGAGGCAACAGGCGACTGGTGACAGGCGACTGGTGACAGGCGACAGATAACAGGAAACAGGTAACAGGCAGCAAGCAACAGGCAACACTCAAGTTTCCAGTAACGTCCGCGCTTACATCCGTACCGATGAATGATTCAAGCAGGCAAAGCCGGCCTGCTTTCTCTCGCTATATTTACGAAATGTATTTGAGCAAAAGATTCGTGTCTCTCCGCTAGTACGTTGCTGTGTTACCTTACGTCTTACGTAATACGTAACTTCCGTTTACAGAACTAGAAATTTCTCATACTGAAACTACCACTGCCACTTTGGTAAGCAATTTCTCGTTCGTGCTTCTTATATTTCGTTCGAAATAACACGGAAGAAACAGAAATACGCATAAAGCTAGACAGAGTTTGTTAAAAGACATTAGAGACGATAGTAAATATGTTATTGCTATTTAGCAATATCTAATATCGATAAATATGTTATCATTTGATCACACGTCGAATAGCACTTTTTGTGTTGTTGTAGGTTGTTAATGTAATAATGTAAAAATATAATAACAACTATAGAAGCGTAATATGATACATTTTATTATTATTAATGATTTTTCTTCTTTTCAAGAATATTTTTTATTATTCCTTTATTATCTTTCTCTTTCTATTCGACAATTTCTAATTTTCAAAGAAGGAATGTGTATTAAAATCGGCAAATTTGATTTAATCCGCTGATTGCTTAAATTAAATTCTAGCTACTTGTAACATCGTGTTACAAGAAAGATTGTTATAAATTGAACATATAGGATGTTTCAGGTTCTAATGAATAAATCAAGCTTCTGTACATTTAATCTGTAAAAGCTTATTTCTTAAATACTAGCATATTTTATATTTCGAAAAAAATGAGATTCTTAATTTTTCAATCCCTTTTCAAGAAATGTGCTTTTACTACTAAATATAAAAGATGTACTTATATATTGTAATATATTGACTCATATTATTTAAATTACGTTCATTAATCATTTCGTAAACATAGTATGGGAACGATATGTTACATTAACGATGTTACACAAACGATATTGTTGACATTAGTACGTGTATAATAAAGAATATTGTAATCAAATGACGAATATGGAAATGCGAATGAAAATTCTATGAGATGAAGCAAAAATTTCATATGTAAAGCTTTGCAAACGTGATATTACAAGCGTAATGTAATAACCATAATTATATGCCAACAAATAATACGCAGGCATTGTACATACGTTGTTTACGATATTATAATGTAGGAGCAATACGAGGTACTATCTAGAATAACTCGTTACCTACTGGTTTTATGGAGAAAAGTTTCAAATGAATTACGTTACGTTTCGAGAAGCTAATCGCATGGATGTAAGCTTATCTTTCTCTATTTCATATTTATTGAGATGTTAAAGTGACCTACAGTTTTTTAAACGGTACCGTATATTTTTTATAACAGCAGTCGACCCAGCTAGACATTCTCTACAAAAAGGTATTAACTTGTTTATATCGAAAAGCAATATTAGAAAATAAAAAATAAAAAATTGCATCCGCTCGATGAATCTCTTGACGAACGCAACATATAGTTCATCTAAGATACTATTAGATTGTTTCGAAAGTTTCTTTCCTTCTGTAAGGAAATAATAGATGCGCAAGCTTTTTTCGTTTTATATTATTTTATCGAATCATCTACGATCCATTCTGTTCTACTTCTATTATTATGATCGTACATGATTCGACAAAAATAATATAAAACAGAGAATATAGTGCATCCATGATTTCCTTACAAAACGAAAGAAACTTTTGGGTCAACCTAATACTTCTTATTGACTCACTCTGTATATATACGTGCATATACCTAAATTATAATCTTCTACCAACAAATTTATCACATTTTCACACAGTCAACCAGACAATTGTCTTTTATTCGAATTAACGAGCAGAAATTATTTCCACCGATTGAACGTCACAAGTTCACGACATAACTGTTTTATAACGTTAACGTTTCAAGGAGAAATCTCAAGCATTTTGCATTTCAATAAAACCCGTTATTGAAGTTTCACGCAATTCAACAGAGTCAAACTGGTCAACGAACGAAGATAGAGCACGGACATTAATAATTCCTCAACATGTTTCATGTCACAAGAGTCCTGACATTTTTTTATTAATCTTGACGAGTTGATTATTAGACGATTATTTCATTTTCCTAACGTAACAACGATAGACCTCACCGACGTATATTATACGTATGTACGTAAGTATATGTATTATAATACATATTTCCATGCGCTAAGACTAGACGGGAAGCGATGACTCATAGAAATGAAGTCATTTGGATAATAAAAAGGGCCGCGTACCATATGCGTCGACTTTCGAAATCTCTAGTGAACGCATGTAAGTATATGTACACGTACCATTCTATACTGTAATATATCATTCTATCATACGATACTATACCATACTATACTATACTGTACTGTACTGTACTGTACTGTACTGTACTGTACTATACTATACTATACTATTCTATACTACAGGTTTATGAGAACCTGTAACGCAGATAGCGATAGAATATCACGGAAATATTGCTCAAACAGTTTCGGAGGGATATATTATCTAAATAATAAATTATTTAGAAATATTATTCAAGGTTGATAAACATTGATTCTACGTACAGATCTGTGAATAATATTTTTCAGTAATTTAATGCTTTCCTTTCCTAGCCGACGTCCTTTTCCCCCGATGTCTTTTCCTCCTGTTAGTATAAACGATAATAAAGGCATACACCGGAGAAGGAATGAATTTTACAAATTCACAATTTTACGATAAAATGAGTTAACTATAACAAAATGTTTAATCTGCATTTTTTTTTTTGCTCGCGAGGGAAAGCATTACGATTACCGATTTTAATTCTGATGGGAAAAGCAAGAATTAATAACATTTGTTATGGTCTGCAATAACATAACGATACAATGATACGACAATGCAACGATATGTATAGTGATAAAATAAAATAAAATAAAATAAAATAAAAGATTGCGGGAATAAATATATAAAAAAGTGACTTGCACTTTGCCGTTTTACATGAAAATCAATTCCTTGATCATAAATTACTGAAAAGAGAAAGCTTGAAATCATTGGAAAATTGTTGAAAAATTAAATTGAAAAAAATCTTATTTCGATGCGAGTTGATGTAAAATGTAAAAGAACATGTGTGATGTATTGTATATATTCATATAGGTCGCTACGTTGATATTTCCTACCGCAGTATAAGCATATACAGAAGTTCAACGATTTTTAACGGAAAACACCGAGAGCATTCAAAAGATAAGTTTGCAACGATCGTCCAAATACTATCGTGATTACGCTGGTTGTGAAGTAAAAAAGGTAGCTGGCAGTGATAGCCGGATGATAATCTCGTTACAAATTACAAGACCAGTTATCTCGTTATTCGCTTCGTTGTATATACAACCGAGTGTGGAAAATGGAAAGAGCATCGCGTGTTTGTAGCAATACGTCGAACGTGTACAAAGATGATACGAGCTTACTAGACCAATTAAGCTTAATTAGCCATCAAAGCATACATAATCGAGAAAACTTAGAAACAACAATTTTTTTGCATTTCATGTTTCGGAAAGTCGTTAGAAATGAAATTTTGAGAATGTAATTCGTTTACAGAATGTAACTTTGTGTTTGAAACTCGTGAAAAGTTGGCAGTCATTGTTACAAAGGATGCAGAAGTAGATATGAAAAAGGCCTAGAAAATGAGACATATAATTAAAATCAGTCCATGTATTAACTCGTTAAAAAAAGAGAGAAAAAAAAAAAGAAAAATATTCAATAACAATTTTACCCAATTGTTTCACTCAAGTAGTTATATATCGTATTAGGTTGCCACAAAAGTTTCTTTCGCCTCATAAGGAAATAATAGATGCACAATATTTTTTGTTTTATACGTATGTTTATTACGTTTTATATATGTTATATTTTATTGAATTATGTATGATCCTATTGGATGATTTATTTATTATAATATAATTAGACGTCGTTTATATTAATACAAATATAATTATATATTATAATTACTTATTAATTATATTATGTATGATTCTATTGGCATTTGTTCCAATAGAACAAAATGGATCATACGTAATTCAATAAAATAATATAAAACAAAAAATGTCGTGCACCTATTATTGTTCCTTCTAAAACGAAGGAAATTTTTCGGGCAATCTCGCATGTCATGAGTTGCAAAGTTCTCAGCAACAAAATATTTACTCATGGACAAAAATTTGTTGCCAATAGTCGAGACGAAAGCACAATCTGTTTGATCGACAAAAGTTTCTCGAAGCTCGTCTTACTCTTTCTAGTTACGAAGGTACACCGACGAATATGTAACCCGTCGAAACGGACTTGGTTCGTGACGAGAACGGATGATCGAAATGGTTCGTCGATTGCATTAACGCCAGGAAACAGAGAAAAAAAAGGTTTAATCGTACGTTCAAAAGCACTTAGTCGCCGCTTGCTAAACGTTTCGATGTCTACAGAGAACGGCGCGGCGGCGTTGCCGTTGCTACAGTCCAACTGTCTTATCCATTTTCGCATAAGGTTAACGACCGATGAGTTTGCGAAACTCGACGACTTGCAATAAGTACGAGCGTCTCGTTGCAACTCGTAGCGACGTGACGACGTATTCGTGTAATTTGTAATGGTGGCTTCACGCCACGCTACAGACCAAAGCATGAAAAGATGCAGGCGCGGATCGCTTAAAAAAGCTCGGAAATCTCCGTGACTCGAGATTACAGAAACGAACCTGCTTGTACCGTTTTTGATTACGCCACTGCGAATCACAATCCATTCAGTGAACGGCCAGATCAAATTGCAAAGACCGACGAGCCTGGCGGAACAAATTGTACTTACAATGGATAATCTTCGCTGCTAACTAGGGAAAAAGAAACAAAAGGGAAGAAGAAAAAGTAGAAAAAGAGGAACAGAAGGAAACAAGCCCCTTTTGTATCGGACACGTGAAATGTGTAAAGTGTAAGGCGCCATATTTTTGCAAGCCCTTCAACACTAGAGCGACGTGCACAAACGATTCTGCAACGCAAAGTACACTCAACCAAGAAACAATAGACGGCGAAGGGAGAATGCAGTGAAGAAAAGAGGCGAGAAGTGGTTGGCAATTCGATGATAAGAGCAAAAGCAGAGGAAGAAACGAACATCGAAAGAAGAACAGCTGCTTCCTTTTACGGTGCAATCGATAACTCTAATCGAAGGCCTTCTTTCCGGCCAATTTATTCTACACCGATCACATTTCCACGTTGCACTAAAAACTGAAATCAGTAAATGTTACGCGTTAATCGTCCTCGTCTGTTACGTAATCGATTTATCAGGCTCAGAAAATGAGACCGCTGGAATATATGTAACGAACGTTGTAATTAATAAATTCTATCACCAGAAATTAGAACCCTTAATTTTATTAAAGAAGCGAAAACTACAATTTCGAGTTTTCAATGGCAAGGGATTCGACCATTTCAATGTCTAACGTTGATGGAGAAAACAAAAAAAAACAAAATTACACGAGGAGAATGATTTAGAGTACGAACATTAGTTTTCTCAAACAGCCGAAAAGGTTTCAAAACGAGAAAGTATGCCCCCATTGGCCCACAGATCCATCTCTCCTACACTTGTAACATATACCTATCATTTTTGTAAATGGTCAAGTTTTCTTCTCCGTTTTATCAATTTTTGGCATATCCATCATCGTCATATAGACATATCGACAATTATATTCATTAGTTAGGTTCAGTGGCAAAAATCGCCTAATGACTAATGTAATGAATCAATTAATCGAACATTAACGTTTTACAGTTAACAACAGTTTTAGTAGAATTATGTTATATAGATAGGTCACTATATGTATATATACTGGCTATACATATATGTACATGCATATATACGTATCTGTATGATGAACATTAACCTCTAATTTTTATTGCAACAAATGAAAGAATTCGACAGAATATATAAGCTTTTTTATGCAATTCCAGCCTCTTAAAAATCTCATCTTGGTCAGTCTTGCTTAAAAAATTGATAAATGTTTAGAATTAAATACGAATAATGAACGATGAAGTTATTAATAAAGGAGAAGAGATATATTAATACTCAAATGCAAAATTTATCAACAGTCCCGGGAGTTTTGAGTTACCGATCGCGATTTGAATTTTCATAGTATTAGAAAAGTTGAAATCATTTCGAAATGTCCATCGTTCGCTAATTACATACATATATTTCATTCTTGTTGCTCTACTTAACTCTACCAACTGTCTTATTTCGTTACGTATAAACAACAATTAAATATCAATAATTGATAACCATGTTGGCGACATTATTCTCGAATTATGACGGACAATGATCATTGGGCTAGAAACATCCAATTGATTTACACGAAAACCGGATAATTCTATTAACGGAACGTCGCATTAAAGAGAAAGTGGCGAAGCAAAGTAAGGATGATAGAAAGGGGTGGAGTTGAAACAAAGAGAAAGGAGGAAGAAAAGGAATTGCCGTGGTCTACAGTCTAAAGACTACATCGAATGGAATGGAATCGTGAATATCGTGATTCTAAGGCATAAGGGGGGCAGTAACCGAGCGAACCGAGCAGCGTCAGGGGGCCAGGGCAACAACCGAGGCTGACCTCTACGACAACCATCGGTCGCCTTCTCTCTTCTCTTGCTTGCCCCCCCCCCTCCCTCCCCCTCCAATCGTCGTTGTATGTAGTTGTAGATTGTAGTCATCACCGCTGCACCGGTGCTGCCGTTTCCGCGTCCCTAGCCCCTTTAGTCCCGCACACTCCCCATTCTCACCAGCGCCCTCGTATCAATCTCTGTATCCTCCTCCCAGCCGCTCGTCCATGGTGCATCACCTTTTGTGGCTCCTCTTCCTCTGTAGCACAATAATTCGTCGTCATTTCGCACGCCGACGCCACAGTTCTCCACTCTTTGGGAAAGGCGAGGTGCCTCTTTTCGTATTTGTCCCACATCGTCATGGCCTGTGAACCTTAATGGCGAGAAATCTTAACAACGCTCGGAAACGGGTTTTTGAATTGCGTCTTTGGTCCTTGTCGATAGGACTTAACCTCTTTCGTTATGAAATAATTTCAGCTCGAAGAAGGAAAGAAATGATGATCTCTTAAATAATCTTTTATCCACGTACATGATTGGGGAGTTCCTTCGTTAAAGGAACATTTTATCCTACGCAATTGGTTACACGATAAAATTCGATTTAAAATTCGAATTTTTTACAGTTGTTTCTAACTTTTCGAATTTCAGAAGAATTTCTATTTTTCAAGCTAATAGATCCATGTAAATTTAACGAATTCCGAACAGCAAGATACTATTATAATATCATGTATTTTTCTGTAAACATACTCTGACTAATCTCGTTAACATGAATGTATTTCTTCGCCTAGATATATATATACACAATACATCTAGGCGAAGGTATATATATATATATATATATATATATATATATATATATATATATATATATATATATTCAGCGTGCGATTGACGCGCTCTCTTTTCGAGGTGAATCGCGGCTGATCTTCAACTTGAAAGTTCGACTTTTAATAGACTTACGTATCGTATTCTCGGGGTAACACACTTTCTCCTAACTACAACTGACATCGCTTATGACGATAAACTCGTCGTTCTTGCGAAATCAGTTTGGTTGCTCGATCATTGAATATCGACAATTACCTCATGTTTGATTCATCATTTATCCATCATTATCGCTCCACAATCACGACTTTCAAACAGACATGCTCTCGTTCTAATGCTAAAACATTGAGCAGAAACTCGTCATCGATATTCATACTGATATCTTACGCGAATATGGAGCCGATTTGTATCGTTCGAAAGTAACAAGAAAAACGCGCGCTGATTCATTAATTATTCCTATCATTTTGTGGAAAGTGCGCTTTTCTGCGATATGACAAACTTGCTATATGAAAATTTTTGGAAACTTTTATTCGTTTTTCGAAATAAACATTTCAATTTTGTACATACTTGTATGTACATGATGACGTGTATGTACATGTGATTTGAACATCCTTGTTTTCCGAATTATTCCGATAAACTATAATTACCGAAATTAATTTCCGACTAGATACTATACTATTATGTTAGGCTGTAACATTTATATAATATTTGTTGAATTTAGGCAACAGTGAACATATTATATACAGACATTATATATGCATGCTACAGATTTTCTTATCGGACAAGTAGAAGAGAAACGATTTACAAGTTGTCAATGCATTTAAGAATAAATATTGTAGGACACACTTTTATGAGAACAAAAGAAGTCATTTTTATCCAACGACTTTTTATTTTACCAATAATACCAGTTCAGCGTCATAAGAAATTTTATTCAATTCAAGGAACAAAATTTGTCCATGTTTACGCTTACGTTAATGATTAATCTAATTTCTGTCATAGACATAGAATAATTTGTAAAAAGATCATGATATTTTATACATTATATAGGTGGAAGAAATCTTGGCTATTGCATACAGAGGGACGATCACGTGAACGATGTAGTAATTTTATATGTATATTTGTATTTAACTATCAAAGTTGTGAAATTAAAAATTAAAAATAATATGGTTATAACGATATGCGTGGAATAAAGTTTTTAATTCTGAATGAATGTGAATCAAAGCGCGCGCGCGCGCGCACACACACACACACACACGATACAATCATTATTACCTCATCTATAATGTATGGCAATTGCGTGATTTGCAGAAACTAGTCTTCCGAAATTAGAAATTGTACTTGGAATTATTAATGCTTTTTTTTAATTTTCATCAAAAATTTCGAATATATTTCACTTTTAAACTCAATTCTACTGTCACAGTATGTATCTTGAAAAAGATATGATAAAACAAGCAACTATATTTAAAATATAGTATTTTATCACGACGCGCAAATCGTTTTAAAATAGCGAATGAACCTTGTTCTATAACAAGTATATTCATATATTGCAATATATCATATTATACAAATACACAAATACAAGTGTAACTTTTGAAACAAAATTATAATCAAAGCAATAAAAGTGATTTTCAAGTACATACATATGTATAACATATATTTCGATTTGATTTTTTTTATATGTAGAGATTACTAAAAATCAAGAGAATATTTATGATTTCATTATATAATTCGTCAAGATTCTTCCTAGTATATATTATTGTGCACAGTTTATTAACGTGAACTGCTTCATATTGAATATCGATTATATTGAAATATCGACGTTATGAAAAACTCGATGTTCAAATATGTATATGTATCGATCAGCGAACTAATACAGAGGAAATTGGTATGTGGAATTTGGGACAAAAATCAAAACACTAGACAGCGGTATTTTATATTCATGAAATTTCATAAGCACGAGGCCTTTGTTTTTATTATCTCTGTACAAAAACAGTCGAAAAAATTATAGATTTCTTTTGATAAAGATTTAATTTTTTCGAGCTCACGGCATATGTACAAGCGGGAAATGATAGACATAGTAACCTAAAAACTAAATATAATTATACATTGATATAATAATAGATATATAATAATTATAATTCATAATAATTAATAGTAAACCTACAGTCTACAGATTCGAGAGTGTACGTAACGTGTTCCTCGTGTCTGTCTATGTATCTCGTCAAAGTGTTCGTCTACGCGTGAATGTGTGTGTGTGTGTGTGTCTGTGTCTGCCACGTATGTTTTACATGTGTTTATTAATGACGGTGTAGTATACATATATCGGTAAAGTGAATTTCTTTTATACAGAGTTCTTCGAACAGATTATTTCGCCCGCAATTATTTCGAAATCATACAGTGTATCGTGTTATATCGTATCGTACGTCTTCAATGTATGTATACGTATAAGTTTGTCTATGTATGTCTCTATGTGTCTTACAATTAGCTGTCCTGCCTGTTCCTGTACGTTGTGTATATGTGAACGAATGTTTCTTTTTACTTGTGCACTGGCCAACAGGACCGCCGAATTCGGATCTCAATAACCTTGGGTCAGTGTTCTTCTCTTTTGGTTTTCGTCTCAAACGAGAATGCGTATTAAAATCAGTATGAATTTTCCCTAATCAGTACAGTAAATTCGGTATCACAATAATGTTACCACGATGAGACCCACGGCCCACTTTACCCGAGTTGAGCACCCCTGTCAGGCCATACGCTCTCCTACTGTCCAATGTCCATTCTCTTTTTTATCCCTCGTTATACTCTCAAACCTCACCCTCTCCCTCTCTCGCTCTCGCTCTCTTCCTTCCACACTTTCTCTCGTTCTCGCGTTCGAAAAAAAATGCTTTGACTCGGACTAATCGCTTGGATTTTCCTTGTTCCTTTTTAAACTATACCCTCTCTCTATACTATATCTCGTGCATTCTCCTTCCTGGTGTCCCAACAAAACAGTTTACTTGACAGACAAGAAAGACATGTATGTAGTCTAATTTCGCGCTTCATATACATGTCAGATTTGTTATTTCGATTATTGCCTTTCTCTCTCACACAATCTCAATTACTCGTCATTTTATGTCAACAGAGAAAGCGGAAGGAACACAATGAAAAATACGAACGGAAGACGCATGTATTCGCATTTATGTATAGAAATCTATCTCGAAACAATCGCAAAATTGCACGTGTTTACGCGAAGCGAGACGGCAATCAATCAATATAATCAATATATATTATAATTTTGCTACCACAACCGTACGCAACTTATAATTAAATTAGCTGTAAAATTCCCAGCTATAGAAAATTAAAATCTATAAACTTAGTATTACAATATATACATATATAGTATTTGAATTCCATTTTGAAAAATAAGGAAAATAAATTCTCGCTTTTCGTCTCACGTGTCACTTTTGTCAACTCACGATTCAAATACATCGCATATACATTAATATCGTATTTACAATTTTCGTGAATTTCAAAGGACAATTATTCGCAATAATCGCGTGTATTTGCATAGAAAAAATTGAAATGTTAAATTATAGGGATCTTTTTTGTACAAGTGTCGCATTAAATATACACGCAATAAATATTTTTCCATTTGCACTTTGCAATATGTTCTCTTCCCTGCATTTCCCTCTTCTTCCTCCCGCAAGCGTTCTTTGCATTCGCCCCCAAGCCCACCATCGTCATCGCTATCATCCCCACCCGTGGCCCTGATATACGTACACATACGAACGACAATGTTTTCTCATGCAGAACTTTCTCTTGCTCGTATCTCGTGCACGAGTTTCCTCGTAGTTCGAATCTTGTTTTTTTTATCATTTATCTTGATTTTGTCTCACTTTATTTAAAAAAATACTGAATTAACCAAGCTAAAATCACAGACTGCTGGCGCCATATCCCAGCGGGTTTGTACAAATTCTTCCTGAAGGACTCTATGTATAGTTACAAGATGTGTGTGTATGTGTGTATATATACATATATATATATATATATATACATATATATATACATATATATATACATATATATATATACACATATATATACATATATGTATATATAATATTTCGTATATATATATATGTATATGGATATATAGTAATTACAATTCACTCATGAAACGGTGTTTTGCACTTCTCTCACTCTCATTCTCGCAATTTGTTTCGCTGAGTTTCCGCTTGTTCTCCCGCTATGCGTGTCATGTCATTCATTTCGTGTATGTGTTCATCTGTTGCGTGTGATACAATCTACAACGTGTATATAATCCACATAGGCGAATCCAACGGCATATATTTAAACGAGTACGTCCTATACCGATATATTGTGAAAATTTTGTTTCTTCTTGGCTCCAAGCTGAGGGCAAATAAAACGGAAAGGGAATGTCTTTTTCTAGCTGTTGTCTAAAACTGCGCTATGTGATTCTATTGGTAAGTACTAGACGGTGTGCGAGAGATTTTCTACGTCGCCGTTCGACTCTCACACTTTCACCTGTTTCGTCCAACGTTACTTTCGACAGGTTTCCCAATAGGTCGTTCAGAGAGAATCGGTCTGCATTTCTGATCTTCGAAATGAAAAAGCGAATTCGAATCTCTTCTTCTTGTTTTCTATTCTCGTAGTTTTACACGCTCGGTCACAATTCCAGCATGTTTAGCAATTTTAATGGAACGTTCAGAAATTCATACGAACGTGTTCATCGACTGCAAATCATCAAAATATGTAAACGTATAGGACCAGTTATAAAATGAGAAAAACCAAACTAACCGATAGAAACGATCGAACCTTTTCCTTGCATAAAGTGCGGCTTGTTTACGTGAATGAAAGAACATGCAAACAAAAGAAGCGAAATCAATGCGTATAGAACAATGTTCATATACAATATATGTAATGCACAATCCGCGGGAGGTTGACCGCTAACATAATTAATCTACAAATTAAATCCGTTTAAAATTGCCACGCATACTTTTCAATATAAACATATTTATACATTATATACTTTTAGATATTAGTACAATACAGGCGCGTGTACTCGTCATCTTATTCAGACACGCATACACGCAACCTCTAAATAGGTCGTTTTCGCACACAGACATTGCTCATATTGTCTCTCTATTTTTAATATAATCACAGACATGGTTTCTATATAATTGCTACATACAAAATCTTCTGATTCGACACTTAACGCGACAAGGCTACCCTTTCCATTTCGCTCTATTCTTCGCAAACATACTTATCTTTTCTCTCTTAATTTTTATCCTCTATCACACCACACTTGCTCACGGTTCCATACTACGATCACTACCACGTTTCAATTTTTGCGCGAGTTTCTTCATTTGTTATAGAAATGCCGCTAAACTAGATACGCCATTGGAGAACCCATGACGAAACGACTGTGTATCTATATATGCATATACATATACGAGAATATGTACATATATGTATAATTGAACGATTTTATCTCGGAAGAATAGAATTGTTAACAAGAAAACTTTGAGAAATTCGGCAATTTCGTACGTATTCTTTAAACTTTGTAGCTTCGAACAATGTAGGTGTCCAGACAATTTTTTCTTCTTACTTTCTACTTCTTCTGTAAGAAAATAATCTTTCCAAGTGTCGGCATGTTTCCCCATTTTTCTCTATACATATTTTGAAAACTGTAATCAATAAAAAGAAATTGTTAAAACGAACATTTTTGTGTAATATTTTTGAACTTGAGAAGATCGACACTTTTTAGAATAAGAGTGTAGATACAGTGTGTGCGCGAGCGTGTGCGCGTGCACGCGCGCGTGGAGTAGGAAAATACACATTAGTTGTAATAGTAGAAGTGAAAAGAAGAGAAAGAAAATTGCCCGATATTTATATAAAAGTCTCCTACAAAGCTACAAAAGTTTATGAAAAATGTCGTGTTTTAAGTTAGAAAAATTTTGTTGCAAGTGAAATTGAAACGCGCACACATACACATGCGTGTGTAGCACGTAATATACGCATTAGGACTTCTATCGCACATATAATTGATTAATTGCATTCAATTATTGCAACGAACGAGTGATATTTAATAACTGTTAAACAAAAACTTGTCAATATATGAATGAAATATGGTTCGATTGTAGCAATTTTGCAAAATAAGGAAACTAAAGCGATAAGAGAAAGAGATCGATCTATAAAAGAAATGAAGGTTGCGATGGAAAGAATACACTTTTACTCACTCTTTATTCATATCAACATACATACATACATACATACATACATATATTCTTCATTTGACTTGATTCCTCTGTCACGTTCGAAACACCAGAAAAGATAATTATTCGATATTTTCACGAAATACACCCTCTCTTCGTTCGAAGAAAATCACAGATGTTTACTTCATGTATGTTTGTTGCTTGCTTTCACGTACACTGTACACGACACTTGTTCGTCCCTTTCTTACTCTCATTCATCCTATATAGCAACACACGTACGTAACATAATATGCATGCAAACGCACACGGCATGCATATTCTCACTTTCAATCACGCACTCAGTTTCTTGTTCTCTCTTTTATACATTCGCTCCCCCTCGCTCTATACTCGCAAAACAGATACATAATATACAATTTGGCGCAACGTATATGCACAAATATGGTTTCCATCGGTTTGCGCATATACATGCTCTCTACATACATAATACCTATATATATGTACATATAAACTCACGCATTTTGTTAAAGGTTTGTACGTATGAAGTGTAACGTGTATTCTTATTGTGTCAACGATGCCAACGCGTGGTTCGAGTTCGAGACTGCTCGACTACTCATGACCAATAAAACAATGGCTATGGACGATCCAAGAACGATAATGGGCCACTGCTACGATACCAGTGACATTGAGGGTATTTGATAAATATGATTGCCGTTAGCATGCTTGTTAACGCGTCCTATAAGAGGTGCTCCGGATCAAAGAAAAAATGGAAAGGTCGACACAGATCGATAATCGTTTATAGTAACAGGTCTCTTCTGTATGTTGGACAAAGCGGCGACGGAAACATATATATGTTGGTTTTTCTTGGTATGTGTTTGGTATACTCGTATGTGTGTGATTCGGTGGTAATTTGCATTGACCGTGCGAGGTTAGAGAGAAAAAATCCTTGAAGCTCAACCAGCTTGATGACCATGCGGATAGAAGAGAGAATGCAGTGTATAATGTTATTCGTCAATTTTTCACTAGAAAACCAATTGCTTCTTTTTTCATCTTCGTCCTCGATGTTCGTCCTTCGGCCTTCGTCAGCGGAGGGAAAGCATATCAAGAACATCGGAACACGAGAGAATTCGAAATAATCAATTAGATTGATAGATAAAAAAACGTTGGTGGAAGAAAAGAGATTTGCAACGGTAAAAACACATTGTTGAATCCTTTCCAAGAGAGAGGGGGAGGGGGGAGAGAGAGGCTTGTTTCGCTTTTCCTCTCACGAGAACAGAGAGAGGGCCACAGACTGGTTCGTTGTTCCCCCACTCCAGACGTAACTTCTTTTCGAGATAAACGGAAGTACGCGGGAGGTGAGCTGAGATCAATTTGTCGGTCTGAAAGAGACCCTCGGAGCGGAGCTCGCCCATATGTTATTTTCACACGTTTGTGAGCGCGATCTCGCTAGCAGTCGGTATTTTCAACAGAAAAAGCTGGAAAAACTGGATTTTCTCGTAAAATACGCCAAAAACGTAAGAGGACCGCTGGTCTAGGTAGACATCGTCGTTACGCGAACGCGCAGTATTCTCCTCGAATATTCAAACGATGATGGTGCTCTTCGTGCCATGAATATCCTCTCTTCCTTTTTCGTATGGTTGACAAAAATTCAGGGTGACACATATGTATGTGTACGATTGGACTAGAGTCGGTCGTGATAACGATCGTTGGGAATCCGACAAAAGCTCGTCGGACGATACGTATTGGACGAATCTTTTTCAGTTAAATCAGCTTTAGCCAAAAGAACGGTTAATAAACACTTTTTATTACACGTTTGTTGTCCTTATTTAGATAGAACGGTGCACACTTAATTCCCTTTGAAACTCGAACTTATACGGAGTATAATTGCGCGTTCGTGTGCACGAATCAAAGATTCACCCGACCGGAGGAACGCCATCACATATCATGAAACGCATGTGGTTTGATCAATCCGAGAGCGTGATGCACGTCCAGTGAAAACGAAACAAGATGCTAGTGTCGTCGCATCGATGAATGTATGTGGAAAAACGCTTCAACTGGAAACGAACGCGGCGATCTGCTCGCTAAATTGCGAATGCTCCAATAACAACGAATCCTTGCAACTTTCGAATTGCTGTTGCTGTTGTTGTTGCTGCTGCTGGTGGTGTTGATGCTGATGTTGAGATTCTTCCGGTTCAGGTTCTGTACGTTCGTATAAAACACAAATAGATCCATTTTCGCCGATTCTGTAAGATACTTCCGATGGATCGATCCACATGGTGAGCTCGCTTGGGAACAAGCTATGCAATACCGTTGGCAGTAAACCGACGTTAGCACCTGCCTGTGCAATTACTGGATCCATTTTACCGTTGATACGTATGCAACGGTAACCGGAACCACGATTTGGTCGATCTGGGAACCAGTGATCCCTATAACGATGGCGCAAAACCTCCGTCAAAGAAGACTTGAACATCTCCAGCTGACGTTCAGACAGTTGGCCTGTCTGAAGACGCAGTAGATGCACCAAAAAATCCGCCGCTGACACAATTTCCAGTCTCATTGTTGACTTGCAATGCGACCCAGGACGAACGGTCTATGATAGAATTTTACTGATACTACAGTACCACTCTTCGTCTTCCACCACTTCTTCCGTTGTTTTCTCCCCCGATAGAGACGAAAGACGACGCGATCAAAAGAAAGCACTATTCCTTCCGTGATTCGAGAGGTCACGGCTCGAGAGAGGCCGTTGTTGCTCGCGGTTTGCACACAAGAGTCTTCACAAAATGGCGTCGCCGCCACGTCGCACGATCGCGTTTAGTATTTGTTCGCCGACGCTCCAGCGCGAAGAGAAATACCGAGCGTTTTTCGATTGTTCTTTCGCAAATATCGACTAAGATATGACACAATTTGTTCCAATCTGAAAAGTCTCGGCGATAGTCGCGCGTATCTTGTTTTAGAATTTTCAAATTTCGTTGAGACGGCTTCCCAAAAGTGACTAAATTAATCTGTCGTAAGTCGGAGATGTCGTGACGATCGTAATTTTTTCGACCGTAAATGGGTTCCAACTCGTTTCTCCCAATCAATCTCTGAGATATCACAGAGACTCGTTAAGACGATGAAACGTAAAATTCAAAGAACGCGGTAACAATAACCTTCTTCTTTTACGCTTCACTTAGTACACCTTGTAACCGGGCAAAACTTTCTCGCGAAACTTAATCGGCACACTTTTTTCCAATTCACGCAACAACCGCACCCATCAACTGCCAGCGACTTTCTAGTGGCAGCGACCGTCGACGCGAACGAAGTAGCTTTGTCTCTTTGTTCGCGCAATCTGGAGTGGGGATAGTAGCCGCACTCTAATTGGGTCGTTCCGATTCCCACCATAACCGTCGAACACGTGACCACAAGCTGCGCGGGTTTGGCTGCGTAAACGTTTGCAGCTGCGTCCCGAATACGGATCGTCTGCGCGAATGAGGGTTCTCAATTGGTTTATGTATACTGTATGCTATATCCAATACCCACATCAAGCTTGAAATTGATAATTTTTTGTCCTCACAATATTTCTCTGAAATTTCAGTTACGGATAGGCATATAAATATATCAGTATACGATTTAAAAAATAAGAAATATCAAAGAAATATTAGTATTTTCTAGTGTAGGTTAATTATACATTATTACTGAAAAATAAGCGATTTAACAAATTATTTAAACGTTATATTAACCCTTTTAGTGCCGGACCGAAAGAATCGCATCTAAGTGAAAGATACCGAATCGTCTTGATGTAATTTGGTAACGTTTAAGAAAAAATCATTAAAAAAAGTAAAAATGGTATTTTCAAAATTAAAGAAGGAACATATTACGAAATAAAGGGGAATAAATTAATGCCGAGTGTATTTCAATATTTGTTGAAAATAGTACTAATAATACTTATTTAAAATCACTAGGAGAAATGGAAATATCAATTTTCTTTTATAAACGACACTTGCAAATAAGAAGAATCATCGCTTGGCTATAGTTTGATGTAGAACACGTAATATAAAGCATAAATACTGCGTTCTCAATTATTTGTAACAAAATTTCCAATATCATAACAGAAAACTAAATGATAATCCCATGATGCGCAGCAAGCGTCAGGCGGATCATTTGCTCCAAAATAAGTGATTAGTGTAGCTATAGTATAACGTCACTGAAATAACATTCTAATATTATTATAAACATTTATGGCTATCCGGTTATTGAAAATGGGTAATATTTACTTATTATTACTCATACAAATAATTTACTTGACATTGATGGTTACTAAAGTATACATCCTGCGATTCTTTATTAAACAGATTACAAATTGTGCGTGATCTTCGCACAGGCTCATCAAAAATTTTATTCTCGCCCTACCGATGCAAGGTTATTTTGTGAAACATAAGGAGATATTCTGTTAGAAACAGTGTTATCTAAAACCTGCGATTACGATCTCAAGCAAACCTGCTGTGTCAAACTTTTATTTCATGGCATTAACGTGTTCACAGTCTCAGTATCAACCACCGCGAAATATAACAAAAAGTTGAACCCATAAACAATTTTTTCAATTTGTGAAACATCTCACACAGGGCTTTTGCAGAAAAATTCAAAGATTTACAATATTTTATAAATTTATTTTGTAATAAAGTGCTCTCGCGATGCGAGTAACAAGGCGCCCATCGCATACGCAACGATATATCGTCGTTGGCACTAAAAGGATTAAATAATATACACATAATTTTTACAATATGTCTAGCCATAACATAACATTATATAATGTATTATATATTAATATTATACATTATAATATAATATTGAATAAATGTAACCTATCCAATACAAATTACATATTATATGATATTGTAAAATATTTCAAATGTATGTCACCTACTTGAAACCGGCTGGATTTATGATATAATATGTAAATATGAGTTAGATTATCTAAAATATGGTTCGAAAAAATCCATTATGTAGATATATATTGTAAAATAAAATGCAATTACATATATCTACTCTTTTAAAGGTTAAACTAAAATTGTACATATGTTATATATATTTATTACAACTTTAATTCTCGATAAAGTATCCTTATACTTATAAAGTATCTTTATCCTTATACTTATGTATGCATATACATGCCCTGTGTGTGTATGTGTGTGTGTGTGCGTGCGTGCGTGCGCGCGCGCGCGTGTGTGTGTTTGGGGAGGGAGGGGGAGTGAGAGAGAGAGAGAGAGAGAGAGAGAGAGAGCGGGGGGGGCAAACAATTACATAAGAAGATTTTCTGACTAGTTGCAGATTTCGAAACGAGGTATTGATTTTTGTAGTAGCTTATTATATTGTAACATGTAACACGTAATGAGTATTACGGTAGTACGTGTTAATAATCTTTTCACTGTTCCAAAGTTCTTGAATACATTCAGTTTTACATTTGATGATATAATGTAAAAATGTATGTATTATATGCATATTGGATTTGCATTTGTTTGTTTTTCATTATATATATAAAACTGCAAGATATATCACGCGCCACGTTAGTAATAAATTCTTGCACAATTATTCAAGCACGTTTTATGTCTAAAATCCTTATTGTATCAAAATATGTCAAAGAGAAAACCGGATTTGATAAGATACTCGTACCCAACTATAAAATATGTATAGATTGCTCTAAAACTATTTGATAGTTATTACATATTTATAAACTGTATTACTAACTGCAAACTATCACGAAGACAGGATGGGCCTTATTATTCCTATTATTCTTCCACTGTTAAGATAAGTAAATGGATAATATCATAATGCATATGTACGCGTATTCGTTAACTAACATTACATTATATAACATAATCCTAAATTTCTGTTCTTCTTTAATTTTACTTCGATAATTATACCTTCTCTTTCTTTTCCTCCTTTATCGATATTCAATATGAAGCTAATTTTATTTAAATCAAAGGACGATAAATTTCTTTATTTCTATTTGTCTTTTTTATTTTTACTAAACTCTGTTTTCCTGTTTTATTTCGCTTTCGCTTTTGAAAAATTGAACAATACATTTCATAGGATCAATAAAAACAACAATTTAAAAAAGAGAATGAAAGATTACAAAAAATGACAAATATAGCATTATTTTCTGTTCCGAATATGTACTCGATGCAAAATATGTATTTTATATTAGTCAAATATCACTCAATACATATATTATTTCTATTTCTGAAAGCAAAAATTTGTATTTTTGACCTTTAAGAAAAAAGTTAGCTAGTCGTAACTCTAGTTTAAAACATTTTAAGGTGGTGTTTATCGAGGTTAGCGTTGATCGAGTTTTACGACTTTCGGAATAAAGATTAAAACATTTGAGAAAGTCGAAACTCGAAAAATTCATTTATGTATGTATGTCGTATTTCAATGAATCAAAAAACGCAGTTGAGTGTATCGATTTTCTCACAATTTCCCCTGTCTATTTCGTTCTACCGTCGACATCACTGGATTAGTCCCCTCCCTGACAAAGCTTGGTAAAAGCATGTCGTAAAGAAGGTACGTATACATAATATTTTAATTTACGAATTAGTCGAGTTAAATTATGTAATTTAAATCGTCAAGGATTTTCAAAGCTTACAACTAGTTGTCACAGTCCCATCACAATTACAACTAGAACGATTTCAAAGCATCGTTTTTTTGCATGGAGCTATATAGAAGCTTCGGGCAAATGTAACAGACTTAAATTTCCGTCGCACGGATTGCGAGGGAGCGCGCAAACAAATTGTCGATATTGTACCACGGTATAACCGGCAATGGGTATGAATGCGTTCAAGCTCGACTCAGGATTCGTCGTACAAGGTATCGAGCATTTCCGTTCAACTTTATGGTATAGTCTTAAGTGCAATTAACGCTCGTCTGTGTGACTCAGCGCTCAACAGTCAATCTGCATGCATAAACGAGCCGATTCGATTGTGGCTTCCGTGTGTACTGTGTAATGTATATATGTATGTATTTTTCAATATTGTATATGATATTCAGTAACGTGTTTGCACCACTATACTAGCGCAATTCTCATACATATTATGTACAGTGCGCTGTTGGAAAGAAGTCACGCAGAGCGACGTAAGGGCAAGGGAGGTACTTTTTTTCGCTATTCTCTATCGTTCGTCGTCACGCGTACCTATAATGTCATAATACAATGCATATACATATTCCTTTGTTCGTATATATTACACTTTCAGCCGGTACGCGTTCTTAATTAAAAACAAATAATTCGATATTATTCGCATAGTAATAATATACTATAATGTAACGTCTATCGGAATTAATTGTTTCCAGGAAAATTAGATACTAAACATAAAACATCCGGGAAGGAAGACGGAATTCGGTGTATCATATAAAGGTATATAACAAGGGTCTCGCAAAGGTATGAAAAGCAGACCTGATTTGCCATCTGTTTCACTATGTAGAACATTTCATTCGTAATTCCGGGAGTTTGCCGTTGCCAAGTTGGCAACTAAGAGTCGATCGATAAACTCAGATTATTCTGGCCGGCTTCGTTCTCTGCGTATATGGACAGGTTTCGAGTGAAGTTTCCATACATATTGAGAAATCGTGTATTGCCACCGGTTCTGCATTCTTCGTTAATTTAACTGATGTACTTACTTACCTGTTTTCACAAATTGCCCCTCTTCTCGCCAAATACGACTCGACCAAAGTGACGCATGTTCTTTAATATCACCTGCAACAAAAAAGCTAAACATGAGTGTACGGATATTACTTTCATTTTTCAGCTAATTACATATGTACTACAATTCACTGTTTTGTCATTTATTTATAGTCATTTATAGTTACCAATAGTCACCAATAGTTATCTATAGTCACCTATAGCCATGCTTTTGTGTAATTATTGTTCATTGCGATAATATATTTTTGCGCATCTCTATAAATTGTAATAATTCATAACACATACGACAACGATCCGAAATTTTAAAACTTCGTTACTTTTTCACTCCAGTACTCCAAATCTGAGTACTTACTTCATTATACACATATATAATAGGTAGTAGGCAATAATGTTATTCCGTTGTACATATAACCATATATGTCATATTATGACATTTTGTTGTGTTAGCTTCTTAACAGACGATTATTGTACAAAAGATATTTCGAGTCATTTCAACGCGAGCAAATCTTCTTGTAGCTTGCAAGGTGGCTATCGAAGTCTTAATCACATCTACAACATTGTGTTAAACGTTAAATGTTAAACGTTGAACGATCGAAGTCTAAATACTCGGTTTAAATAGTTGGCGGATTTTGTAGTCGCCGTTTGTAATCAGCTAATAGTAAATCATTTTATAGCGCAGGATACACGAATGGTTTTCGTATTTTAACGAGTGACTATTACGTTGCATCGTATTTTACTTACGTTATGTTATGAAGGATCGTAGTAAGCGAACTACGATAAGTACGAAATTCATCCGTATACACTACTATCATGAATGTCCGAGCCGATCAATCCACGTGAAATATTTTCCAATTTAAATGTCTACTTCTAAAAGAAACAATTGTAGATGATTGATTTTCTTATGAAAATATTTTATATCCTCTTCGATAAATAAGAAACATCACTATCAACTCTGTGATTAAAAGTCGAAAACAAAATGTTACGAATATATTTTTAGAACTGGTAGATTTGGGCTAGATTTGAACATGTAAATACAAACATCGTGTTTACAATCTGAAGAATGTAGGTATCGTACACACACACACACACGCGCGCGCGCGCGCGCGCGCGCACACACACACACACAGGCAGTGGTAGTATCCTATGCAGAAATAAATCGAAAATATGGAATAATATGCTTTTATCCGAGGCTCATTACACGGTGGAATAGAAGGATGTGGTAAGTACCGCTATTATCGCTACTACAAAACCGCGTCGTCTCTATCTGACGCAACGCGACGCACCGTGGAAGAATACCGGCGAATACCGGTAGATTAACGTGACGCGAATGACCACGAGCACTGAACAACACTATGCTCGCAAATATTTGCGAACGTTAACACATCCTACGGTACATGCACCATTGATGCATCTGTGATGGATACTGATACTAAATCAAACAGTTACGTTATCTACTCAAGGAAATCGATATATTTTTCAATTTGTCAAGCTTAAGATTAGAACAAGATCGCAGAATTAAAAGTTGGATGCGACTTTATCTTGATAACCCTTTTACGGCAGCAGCGTTGGCATTATAAAGCAATATACGACCATTCACATATACACAGATTGTTGTTAAGCATCCGAGCAACAATGCAATAGGATACCGTATGAATTATATTAATTAGTACTTTCTGTTGGTACTGATTGTTATATACATACGCGTGCGCGCGCGTGTGTGTATAGTCAGTTACCATCGTTTCAGTATCTACGTCTACACTATCGCATCTCTATCAGTAAAGTATAAACGAAATTCAATAATCTTTTAGTAAATAATAATTATGTACACGGATGAATTAAAAACTAATAATATTATATATGTTTATATATATTGTATATGTGTGTATATATATATAATATTGTTAGTTCTTAATTCATCCGTGTACATAATTATTATTTACTAAAGATTATTGAATTTCGTTTACACTTTACTGATAGAGACTGACTTTACTGATAGACGTAGATACTGAAACGATGGTAATTGACGTACTGATGCACTTGTGGGAATATAATAACTTAAGTGCGCAAACAGAATGATTGAGGGATATGAAGATGGAATATGATTGAGCAAATGTATGTTACAATTTATAGAAATATCATTTCCACAGAAATATAAAAAAAACATTAAATATACTGCGTGTCGATAAAATAATAGCGGAGCACGACTCGATTAACGCACGACCATTTGCTTTATATAGTTAGATGGCGAAAATAGTCGGCACTATTTATTACATATGTATAATACATATGTAGGAATGTATAATAATGTATATACAGGTTTCGACCCAAAAACACGTCAAGCGGATGAGAGGTGATTCTTTGTGAAAAAAATAAAAGAGAAGCATAGAATAGAATTTTTTCGTTCGAAGCTTTGTTTTCGAAAAAATCAAGTTTGACAATTTATCAGGCATAATCGAACGTGACAAATTCCGGCCTGCACAGAACTAAATAATCGACAGCAGGCTATTCTATGTGTGAAAATAGGTCGAAATTGTGCGATAAAACTTGTTCGCAAGAAGTTTTGTTTTCGAGAAAAGTAAATTTGCAAATTTATCATACGCGTGTATATCCATAACTAAACTTCGTGAGAATTTTATTCTCCATTCTTTACTTATTTTTGCATCTACAATAACATAGTAAACTATCGGTAGTTTACTCGTATCCAATTAATTAATAATTAACCAAGTTCAAATACGCGCAATTGAGAAATTTTCAATTTTCAATATCTCGAAAACCAAGTCTCGGACGAACAAATTTCATTTTATATTCTTTTTATAGCGTATAAAATATATAGTATATAGTATCTAGAATCCGTTTTCACGACTGGTTACTATCCACAAATCGTTCCGAGAATGAAAATTAAAATTTATATTAAAAAAAGAAAGGGTTACAGGTACATATCTATAAAATATAAATATGCATATAGAGCATACATAACTTGGTAGATTTAATTTCCACATTTTATCTTACGGTACAACTAAATCTAATATTTCTACCATACAAATATATCAGATTATTCATACGAATGCATAACAAAGGATATTAGCGAATTAACAAATAATTGTAGGTTACAGACTTGTGTGTATGTTTTTGTAAGTTGTTCGACAGTTTTTGTAATTTTACAAATACACATGGAATAGCGTCGACAGCTAACGTATCTGCAATTTATAAAATTTCAATTTGTGTTCTATTAGCAAATTTGTTACTGTTATCCTATTATAAAAGAATTTTCTATTAATACATAAGTATTAGTATTAATTCGATAACACTGTTTAACAAATTTCAACTTTTTTCCGATGATGCAACCTTCAATGAACGTGACAATCTTAATCTTTATTATTTAATCTTAATCTCTATTATTTATCGTTACAAGTGAATACCGATAGATAGTTTACCTATCTTTTTTTTTTCATTTATCTTTTAATCAAGTGTTCAAATTAAAAGTTCAATGTTACTTTCTGCCCTTCGACTATGATTTTTCAACAATTCCAATTTATCGAAATCTAATATCAAGATTTGCTAGGTTTAACGCTTGTTAAATCTCTTCTTTTTTCTTTCTCATACTTTTTAATTAAACAAGATACATGTAGCAACTTTTGAAGCCATAACTGCGCAAATACATACAAATTGAAGAGGCGATAATTTCATGAATGTTACCGATCTTGTGCAAACGCTTACTTTACTACGTACATATTGCTATTACTAACGTTTGCGAACCTCTTGCAGCGAGCGAAAGATTCGCGGCTTTATCGCTAAAGTGTTTACCAAGAACTGTTCGCCGAACCGTTCCGACTAAACTTGCAGTCATCGAGATCTCAACTATAGAGCACCTTCGTAGCTTGGCAAACTTCCACAACGAACGAATATCAACGAACAGTCATAGGGTCGATTTAAAAATAGGATGGTGTGGCTCGTCCTTAGAGCCCGCGTTACTTAAATACAGGTTTTCGCGTAAGAAATCACTCTTCGAGAAAAACATGTTCAGTAATTGCTGATCTTAAGATATCATACTGTATTGTATGATATTGTATTTTTCGAAGCTTGGAATACTAATAAACTTTGAAGAGTAGGTTTGCCCTAATTGCGTGGTACATCCTGTATACAAATGCTATACGCTAATTTTTAAAAATTAATTTTATCATATCGTAATATTGCGCATCCATATATACCTATCTGTAATCGTAATAATAAAATCAAAGTTTAATTTTCGAATTAAATTACACGCTATCGAAGTGTAAGTAAGAGTTCGAATACTTTTGAGCGATAGTTTAACAATAAAGCGATATTTTACTAGTAGATGCTAATTTTAAATAACGTAATTCTTTTCGCAATATACGTATATATACGTGTAAAAAAATATTAGGATATGTGAAACAATCACGTGTAATATCAAAAGCTCTTAAGAAAGTATTATCCTTAATGTGTTTGTACCTAACTACGGAAAGCGAAAAAATTGTGAAAAGATTTTCAATGAAAGTAGTATTGCAAAGCAGAAAACGAATGGAATGTCCGGAACCTTGAAGCTAGGGGCGACTAGGGTAAAACGAGCCGTATGGTCGGTCAAATATAGCAAACTCGAAATTCGCCGGCACAAGTATAAACGGATGCTGTATATTCAAATTATGGAGTGACCCTTCTCGAAAACTTGACGAAGGGGAAAGGAGGAATTACCACGTACAAGCCGGCAGGCTTGCTTCTCTAAAATCAATAGCGCAGCTTCAACCTCGTATACGCTGATTGTTAGTAAAGCTGGCAAAATTCGCTTCAAAAATATTACTTTCCCATTAGCTTTTTACTGAAATTTTACTAAAAAAATATTACTCCAAGTATCGCTCTTAAATTTTGAGAAAAAGATATCACGAAAGACGCGAAAGATACGAATGATACTGCTCCAAAAGTATCCTGTTATTCCTAATGACGCGATACAATTACGTTCGAATGTTTGAATAGTAACTTGCAACGACAAAATTGATGTTCGTAGGTGGCAAGCTCTATGAGACAGTTTTGTTATTTGAAAAGCTTTTCATCTTCGAGTTACTTAATTTCTATACTATGAGGCAGATAACTGTACTATACTACTGTATAGTAACTTACTAGTAACAATATAAAAAGATGACAAATGTTGATTTCCCATTAATTTGTACGTTACATGTACACATTTTAGTGATATTCACATACTGTTATAAAAATTTCAAATTCAAATATTTATGTACGTATGTATAGCCTACCCCAGAGAAAACAATGGGATCGACACTCTATTAATGAATTATTAATCGAACCCCTTGTTTTACAAATCCTTTGTAACTGAAAACTCATAGTAACTGAAGAACACCATGTCGGCTAAAAGATATTCTAACGTTGCAACAATTTGTATTCAATAATGGTCAATTCGAAGAATTCGAGCTAAAGTTGATGTTTAAACAAAATTTCTCACAAATGTATTTTATCTGTATCTGTATCCAGCTGAAATTCTAATCCATACCATGAATTTTCTCGATATTATCTATGTTATGAATTATAAGTATAAGTGAACAAATTGAGTTTAGTTAAGTTTTCAAATAAATATTTATTTTATATTTTATACTTTATACGATGCCAAGTATGGTAAAGTGGATTTTGCAGTAGCTCTGGACACAATGAAAAAAGCTTTACAAAATGTGAGAATCATAGAATATAGGAGTAGAAATGGATTTCCATTGACAAACCACACGATTGTAAAAATATAAAAAAAGACGCGCAACGGTCTGCATATGGTAACCCATAAAAGCATGCACTTTTTTTTATCTAGCCAGAACACAAACGCAACGCATACGATATCCCGCACGCTGCGCTGGCAAGTTGCCGACAGGTTTGTGTCGAAGATCATGCCAAGAAGGACAGTTTTCTCGCGGTTGGTACAAGTCTGACTCCATACTCTTATCTTCTTCTTCTTCTTCTTCTTCTTCTTCTTCTTCTTCTTTTTCTTCTCCTCGTACTTGTACTTCTTCATCTTCTGCCAGTTTTGCCTCTTCGGTATCGTTTCTTCCTTCCTTTCTCGAGTTTCTGGATACCTCTACGATGCGACGCATAGCCTCGTAAAACCGACACGCAACAATAGACCAGTTTCACTTAACTACTTCGCGGTGTGATTAAGAGATTATCGATTCGTTTCAGGAGGTCAATTCTATAACTTACTTCTACAAAACAGCTAGTTTCCGATTCGTTATTACCAGCAAAAAAATAAATTTGAAACAGAGTAGTGAGAAATTGTTAGATCCAAGCAAAGGCTATGCCCACGAGCTTCTCGCTGCATCTTAGAAGGTCTATAATATATGTATATCTTCGACGTATGTAAGCGTACATCTAAACATGTCAAGAAGCACGAATGCGGAGTAGAAGCGAGAGGCCAGAGATCGACAGTCTGGAGGAAAGGAGGATGTCGATGTGTGAAACCGGTCGGGTCGGTTGTGCGGCCTAACTACGTATAATACAACTTATACAACGCAATGTTCAAACAATCTACCGTACAGAGATGAGAAAATGGCTACGTAAAGAAGTGCGGATTTCATTCGTTATTTCTAATAGATCCAACACAAACATAAGTATAAACACGCGTAATAGCCAAAAATGTCACGTATACAAGTAACAGTATACAGCGATATAGCGATATAGCGATATAGCGATATAGCAACGCGTGACGGTAACGATAAAGATAAGAAGTACATCCTTTCCTACTCCTTTTGCGTCTTTTTCTGGCTACTAAAGCGTGTATCGTCATTTTGACTAACTTTGTAATATCAGATATTTTTACAACTACGAATTTCTCCGTATATTTTCTTCTTCCTTCTTTTTTACAAGTTTCCACAACAATATTATTTACCTACTTTGTTTACATTATTCGCTATGTATAAAAATTGCTCACATTAGTAGTAAAATCAGTAGGAGCTTCTGAAATTGATCATGTATATCTAATATTTACGAACCTACACATCAAAATTAGTACGTATAATGGTTCTAGTATTAAATATATTGGAAATTACAATATATGTTACACGTAGTACATGCATATTATGTATTATGTATTAGGCATTGCAAAGAGAATCAAAGTTTCATTCAATTTTGAAGAGTTTAATACAAACTCGTCGTAATAAACATTTAAGGTTAGCTAGTATATAGTGGCGTCGATTAACTTATCGTAACGAAAATTTACGGCTCTCGTTGACGCGTTATACCGCGAACGCGTCTTCCCGCGAAACGGTCCAACAGTACATAATATTTAATTAAACAAAGATTTTGTTCAATCTGATTTTATACTTCAGTACATGATCGGTAAAAAAGTATTGAATTAAGCAAAAATTATGAGAACATTACGCATAATTTGTAGTTGAAAATATGTATTGATTTCATTAACATTGTATGTACAATGTGAATATGTACGTATATTTAGCTGCGTAAGTAGTTATCGAGGTTGAGATCAATTTTTATACCTACGATAGAAAAGTGGAAGGAAGTTATGAAAATACGAGACGCGAGTGTCCGAGTCCTACAGGTAGATAAAAAATCGAATATAGCACATGTGTATTGTGTAGTGTACGTATCAAGAGGAAAGGAGGCGTGAAGGCTTGGCGATTTACTAACATCAGGGCCATCTAACTGTTTTGTAGATCCATCCTACTTTTCTTTCGGTGCGCGCGAGGTGCTCAACTTGAACCACGGATCGGCGAGCCGTTTGATTGGGTTAGGAAACAAATAGAAACCGGAGACGAGAAACATAGATGGTTTTACTTTCGAAAGTTGCCTATCTTTTGACAGATTTTTACCTTGTTTTTCGAGCAGAATGATAGCTTGCACAAACGCCTTTGTCGTTAAAACTGCGAAGTAGAAACTGGTTTTCGGTTAAACCTACAGAGCTACTTATTTCACAACGATTATGCAAAAAGATGAAGCTTTAAATATTGAGTTGGTATTTTTTGCTAATAAAACAACGTCGGTCGAAATACAAGATGAGTAGGACTCCATAATTCGACCCAAGATACGATAAACAAACCCTCTATAAAAACCTGTAATCCTATTCTATATTTTCACGTAGATGAATTTTCTCCGTGTTACTTTGCGTGCCACAAAATCGATTGTTCGTTGTTCCTACTATTATCCTGGCATGGCGAACAATGAAAATAGGTGTGGAACAAGTTAAATAGAGGATGAAAAGAGCGGAAGGCTAACAATAAGAGAGAACGAGATGTTGAACTCTCAAGCTCAAGCTGTCGCAATCGTGCGATTGAAAATAAAGTCCGAGACGCGCGCACGCGCGGCCATGCATGTGTGCGGACGTGAACGTGAACGTGAACGTGAACGTGAACGTGAACGTGAACGTGAACATGAGCGCAGCGGTCCAAGTCGAAGAAGCCCATCAGGGCCGGTTAACTTAACTGTTAGGTGGAACCTCCCTCCAGTCGAAGAAAACTCTTCGTTCTACTTTTTTTCTCCCCCCCCCCTTTCTGACCCTTGCGGTAGATCAGAAGCGGTGCTCAGCCTTCGCCAAGTATATCTTACCGCTACTAAAATTCTGACATTCTTTTATATTTATACATAGGTTATATAGTTTAAACGGTAAAAGGTAGAAGAAGCGAGAAGAATATCGACAATGTTTACAAAACTGTAAAGTATGTAATCAGAAGCAGCTCGAACCATTGACCGAGATTAACGAGTAGCGTCTCCCTGTTTTCGGAAAACAGAAACTCGAGCGGGGGACGCTTATGTAAAAAGTAAAAGCTTATTGTTCCGTCTGTGTTGAACAATGTTTACGATATGAAATGACGGTTGCGTAATGAAATTTTTATTTCGATCACAGAAGATAGCATCTCTTGTAGCGTTAATACCATTCTTTTCCTTAGTTCTTTGTTTATTCACACTATTAAAATATTATTTTATTCTATTCATAACGTTTCGCTATTGTAGCCTACAGTCTGTATATTATCGCATTGCTTCGCGAGAAAAATTACATATACAATTTATCGATCAAATGTTACATATGTATAATATTATATACATATACATATAAGTACACGAATTAGTTAATTCTGTTGTTTATCAGTAATCCTTACGAATGTAACTACATACAACTTTAGTTTTTCTTTTACTTTTCGTTTTTCGTTTATTTTATTACGATTGGAAAATCATTTGTAGTGTATTTTGTTTGCAATTGAAAATTTCTGCTAAAAGGTAAAATCAACAGAGATGAAAAATAGTGGAGATGGTAAAAAGATCGCAGCTCTGTTTTTAAAAGTTATTTTTACGTTATCTATCGGAAATTTATAAAGAAAACGAAAATGTATTCGGGCTACGAACATGTCTTATCAAACTGTGTCTTGTATATTCTTCCCCTGACAATGAGTGAAAAATTGAACGAGAACGCATATTATGTATGCAGTATGTATAGTGGGCGCCAAATAATAAGTGCGTATACATAAAGTACGAACATGACCAAAGATTAACACCATGAGAATTCAATTACATTCTCAGAATATGAATATTCGTCGTAAAGTACAACAATACGACGCGCGTGTAATCTGTATAGATCATTTGTACGCAATTGACATGAAAAACAAGAGAAGTACGTAAGATAAGTAATAATAAAAATTCAAAGGCTGTAAAATTCTAAAACAAAATTTTAAATATGTATAATTAAATGTTTGATTAAGAGCCGGAACTTGGAAAACTGACAATTTAGTCGGCTAGTAATAATAATTTATGGATAGAAACAAAGAAATATTGGCTCGATAACTACAAACTCTGGTTTACCGCTGCCAGATGGCATAATATATAATAAGATTATTATTTCAAATTGTTATCTCGACTAATCATTAAACATCAGAACACTTAAACGATATACAACAACTAGACTAACAAAAGCGAATATTAAATACGTATGTATGCATTAGGTGAATAATATAATGATAATAACAAGCGAAAACAATTATTCGAGATATTGATTTTGGAAAAATAGTGTCGAAAATTCATGAAAGAACAATTAACGGTTTTTATAAATAAAAAGAAATGTTATTCACTGATAGATGAGGCCGACCAACGCGTATAACATTTTACAATGAGTAGATAGAAAGTGAATAAATTAAATAGGTCAGAAATTCAAAGCGGACCAATATATGTGTTATCTATTCTTTCGATTTTGCCCCTTTGTTGTCTGCTATGGTTACGGTTGTAGTTTCTACGTAATTAACTGAGGTAATTTTAAGAAAGTTTTGGAATCTTAATTCCATTATAAGGAAGAAAAATAATGTATAAATACATTCTACGATTCTACATTAATGAAATGGAATTTTAATCCCGTATGTATTTTACTTGAGAGATTTCTACTTTTTAATATATTCTGCGAATAAACATTTATGAAATGTTTTCCTTTAGAATATTATCAATTCTAATAACGGCATACTACATAATTTGAAATTTCAACGTACGCCGTTACGTACGTATCTTTTGAATTAAAAGACAGGATATTGTCGATCGCTTTGATGTGAAAAACTACTTGAAAATTGACTGATCACTTTAATTACTTGACATCAAAATTACGTAGACATTATTGAAACAGAGTATTTGAGAATGTAATTTGTTTCTTGAATTATTTCATTATTTTTTTTTGTATTATTCATTTAATTCTTTCATATTTCATATAATTATTTGTTTAATTATTTCATATATTTAGTTGTTAATCCAAGCTATCTCTTGATATTACTATGTATGTTAAATACATCGGAGGTATAGTACGAATTTCCGAATTTGTTTCGTATTTCGTATCGTATATTGTACACTTCGTATTTCGTATTTCGTATTTTGTATAAACCATACATCGTACGTATTTAACTTAATAACAAACATATAAATTTATACACTTATCTGTGAAATGAGAAGAATTTTGAGTGAAAGTGTCTTCTTGTAAAATGTAAAATAATTCGACTTTATTGTTTATCATATAAATACATATATCGTACATATACGTATGTATACAATGTACAGTATCAGAATAAAGGAAAGTGAGTAATAAAGTAATATTTCAACGAATTCATTTGAAGTGTTAACGTGTTCGTGAATCAAATAGGTAAAATGTATTGAAATTATTTGAAACTGAGATTACAAGATGGCCAATAACAAAACAGAAAACAAAACAGTTTTCCAATTTCTGTATCTGTAAATGTTACGTCTCGTAACCTTACCATAAACTATAATCTACATCCCTCGGCCGACATGGCTAACAGCCATGTAAACAAACTTACGCTGACCAGGAATAATCCTAAGGAATCGTCATAAAAGTTAGCGTATTTGACGATTGAGGTCCTTAATTCATACAAAATCCTTAAAGTCAAGAAATTTTTTAGAGTTATTGCTCGTTACGATAAAATCCGGAGAAAGTTGATCTTTTCATATTTGACGACCACTAGTGCGGGGCTCCCCATAAATATCGCCATCACTGAACATAATAACTTGCTCTAAATTCTTCGCTGAGAACACTTTTATACGCATCATTCATATTCTTCAAAGTTGTTGGAAATAAAGAGTATATTTAAACTGTTAATTCAGCGTTATAATAATCGAGCTATCTCTATCATTTTAAACGATATAAGGGAACGACTGATTTCGTGGTGTGGATTAGGTTATCGTAACGAATTTACGACTCTTGTCGACGCGTCTCTCCGCGAAACGATTGAACAACAGTAGGGAAGAAAGTTTCTGGAAGAGCGTCGGTGTTAATGAATAGAAGCCTCCCGTTCGAGCGTTCCCGAGGGAGATTGGGTTAATGGTTATGGTTAATGTTAATACATCGCACAGAGTAGGTCTCGTCTGGAGACTTTCTCTCAAGCCAAACCGCGGCGTTGCTGTATATTTACTTAAATCGAAATAACGTCGAATAAATTGCCCGGAGCTGTCTACTGCTCTTGGAAAGTTGTTCGTTTTGTTTCATTTCGTTTCTCTATTGCAATCTGCGATAGAAACAATATTGGCGACCATTTCGATGCTCGATCCGAGTTCGAAACTACGAACCTCGACAATCACGATCTCTTGTAGTTTTAGTCGTCTTAATTACTCTTCCGCAAGTCTTTAACTTGGCAAGTTTAGTCGACGATTTCGACGAAGAGATTTCGAACTCACAGGCGTAAGTATCGTACCTACATTTCACAATAGAGTAATACGGTACATTTCGTTTGATCAAGTACCTAATTCAAATAACTTCATATAAATCAAGTGGTAATTTAAATTATAGTCAACCGATTGCCGGATTATCGCCTAATTAATATAAAGTATAAGATATTGCCGCAACATAATTTCAATTAGAAAACCATCACTTGTCACGGTAAAAACTAATAAGGAATAATGCAAATAACGCGATAAAAGTAAAAGGCGAAGCATAAAATAATGATTCTCGTTGTTTCGATAAAGTTTTTCATGAAATTTATCGTATCAAAAGTCTAGACTAAAGTCAGCCCAGCTACAAGACAAAATATATTTTGGTGTCAGTTACGGCTTCATGTTGACTAAAATATGTTTTATATATGGATGTATATGTAGTATGAATTAAAATTGTAATTCAGTGCGTGTACATCTACGTGTACTAGCTAGAAAAATCAATTACTTTGACGATGATATCAAATCACCGTTATGATGTAAAAAATGTGATTAACGTAAAAACAGTTAATGTAAAAATAATCGATCTTGATAAAAATAGACTGTTGTTTAAGTAAGTACCTATATACGTAATTGTATTATAAAAGAAGGAGAAGATTTTCGTGAAACAAAAATATTTCAATCTCGGTATTTCCTCAGATTAGAAATAGAACAAACATAAAGAGAATAATCTCACATGAATTTATGTTTTATGATAAATACACATTTACCGCGTGTCTATCGCCAAACATGTAACTTTCCCTGTGAAGAGAAATTCGTGGGAAAGATTTGAATAAAATACGAAACAACGCAACGTATCGTGTGCAATTGAGGACGCTATACTAAAAGCACAAAGAAAAAAAAAATAAGAAAGAGAAAAGAGAAAAAGAAGAAAACGAAAAGAAAGGATACAGAACAACCTTACAGACTTATGAAACTGACCCAAATCGATGGCCAGTTTCAAAGAATTTCCAACAAACTTTCTCGTAGACTCGTAAAATTATAACGATTCATTGACGTCACCAGAGAATTTCGTTTGTTTTTGCCTTCAGGAACAGAATAAGAACACGCAACAAGCGGATTTATTTAGCTTATAAGTAGCTTCGTCGCGTGCAAACAATCGCATATATATAATATGTACGATAATACGTATGCGCGAGTATGTATGTATTATACACAATATACAGGGTGTACAATGCATCTGGTACAAGCCATAATATCAAATTAAAGTTAGAAAAGGTAGAAGATAAACAAAATGTCGTTAGAGAAAATCAAAGGATGCATCATCTCGAATCTTCAAAATGGGGGCTTTTTAAAGGTTTTCAAACGCAACTCCATTTTTTCTAAGCGCCAACACTATGTACTTATAATTTTAATTAAACACTTATAATTTACAATTTATAAAACTTCACGCTTCAAACATGCTGCCTCTTTGGCCGCCACTTTATTTAACTCCTGAACCATTGTCAACATCTTGGTAAAGTCCAACAGTTTTCGATGCGATTCTAATATTAAGCTGCGTTTTCATCGAATTCTGCGATTATAATTAATATAGTATATCGATTATAATTATTCGGATGTTGAATTGTCCAAAGATGGATTTCTAAGTTGTCGATTGTTGGAATGTGTAATCAATAATTCTTCGATTCTTCAGAAATGGAAATATTGTTAAATTTTTTGTTTTATTATTGTTAAAATGTGGTTAAAATAATCGAGCAGGTATTACCACTTGTTATCGATTTCTAAGATCAAATGGACTTTTAATGTCCCGTTGGACAAATTGTAACAACGCAAAATAAAATAAATAAATAAAAAAAATGGACTTTTTTCTGCCGCATGCGATATTCTTCTCCCCTTCTTAGGCGGTCATTACAATTTTTTCGATGGCTTACCAAACGAAGGGGCGTTCGTTCCACTCGAAATACAACTTATTCGAGAAACCATTGCCTCGGAGAGACAAAGACAGAGACAGAGAAGATTTGGCAGATAGGAAACGATACCTGGCAAATACGTTCCCAGCACGGCCAGTCGAAGAGGGAGAATCAATTTCTGTTCTCGTAAAATTTCTTGGAACGTATCCAATTAAAGGAAGGTCACAGAGGATCGGTTGATTTTTCTTAAACAGAACGCGCGAGTCAAAAATGGAATCTCTGACAGTCACCAAGCGAAAACATCCGAGAAACCCAAGTCCTGTTATCAGGACGGATAACGGTGATAATAAGCGGCCTTTGTCAGGACATTTCGCAGTCTCACTCCGAGCTCTATTCTACCATTTATTAATCTGTGTATAAAGTTACATCTCCATATATAAGTATATATATCATACATCTCTATGTATAAAGTTTCATGTAACGATCAACGGTTACTAACAGAAACGATTATTGTTTCAACCTTGACTTGGTTTCGTTGGAAAGCAACTTCAAAGTATACATATGTATAACAAAGGTTTAACGATCCCTTAATTAATATCGCACATGCGTACACGTATTTAATTGCCCTTATGCATTTGCCTTTGACGGTGGTAATAAGCATTCCATTATTTGTCACAAATAACCATTATCGTTTACCTACCTACATATCCACAGCGCTCCTTACTGTTTCCCGATATTCAAGAAGAAGGATTTTATTAACTACGAGTAATATAGATATACACTAGCCATCATTATTCGTGTTTTATACTGTTTGGTCAAATGTAATCGTACGTCTTTCAAAACAGGTTCTATCCAAAGAATGTATAGAAAATGCTGCAGTGAAATATTTGTTTTCGTGGATCAACAGAAAACGTCATCGTAAAAATAAATCGAAAATTATGCGATTGTGATCTCAAGAACGGAAACGAATCGAAAAAATTTTAGCTTTGTGAAAATCCATTTTTCTCGGATGTACGATATATATGTATGTACATATAATATACAGAAAAGCACATATGACGCAAGATTTCAAATTATTTTCGTACAGATTAGTTAAGGAGAAATTCAATCAAACCGAGAGTAGTAACGTTACGTGGCATGATAGCGACTAAAAATACCACGCAATAAGATAAAGTATAAAGCAGAAATAAATAAATCCGGATAAAGGAAAATATTCATTTATCGCCTATTAAAATCATTTAAAAACTGGATACTCGTTAATATATAGTTATATTATGTTCTATCATATTATATAGTATAATAGATAGTTAAAGTTAGAAAATAGACAAATATTATCTAACGATCGTTTTAACGATTCGATCGCGCATGTCTTCAAGATTGACCGAAGCTGAAACAAGTTGTCTCGTCGTTCGAACGAATCGATTTTTATTATTAATAATTCGCCATTTACACCCCACGTAAACCCATGACCTATTACGAACCCTTCTTGTCTCTTATTTGCGTCACCTGTCTATTTATTTTATGTAACCTACGTTACTGCAAAATCGATCTGCAGTCAGTTTATTTTTATACTTCCTTGCCCCAAACTAATTATAAGAAGGAACCTGTTACTCGTAATTCGTTACTTGAATTTCGGACGCGCCCAGCTGACATCATGTAACTTTATATCGTCAGTATTTGTATCTATATAAAAGAAATTTGGAATTTTTCCTAGAATGCTTCTAAAGAATAACTTTAAGTTGCAAATAGATATAACAAAGAGTGAAATATTTTATTTACGCTTACAAGCACATTTAGCTTAATACTGTATATAACTACTACATCATTGTATTTTATCCAATACGATGATACTCAAACGTGATTAGTGATTAGTGATTTTTAGAGGAATCAAACAAGCAAGAATACCAAAGCTGTGAAATAGAAAATAGAATAATCGCAAAAGTGCAGTTGAGAAAATAGAATTTTGCTCCAGTATTATATAAAGGCAGATGATATTATATTACGTAGGTATAAAGAATAGAGAGAACATGGATTTCATTGACACTCGGATGTACGATCTCGCGTTTCTCACGCTCTTATTCTTTAGTAGCTGTTGTAAGTTGTAATTTATAACGATTCCGGCATAGCATGGCGAAAGGAGATCCAAGTCGTTTCGTTTTGACCAGGAAAAAGCAGTATTGAATGTTGGCGATCTGGTCGATTGTTAGAGTTGGAGACAACATACACAACAAGCAATAATAAATGGGTCGACGGGAATTATTTAACTAACGGTAACGGTATGTATCGATCGCCATAACCATCGCCATCGCCGTTGCTTGCTCGGTCGACGCGATGGTCGACGCGATGGTCGAGCTCACCGGACTGGCCTAATTGTCGTGAAAATGTTTACAGGAAACCACGCGATAAAATCTTTCGCTTCACGCTATGTCGCATACTAGTTACTATATGAGTTTCAAATTCTCTATTCCGATCAATTAATTGCGACGTTGTGTTGCAATGAAATATAATTTAACGATGCCCAGTTGAAATAGAAGAATTACGTTACACGATATATCTACATTGACTCATTAAGATATTGCAACACATAGCACAGAAAGCTTTCATTGATTTATCATGATTACATTGGTAACATTTGTAACTAACAGCGAGAATACACGATTCTAAGTTTAAATTATGACCAATAAATATCGCTCATTTTTTCATACAACCATATACCCTTTTTCCCAATGCTAAAATCATGCAAGTTTCGTTTAAGCAAACGGATATTATTGAAAAAGGAATTACTCGAAAACGCAAGCAAATATTAACTTTTAGCATAATTTAGCGAAATTATAACGAAAGATAGATCAGATTATCTCTATAATCTATAACGCAAGAAGAAATAGCTAAAGAAATGTAACCAAAACACGTTGTTGTCAATGAACGTAATCAAAGTGCTTGTAATAATAATAAAGTGATTTTGAAGCGGTAGGCAGAAAGAAAATTTTACTTCCGCCGATGCTGTCAGAAGTCAGAACACACCAGTCGCGTGAACGCTAAAGAACGCTAAAGAACGCTAAAGAAAAAGGACCAACTACGACAGATGGAAAAATATCAATTTCCTGATTCATGTCGTTGCGTCATCGCGTCGGTTCTTCGAACGTTTGCATTCCAAATTACCTGCGTTCCTCCCTTCTTCCCTTTCCTTTCTCCTCTCCCTCGCTTCACTATATATAATACATACATACATAGCTTGTTCAACCAATGATTCAACTGGAAAACACCTGCATCACCTAGCGAGAATTGAATTAATTCTGAAAGATAATTTGACAACCTTATATCCTCTAACATCTCTTCTCGATCTCAAAATAAAATATCCTCCATAAGTATGTGTATATTGATTAACGGGGAAGAGGTTTTCACGCTTATATTTGGAATGTTTTACATTTTCATTTTCCACATACGTTTGGAGACAAAGCAAACTTTCTTCTCATTTTTTCAAATGCATATACATATACATACATATATGCTGACTTGTAACAGATGCAAAAATGTACATACGAGTATAATAACATTGTATCCATCCTTTAGCAAACTATTATTGAATCATTTGAATACAAATAAGCTTTTATCTGTTATAATTTCCAAACGACATTTTTTCATTCTCGTTATTCCCTCTAAATGTTTCCTTTTGATAAAATCAGTCAACAGTATAGCACTGTAGCGCGTCTTTTTTGTAAAGATTGGAAAAAATCGTTTCTTTCATAATAGTCGTGATACGTGTATAAAATTGTGATTGGTAGTTGTTGCGTTTGCTACTTTATACATACATATGAAACAAGAAAGTGAGTATATTGACTCACACGCGACATTAGATTGGAGTCTCTGAAATTTTGTCTGCATAAATAAATATCTGCACGACTTATGAAAGTCGTGAAAAAAACTTATCTTGAAAAGTAACACACACAATACACTGGTTTCTTTGAAACTAACACACGTATGTTATAAATGAAGAATATAGAAAATATAGAATATAGTAAACTGTGAGTTTCCGAGTTTTAATTTTGCAAATAGTGCCATTTTATATTCTATTTTTAACATTATTTACATACTACTTGAAATTCTTACGATTAGTTGAATAAACAAAGCTTAACTGAACACTGGTATCATATAAAAAAGATAAAGATATTACTTCAGGTATCGATATCAAGTAATTTTCAAAGCAAAGTAAAGCAGAGAAATAATTTCTCCACGATGTAATGTTCTGAGGTACAGAAAAAGAGAAATATTTGAAAATCACAGTAATGGTTATAGTTGGAGTTAGAAAAAAGAAGAAAACAGAAACGGTTTAACAAGCTTTATTTCCGAGTGATCTGAGAGAGCAGTGTGTTTTTGATCGTGTCACGAACAAAGGAAAGGACCTGAGATCTGGCAACAAGGGAAACCTTTCGAAAAAGATATGGATACACCATAGTGGCGATGATGGTGGTAGGGCGGCGCGGCGCGGAGCGGAACGGAACGGCAGCGGTGGCCAAGCACTGTGCCTCCACCCTCCAAAAAACATCTGTCGGGTTGGAGTCGAACACACAGGCACACGGGCACACGGGCACACGCCCGCATGAGCGCTCGTTCCGACTCTTTCTTTACCAGCACCGGCTGTGCTCTGTGCTCCACGAAAAATATTATCGTTTCCTAAATGCTAATCACCGAAAAACCTATAGCATCTATAAAATACAGATAAACTCGATACCTCATTTTTGCGAGTTTCCTACGGCAGAATCTTGCGAAATTATAGGTACTCTGAAACGACGTGTGATTTCTGTACCGTTATACACAATAATATACATATCTAGATACTTCGATATTTCATGGATATATGATACGAGATCCTGATTCATTTTCTTTTCTCGTTTCTTTTTTCTGGAAAATCCACGTCCCTCAAAATACGCGGTAGAGATTCCGTATTTTTGAATATCGAAAGTACACCATTACTATTAATAGGTATGATGTATAAATTGCTACGGTAATATGTATATATGTAACCAGATTGAAATTTACATATTGCTTTAAAACCTTATTTATCTTTTACCCTCGATTGAAATCATTGATTTTCTTTACTTTATCTATTTCTTATTGATGCTTTTATAATTCGAATCTTTTGTTCCACCTGTTAGACATATAATATATTCCATAAGCTGAAGTAAATATCTTCACAATATATTTTTGGTGTCATTTAAAAATTGAAGCGACCTTTTCTGTAGTTATTAACCCCCTCGGTACAACGCGACGCTCAACCACCTCATAGTGTCACTTGAAAACCGCGAGTAAGAGCGATCGCTTAGCGTTATATCAGTTACTGTTGACTTTAGTTAACCCTTGGCCGTAGGGATGCGTACGTTCGTCGGTTGCCGATTATTATAGTCATAGTCATAGTCGGCGCTCGTATCGAAGAGATTAATGTTTAACGTTAAACATGGTTGAGAATTTTGTTATCGTCTAATATCGTTTCTTTTGAGGAAAGATTTTGCTTAGCGAAAAATTCTCTACCCTTGACATAAGATTTATTACATATATATATATGTATCACAATATGTATTATACATTTGCTATTTTATGTGTTAATTTTATATATTTTCTATAAGTTGAACAATTAATCCACTTTATATCTTCTAGTATAATTGTAGGTATGGGACAATATTAGCACATACATATATTATTTGTTATATTTATGTGGTGTTAAGAAAAAAAAGTAAAATAATAAATATTAAAAAAGGTAATGAAGGCATAAAATATTAAAGACTGTTTCTCATTATCGCAAACTGTGGTACTGTAAATAGTAACTGAGGGTGTATACATACATATGTATACGCGATAGAGAATAATATGAAAATATGAATGTTGCAACTTTTAAAATGTCGACGTTTTTAAACAAAATTTTACATATGCAACCATTGGAATGACTTAAATCATATTGTAATACTATCGATTGCATTCCTATCGATGGTTATATGCTGCGCGGTTAACTTCATCGAAGAATTATAGCTGACGTGTGATAAAAAAAAGAGGAATAGGAAATCAGCACTATCAAGCAATCGACAGAGGCTGCTAAATGGGAATATGACAGGAAGTGGTGCCTCCACTCAATTTCTTATGGGTCACGAGCGTGGGTAGAAGGTAGAACCAAGTAACTGGAGCGCCCCTCCTACTCGTACAAACCTGCCCCTCCTCATTTCTACTTTCACCCTTCCTTGCCGATCCTTCTGCGCTTATCCAGCTCTGTGAATGTAAAATGCATAATAGTGAAAAATATCTGCTGTACGTTCGTTTATCAAGAGCAAATATCCGTACAAAACTATTTATATTTGAACTACATAGGAAAGATTTCTAAAACATCATTATTGTCCATTGGTAAGAATAATATCTTTAAAATAACATTGAAATGCCATGATAATTATGGTATAATGTGCGAATATAGAAATAATGAACTTTGCTTGTACTTATATACTTACTTAACTTCTAAAGTTACTAACTTCATTTGAACTTAATAATGTGAAATTTCCCTTGAAATTCAAATTACCTGAGAAAAGGTATGTGAAAAAATTACATCACAAATAGATAAGACAATATACAAAGAAGGAGATTAAAACACGTTCTATTACTTTATCCATTATTTAAATAGGACTGCTTGTTTCTAAAATTAGATAACAAAATTGTACTCTCTTTTTTAACATATCCGACCTCCTTTCCACTAACACATGAAATCGAAATCTATATAGACACTGTATTCTATATAGATTACAAAACAAGAAGCTTTTGGAAACAATAACATTTTCGTGCACGAACCTCCGTTCTTTCGTAAATGTTTGTAAATAAAAAATCAAAATATTATTGCGTCGTTGTGCAATTTGCGTGTCATGTAACATGCTGTAACATCTGTTAGGACTTTTCAGATTGTAGATACTCCGCAATACAGCTTCGAACAACAGGATGGACAGCCATATTTCGGACAACATTTGAGCTCTGTTTGCTTAATGCACGCTTGCACACATCAGTTTCCATTCGACTTTCCACAGTTTCACTTTTTCATCTTGGTCATTTCAAAAAAGATTTCTCAAAACGATTTTACCGATTGTAGATATACATATACAACAGTACTAAAACTTAAACGTAATAACATTCTCCTAATCTTTTACATCGTTTTTATGCATACCCCATAGTGGACTTTACGTGATCGTTTGAGTAGTTACATTTTTATTTTTATCTCTCACAGTAGTAGTAACGCAAATAAACCCAACCACTACAGGTGATCTATCGTTATATGAACAACCTAACTTAATCATCTTTTAAATTTCATTTATTTTTGGTGATAAGAAAACAATATCAGAGGAAAAAATTATTTCTTTCAAAAGACTAAATATTATGGTAAGCATGTTTTTTTTAAATGGTAAGTACTACATATTAGTAGCATCATGATGTATATTTGTAATAGAAAAATACTTGTAGAATGAAATTCATGGGAATTTCTTATTGAAAAAATCATATCATTTTTATATTTAGTTTTATTTTTGTAATTGTTTTTTACAACAATTAATATAACACCTATGCTCTTTACATAAATTAATTACGTAAAAATATTTTTGAAAAATATATTTTTTAATAGAAAATTCGCAATAATTTCGTGAATTGGATACGTTTATACAAGTAAATCTCATTGACATCGAAAAAATCGTATCAGTCCTCAATTTCCCATTAATTTATACACTTTAATAAAACTCACTTGTGAAATTCGCTAGAAATTAATCAAAGTGACTTATGACCGATGGTACACATGTACGTGTCTAAGTAATTTTCAAATTACTTGATGATATACGTATGTACATTGTACATACATATACAAAGACTGAGAAAGATATTAAGCAGCGCGGACGAAGCATCTTTAATAATGACGTGCAATTTCTACAAGTCACCGGTATAATGTAGAGCTTGTTCTACTCCTGTTTTATCTCATTGCAACCGGTTTATGAAGAAATTACATATGGCATTAGCCATTTACAGAACAAAATTAGAATGCGCGGCGTCGTACGTACGTATATTCAATCAGCTGCATTCTTCTGTTTCGTAAACTCAAAAAGACACGCTCTATATTTCCTGCTTCTGTTTCTAATAAATTCTGGCAAACTATTACATAGTATTTATGTATATTGATAAAGGATTCTATATCGTATATATGTTGCAAAAAATTGTATTAAAAAGTTATATATATATATATATATATATATATATATATATATACATATACAACATATGTAGATACTTTGTAGTATATTATGTATTGTATATTATGTAGATACTTGAATTCTCTGTATGTTTACAATATTGACATTTGCTACAGAAAGATTTCTTTTATTATTTTCATCAACTTTTTCACAAAATAAGACGAAGTAAAACAAATTAAGTGGCAGAAAGTTGATAATCAATATACCAACTCAATTATCGTACTCAATAAAACAATATTATATTACATATAATACTCAATATGTAGATATATCTTCCTCATTTGGCCATTCCAAGCAGATGTTATCGATACCATTGTCAAAAATGAATTTTTATGAGTAGGTCCTAAGTATAGTATGCGTTCAGTTACATTCAAATTAAGGGCGGCAGCTGATATCGTTACGAGAGATCGCTTATTACATTACATGCTCCAGGTGTTTGGTAAAGGCTATCGCTTTAAAAAGGCTATCGTCCAAAAAATAGGACGCTGTCACATCGATTCTACATCGGTTTATGAGTTTGTTGTTAACCTACTTATTATATACATATTACAACCCTAGTGCACAACTTGAATAAAAAATACAACCTCGACTCACTTTATGCAACGTACCGTAGTAAATAATAAATGTTCATTTTAGATAACAATTGATGAACAATTTATAGTTTACTATTTCAACCATTGTCTTCTAACTTTACTTAAATAAGATGTCTACAAATACAAGTATATTTATAGAAAACAAATCTTTAAAAAATAAACCTACACCCTTGTCATAGTGGTAGTAATGGTCCACAATGTTTATTGTTAAACGAATTCGCGCTAAATATTACGCATATTCATTCAGCTAGTAGCATCTACGTAAACTGGAAGAATGTATTCTTAAATCGATTGTGAGTATATTTAGTTAGCAAAACTAATCTATTAGGCGCAACGATTCCGTTTCTACTTGAATTTTTCTCGATTTTGTTTTTCTCTTGGAAACTAAACAGGAAAAGGTTCCTGTACAAGTAAACAAGATATAATTAAACATCAAAGGCTGGTGGTTATACTAGGCTGATGAGCGGTCGCAACAGAAGTGCAAATCTCTTCATATTTTTAATACTATAGGTATACTATACTAGATAGGATGTTTTCTAAGAGCGCGCTCTTTGAACAAGTGGTAGAATTACGTGGGACGAGAGTCTCTGTACGCGTGAATGATCGCGGCTCGACTCGACTCGTGGTAAAAAGAGATACGATAAAAAAAGAGACGCGGTGAAGGGAGAAGCAGCAGGGAACAAATAAAAGTAGACTGTAGAGTGCAGAGTTGCAGAGACAGCTGGTCGCTGGGGCTCTACCTCCCCAGAGAGTAGAAAGAGACATAGCACACGGCACGGTGATGGCGAACACAAGCCCATATGACGCACGCACGGATGCACACAACATACAGTCTGAACACGAACGCGCACATGCGCATCGACCACCACCTACCTTCCTTCCTATATTCTGACTCTGACCAACCTCGTGACCACCGTTCCATGACACACCAGGAACCAGTATTACTTATATATACCAGCGATCATGAAAATTCACTGAATTCATTCGCTGACTTTCTCATTCAGATCAATTTTTCTCCGTTGTTCCATCAACTAAACATAGAACTTCATCTTTTCAAAACGCGAACTATAGCTCAAAATTAAACGAAGATTATAAGATTTCATTATGTAACGTAGGACTTGGTTATTATCGTTTAGATTATAAAGAAATATGCAATATTGTTCCAAACATAACTAACAACAATATGCATATTAGCATTCAAATAAAATGCATTCAGTTAGTATTCAAAGGAACTAGTATTTGAAACAATAAAGGATATATTTCAAATAATAAAGTAAATGTTCACTACAAATCATTTCTGATGTATATAATTCTTATTAATTAGTGCTTTCTTTTGTAAAATAGTATGAAATGTTTAAGTACAAGGTACACGTAGAACATATGTTACTGTGCACATACAAACAGTATACACGACATCGTTATGTATCTCTAACTATATAGAATTTCGCAACAGGAAAATAATATATACATATGTACATTTCCTAGTTTTCCATGAGTGTTGATTATCTGTTAATTAAAACTAAATATTACAATTCTGTGTCACATTCATATCATAATATTTCAAGTTTCATAAATCATTATTCGCTAAACATACATAAATCTCCATTTATTAGATTAAAATCACGAAAAAAAGAATTCGTTACTTTGATACTGTCCTCAACAATTTTAACGTAACACTTGTTTGGACTTTAGATAGTACAAACAATAAAATCTAACAATGATGAAATATGGTAGCAGCCAAGTTATGCTTTTGCCATAGGTAACCATTTTCGTTATAGGACCGGTGGAACCTACCGTTGTTACATCATCTTACTAGCTTTTTGCTCAATACCATTGACTTCATGGTTCTAAATGCTTTAAGATTTTACATTAATGTGTATGTCTAAACGCTAAACACGTTAATTTACACTGCTATCGTATGTCTGGTATTAGGATTAAAACCGTCTAAGTAGTATACGCTATAATAGCATAATGCATAGACAAACCACTAATACAATAGGTGTCTTAAAAATAAGTTAGGTTTCGATCGTTGTTGTATGGTTTCCATTTCCATCGCTTTAAGAGCTTAAAACTTAGGATTTTAAATCCATGACGCCTTGAAAATTGAAAAAATCGTTTGGCAGAATTTTCTTTTCTTTCTTTTCTTTTGTTTGAGCAAGAAACGAGAAAAACACGAGAGAACGAGGCCGCACACCGCACCATAGGATGAGAAACGGCGTAGTGAAACGAGGTCGAACTGCGAGGTCGGGAGAGCTTCTTTTATTGCCCTCCCTTTGAAAATACATATTATGTACTCTTGTTCGTATACGCACTTTGAATCTTGAGTTTAAGTTGAGTTTAAGAACACTAAAACGTTAAGTTTAATTTCATGTTCTTCCTATTTTTTAATTATTTTAACTTGGAACCAATTTTACCAAACAAAAATGCTTATAACTATAATCATAATTATAATAATTGTAATAAATATATAGTTTGCAAAAACTGATTATGCAACTAAATTTAAAACCCGATTTTCGTAAATATCGCCATCGAAGTAGTATTCGAACGAGCTACATATGTTACTAATTATGTAGTTGAAAAATAGGATGACTTCGATAAAAGAAGGCATACTAACTGAAAAACAAGTATAACGCGTGTGACTAAAATCTTACATGGACGCAACGAAAACGAGTACAAACAGTTATACATACAGAGAAGCAATTAATCGGATGATAAACACACAATTGAAGATGATAAAAGTGTATATATACACTATCAAAATAAAAATGATAACTACAAATCCATTTATGTCCAATGCTTAGGTTTTATCTGCCAGCTTACGCTCAATACGCAGTATATTTGGAATATCTTAAACTATAAATGGATGTAATATTACGAAAAAAAAGATCTGAACCACGAATGTTAGAAAAAACATTACAAATGTCGATAATATAATACAAATGAATTATGTATATTATCGATAATTCTGATATTACCTAAAACTACGCGTTATTTTGGGCTAAAAACATCTATAGTTAATTAATGACAAAATTATATTATGTGACGCTATGATTCTTTACGGGGTAGTGCGTAAGTACTTACTCGATACTTACGCCGTAACCGACATGGTAACGTTATTTCTGAGAATTAAGAACCTACTTTGCTGTCTTAAGTCTTAGCCAATAATAACGACGAAAACTCGAACCGAAAGAGATTTATAGATTTATCATACACATGCTACAAACAAACCGGTTCTTCGTATACACGTTTCAATCAGATCGACCGCGAATTTTACCACCGCATTTTAATCTGATCATAGAAACAGGGACTTGAAACTAGTTTCTTCGAAAAAGGTACAATCAAGAGTCACAGAGATAAACTATTATTATTTTGTTTACATATGTATGTATCTCAGTTTGTAAAGTGAAATTTAGATAACATTGCGATTGCAATATGCATATATACTACGGTATATAATGTAAAGATAAAATACCGTAGAAATTGTAGAAAAATTTAAAACGGTAAAAGAAAGTAATTTTGCCAAACACATATGGGAGTGTTTTATATGCAGCGTGCAACACATACTTGCTTACGTGTGTATACGAATGTATACGTATGTAAAGGGGCGCAGCATGGGAAGGCATGGGAAAATTGTATAGAAAGACCAGGGTTCACAGCTGGAGGGGAAACTACAGAGTAGACAGACAGAAGGGAACGACGCGTCACGTCGAGACGCACGTTGGACGCTCCGTTGAAGCGAAGAGAGGCAAGCAGCAAAGTTGGGAATCGGAGGGTCTCTCGCAGGATGAGTGGGGCACCGCACCACAGAGCGAAGGGAAAACCAGAGAGGCGAACAGCGAGGCAGCGAGGCAGCGAGGCAGCGAGCCAGACCTGCGCTGCCTCTACCGCTTCAGGCTTGAGGGTTAAGGCCCGTTACGCAACGTAATAACACAGTGAATTTTTTTTTTTAAAAACGTCGTCCAGGTGCAAACCAGTTGGAAACTCGGTACACACTTGTATAAGTTGCACCAACGAAAATTTTCTTACCATTTGTTTTATACTTATATGGTATTTTATTCAATGATTGATCTATTTCATTAGTCATCTACTTATTAATGTAAATGGTTTTTCAGCAGTTTTATCATTGTTTCAAAATTCAACGTTCTTCGTAGTAAAACAATAGTGAGCAATAGCAATATCGCTCAGAATGTATAGGATGCATAATAGAAAAAAGAAATCAACATTATATCTGAAAGTAATAGATTGTCGTGTTTTCGCTCCATAAAGTAGAGAAATCCTGATAACGGCCAACTGTCGTTATCAACACACAGTGAGTTTTTACATTAAAATATTTCAATTCAATCCTTAGCTATGTAAGTACCACTAATTGTAAACAAAATCCAAGTATGTATATGTATATCAATACTTTCTGATACTCTTCGTGTGTGCAAGCGTATATCGTATATACAGCGTTGCCGAATTTCTATCAAGCAGAGAAAAATGGCCACCGACTAGGGCTGGAGGGAAACGGGGAGTAAAAAAAAGTGATCATAGAGAGGGGAGAAAGAGAGAGATAAAAGAAGAGAGTTTGGGAAAAGAGAGAGACAGAATACAGTGTGTAAGTAAGAGAGAAGCGTGAAAGCCTCTGATACTGTGCAAAGGAGGGGACAAGGTGAAGAGGAGGATACTCGACACAGTAGCGTAACTATCACGAAGCAAATATGTATAAGGTATAAAGCAACAAATATATATAATGGAAATTGATCAATTTGTAGTTCTTGGTGAAATTACGAAACAATGTATCCAAGTAGAAAACATAGGTATAGTGCCAAAGTTTAGAAAAAAGAAATTCGAAGATTTGATACAATTGTAAAAACTATTTTCGACTTATTATTTAATTTAGATGTAGATTTACGCATGAATGTATAGACTATTGAATATAATATATGACAAAGCAAGACAGAAAGGAAATTTTTAAAAATGTATATTAATTATTTATAAAAACGAAAAAAATATTTTAATTAAGTATATATGTACGTATATTAATATTTTCGTGTATAGGATATTATCTATGATTGTATTCACTAATATTTTTCGCTGTATGTGTTAAAGTGACAAAAATTATGCATTTCAGCAAACCTATAATTTATAACATTAATCTTTAATAATCTCCAAAATATTTTATCACTATGTATTCATACACAAACTGTATTAGTATAAAACTACATGACGATTAAAATCGATTAACAGTTAATAATATCAGTTTGAATAGTTTTTTGCAGACTTTATGTTGTAATGAATGTATTATTCAGAAAAATAAAAGTGTATTACCGAAAAGAAGTTCTCGTTTACCCTGCTGCTGTGGGTATTTTTTTGTGAAGGCTCGAGAAGGGAATCGAAAGCCGTATTTCCCCTCTCTTGATTACGCCACTGACTCGACCCAGCGAGGCAGCACAGACAACCGGGTGCGCTGTTGCCAAGCGGAAATCACAGACCTACGGCATTTTCTTCTTCCACGAAGAGGAAGACGAAAACATGTTCTGTTCGTTTGCCGTGTTGCCTTCTGCATCAAGCAAGCTCAGAAACAACCATCTCCATAATTATGCGTCAATTTATTAATCTTATTTAACAATACTGTCCTCAATATAAAATATTTGTAGTATCGATCGATGTAGTAAACGATTTGTACATCATCTGTACTTCCATAACCATCACTAACGTTAATCAACGTTAAAAAATATTTTTGTTGATTAGTCCATATCCTTTTCAGACACAGAGAGGTACATATAAGATTATACATATATATTTTATTATATAATATATGTTGTATATATATATATATATAAAATCCTATATTTACTTATATTTATATAACATTATATATATATATATTAATAAATACCAAACATTTTCTTTTATTCAAAATGACCCTCCTGTTTTAATAAGCCTTTCAACCAAATAAGGACGGTACATACATATACATATATATGTACTATATGCGATACAGAAATGCTGAAAATTATTGCATTAATTTGCATTCAAAAATCGATATGTGTAAGAAGTGAAATTCTGGAATAACCAGAAAATGATTTTAGTACTTACTTTCACTGTTACTATTACAATATCGATAATCGACACGTTTTATAAAAGTCAGAGAAATTGTGATAGATCGATTGGCATGTCACTTTCCAGTATTTTTACATTAACAATAACAACAATTTAAATTATCTATCTTTTCAATGCACATAACGATTTCATCGTTTGATAATCGCGAGCTATTTATGTACATTGCTAATTCTAAGAGTATACTATACATACATGTACTACTTGAAACAATTAAAAAATCATCAAATCAAAACTAAATAAAATATTACAGTTCTGACATTCTCAAGAAATACTTATTTTACATAATACATATTACAAGAATCCGTAATGTTCCACATTTCAACAATAGCAGATCTATAATATTTCATCGCTGATTATTTTAGATAAATTCTATATTTTTGCAGATCAATAATATATACATAGTACTTGAAATATCAGATCCTAAACTAAAGTAATCATTATTAATTTCATTGCCACCGCTTTTATTTATTATAAATGCTTAAACTTTAGCGAAATTTTTCAATTAAGTTAAAAAAAATGTGTAACAGACATCCATAAATTTGTCAAAAGAATTTATATGAACACCTTTTTCTTTGATCGAGCAAGTAATTTTGATTTTCTTAAAAACTCAGATTTTTCATCGATTAGAAATATTTAACAATGTAGACATGGAACTATGCTTCTGTATGTCTAATGAATTGGACTACTAATCAGTTTTGTTAATTATCTGTAACACTATTCTATTCCTTATTATCCAATATCCATTTCTATTGAGGATAGTGCGTACGGAACAAAGTTTCGCAGGAAGTGATTAGAATTTCAACAGCGTAAAACTACTATTTACACTTCCTGCTATTCATCATCTGGTACAAGCTAAATTTAGTGAGAGTAAGGATTTATTTAATGAAAACAAATTCTAATGAACGAAAAGATCAATATCAACTTATATGTATATAATACAGTTTCTGCAAAAATTCATAAAAAAGAAAAGATTTTATGAATTAACATTTTTGAACTAACATACATAATTTACTAATTTACTAACAGTTTACAGAATGCTTTTTTAAACCTGTTTTTTAAATAGTTCAATCAACGAGAGAATACATCATATATATGAAAACGTTTGTAAGAATAAATTCTTTGCATAAGAACTTTGAAATAAATAAACATTGTTCTTTCAAGAAACTTACGCAACCAAGTTATACAAAGTTAAAAGTATGAAACGATTAAATACAGGATAAATTATATTCCGTTAATAAACAAGGATCAAAACTAATTTACCTATCTTTTTAAGTTCGAAATAAAATAACAATAAAATTAAAAATATTATTATTATTTTATATGCTTTCTGCTCGCTACTCTTCGCATAGAAGAAATAATTGCAAAGCTAAATTTGAAAGTGTACAGATACAAGATTAAATTATTACATGTATTACGATTACTCCTCGATGTTTCATGCCTCAGGAGTGAAACGCGTGCCTTTTAAAGTAACAGATTAAACATACACTTTTATTTAAAAAAGGAAGTATGTTCTGACGATATCCGACTTAACGACCTCGAAAAGATCACGTAAATTATGGTTTTATAAAATTTCTTCGTGACGATTTTCAAGTAAAGGAAAATTAACGCAACAAGTGTACATTATAAAAAGAAGAGCTTGTATGTGAGTGCTTATTCCTTGTTAATGTCGTTAGCGTATCGAGACAAGAATATCGATGGAGCAATACTACAGTGGTCAGTTTCGACAAATCTATGTTGAAAAAAAAATCAATATGAAATGGAGGTCGATAGCGTGATGACCTCGAAGCCAATCGACAATTTTACAATGCCGTGGCCTCTCACATGAAAGATATATACTCATGGTATATATATAAAGGATGCTCTGTTGCCACGTCTTGACTTAGTATAGACTACAGACCAATGAAATAAGTTTTCCTCACGAATCCTCGGCTTTACGCTGCACTATTGATAAATCTTAAGGCAACGTCAGCGATATGAGCATATCTCTTTACTTTACGTGAACCACTTGCTTTAGTCCTGCCATGAGGCGATCAAAATTAATATGTATTATTATATGTATGTACATAGTACCATATTATATACATACTATGTATGTATATTCAATTTGGATTGTCCGCGAATAGACCAACTATTAATCGATAACTAAACTTATAACATTAAGAACTGAATAGCTTTAGTAAGAAAAATTAATTACAATTCATTTCATTTAAAGAATTACACAATAAAAATATACTTTTTCTTAGGTGTTTTCAATTGCATACATGTGACTTAAGAATACAAACTACAACGCGAATAACGATCATCAACAGGTTTAAGGACTGGTGCAAACAAATGATGCGATATGGTATGGTTGCGATTCCGCATTAGTGACACTGTACGTTTCAGCTAATTTATATTTCTAATAAGAGAATCATTCGCTCATTTGTATTGCGCCATTCGAACTATGAATCTTCTTAAAATTGTGACGATGTACACACATCACTACTTGCCTACATCGGGCATAATATGTGATAGAAATATGACAACCACGCGACAAATGTAAAGTTGTTCTAGGATCTGTTTTGACAATTACGTTTTCAAGGAAATTAGGAAATCACAAATATATCAAATGTATATGATCAATTTTCTGCGAAGTAGAATATATTAAAACGATATTGCATCGAAAACGAAAATACAAAGGAGAAACAAATAATATTCCGCATTCCTATGGATAAAAACTCTTTGTCAGCAATATGTACGTAGAATCTATTTAGATATTTTTTTTCTTTGGTGAAATTACAACCATGCACGTATGTAATACTATAATTATACGTATATACATATATAACATGTTTATATCTTTCAATTTTGCCAATCTTTGTGATTAAACCGTAAAGGAACAAAGTTTTTCATATGATCAGTAAGTATCTACTACTTATATGCTCTATGACTACTTTGCTCACGTGTTTGTACTTTACGTATTTATTGGAAACTTAAGTATGTAAATACTTGTTTAACTGTGTGCATAAAAAAAATATAAATTTGTATAAATATTCGCAACCTACAAATGAATATTTGAAAACTTGCATACGAAATTAAATCATGTACATCTGTTAGAGGGCAGCACAAGATAGTCAGTTACAGATCAAAAATGAACGAAATGAGCGCTGCAAGCAAACCGGTCGACGTGTTCTTAATACGAAGGTTTTCATGAAGTACGGATTTTATATTTAGTGTTTGTTATAATAAAAATTACTCGAATAATATAAAAGTTGTACTTAATACAAAATAAAAGCTCACCTCCTTTTTCTGTTTATATGTTGAATACATAGTCAAATTCAAATTGTAACTGCTGTATCCAACCTCTAATACTATAACCGACAGGGCGAAGACTCGAGGTTTTAATTCTCAAAAGAACGTTACTTGTCGCTTCATAGTAATTATGCACTCACTTTTTCGACACTATCACCCCGTAAATTTTTCTTTTTGAAACAAAGATAATAATTTCTCAAACACTTTTTCAACGACATATTCAGGAACGAAATTGTCAATCACGGAACAACCGCATGGCATGGCGACCGCGGTTACAACTCGACATATATGTACAGTGTTTTAAACGATACGTCACATCCTTAATCCTTGATACTATTGGTTGCTTTCAAAAGAATCAACCAATCAGTTTTGGAAGTTTCTTATTACGCGGGAAAGTAAAGTAAATTCCGTTAGAAATGTTGAAAATACATTTAAGAAGTCAAATATATACTGTTTTCTTGACAAGTTTAAATACATATCAACCTAAAGACAAATGTAACACTTCTCTTAGAAGAATTAAATATAAAAGTCGAATAAAAAATTATTATCGTATAAATTACATGAAAACATACTATAATGAACACATATACTTTAATTATATGCTGCCGCCATTGTTCTACTATTTGGATCGGATTCAAACGTCTATTATTTTAACTGTATTGTATGTATATTATTTTTTTGACATACTTGCCGAAGGAGAATAAGCTCATTACTAATATGCACATATATATATAATACTATTGTATAGTATATATTGTATAGCTGTATCAATCTATAATATATTAATAATCATATTAATATTAATACATATAGAATAAAATCATGTTGATTAAAATCATATTGATTATTTATGATAAGCTAAAAAATAACTAATACAAAATGAAAACTGGATAAACGAAATGTATATATTTTCTATACATTTGTTTAATAAAAATAAAAATGGGTTTCTATATATGGAAGTATACATATCTTTATATAAGCACATATACATATGTATATATATAAAAATATATTAATTCATATATTTCTATACGCAAATAAATGTCAAGGTAAATTAAAAAAAAATATTGTTTTCAAATATTATTATTTATATGTACTTACATAAATATATACATGTGTAAGTATGTATGTAAATATTTACTACACATGTATACGTAATGACATTTTTATTAGCAGTTATTAGTATATACAAAGATAGCATTTAAATAAATTTTATTTCGTTAATTATGAACGATAACAACATACAGCATTTTTAAGAAGAACTAAAACGAAATTAAGTTATATAAGTAAATCAATTATTATATTTATTGTTAGATGTAATAAATGAAAAAAATTAATTGGAAAATTTGGAGCGAATAGGAGGGGCATTCATAGTAACGCGTAACTCTAAGATGGCAGCACCTGAAATACGCGTACCTCGGCTTGATATGTAGATTACAGAATTTGAAAGCTTTCATGTAAACTTTTTATAATTTATGAAAAATTAACAAATGAAATGAAAATTAAAACGTCCTTATTATTTGAAATACCGGGTGATCCAAGATTAACAGATGTTTATTAAACATATAACCAAATGATGAATTATTTAAATAATTCGATAGGTGGTGCAGTGACAGGTGATTCTGGTTTACAATTGAACAATGTAGAAATATTATATACTAAAGTGCAAAGAGTTTATATGAAATCGCAAAATAAAGAAGAACGTCAACGCGAGCTGAGGGTTAATGTGGAAAGCCATGCGGGTATCAGTCCTGTGTGTCGCAAGGTAGCATACATTCTAATGTTTGTATTAGCCTATAATTTGTTGCTATACTAAAGGATAGTTGCAGATATATTTTTATTATTTAATAATATATTGCGTATTTATATTACAGAGTTTATGTGTTTTGTTAGCGGATGATGATGATCCTTGTTTTCTTTATTCCTTGTTCATCACTGAAGACGATTTCAAAATTTTGAAATCTCAACAAGGATTATTAGTAGATTTTGATAATTTTGCGACTCAATTAATATATTTATTAGAACAATGTCAAATACCTGCTACAAACCTATCAAAAGCACCACCAAAGTTTTTGTTGTTATTAGCAGAAGAAGGTGGAGAATGGATGTTAAAATTAGTTGAAACAAATAATTTTAAACATTTATGTCATTTGAGCCTAAATATATCACCGGCGAGTGATTCAGATTTGAAAACGCACATGGCTATGAAAATTAAACAGTTGAAGGAAAATATTTTACAACAAAATAAAGATGCACTTGCACTTGAAACAAGATTGAATGACTTATTAAATAAAGTAGAAACAAAAACTAAGGAATTGGACCAATTGGAACAAAAGTATATAACAGAAAAAAGTCAAATGCAAATACTTTCATCGGAACAAATAGGTCTTGAAAAAGATAAGTATGTAGCAATATTTATATAATTATATGTAGTCATATACATCAAATATTTATTAAGGATTTTTAAACTTCGATAGGTTTGCCAAAGCACAATTGGAGTGGCAGTGTCAAAGTGAAAAACAAAAAATAGAAATAGAACGTAGGCATACAGAAATGATAAAACAACTTCATACTGAACTTGCAGAATTACGTACACAAAATTCAACGTACAAAGATAAGTTATCTCTTCTTGAAGCAACTAATGTAGAACAACTTAAACAGCTGCAAAATCTTGAAAAAGAACTTAATATTACTCAGAGAGATCTGAATCTACTGAAAAAACAAAATTCTAAATTAGATACAGATTATCATGACAGAGATAAATCAGTAAATAGTTTAAGAACAAAAGTTGCTGTACTTGAACAGGAATTAAAAGATAAAGGTATACTTATTACCAAACATACCGAAATGTTAAAAACTGCCAAAGAACAAAAACAACACCTTGAAGATCTTCTAACTGAAAAAGAAGGTCAGTTACAACGCAAACAAAATTCTTTACGAAATTTAAGTGATGATTTGGTTAAAGCTAATGAAATATTAACAAAATTACAAAATGAACTTGCTTCAACAAAATCCAAATTAAAATTAAGAACCAGTATAGCTCTTGAACAAGAAAGGTTATTAGATACTAAACAAAAAGAAGTTGGTCAATTAGAAAACAAAATGGAAAATTTAGTGAGAGAAACAAAAGATGCAAAAACAGAGATTGAAAATTTGAAAGAACAGCTCAAAACTCAACAGAATCAGTTAGAGGAGAAGGAAAAAATACTGAAGAATAATGATAATGGTAATTAAGTATTTTTAATACATTTTATTATACAATTTTTGATTACTGATGTATACACAGAACAATAATTCTAAATTATTAAATATTGTTAATTATGTTATTTCTGTTTCTCTAATATTTAATATTATTATATTTGATATTATTATTTTATATTCTTGCAGTAATAAGTTGGTTAAATCGACGATTAGCAGATAACCAGTCTTCACCACAAAATGCTACTGTAGCAGCACCAATTACGGTACCATCTTCAACTCATTTAACATTACCTCGAACAAATAAATTAATTAATAATAAATATGAAACACGTACATCTGCACCCAATATAGTACAATCGAATGCATTATCTGGATTACCACTGAGAAATCCCATTGTACAAAATCCAAATATTAATCAAACCACACGTATGACAGCACGATCGATGGGTGTTGGTATTACGGATAATACAATAGGCATATCAACGTTTAATAAAAGTGGTCAAATTTCGAGTACTAGTACACCTATGGAACGTATCAATTCTTTAAACAAGTTATCTGGGAATGTCGCAGGTTCTTCTTCAGTACCAGCCACTGTAGAAAATAATAATTCATCTGTACCACCAAATGGTACAAAGATAAAAAGTACAGGTGTCACACTACAGAGTGGATTAAGAAGGGCAGGTTTGTCTGATAAGCCAATTTTACCATCTGCGTATTTTCCTAAAACATTACATTGATTAAATATACGACAAAGACTATCAGTAATATACATCAAAGTTGTGATGCCATATAAAAACATATCAGACTATCATATTATATATAGGATAAATGGTTATTGTTTCAAGTTTAATGTTGGAAAACAGTACAAAATAGTTATGCAGAGCAAAAGATGTTAAAACATATTTTGAATTTTATACTTAAAGATATTGTTTTTATAAATTTATATGCATGTATTGTGAGGAAATGATAGACATACTCATTTCTTATTATTTTTCCTGTTTAAGCGATCTAATTCGGTATTTATTGCTAAAAGATAATAATGTAATAAAAATCATAAGAATCTATATTTTTGCAAGTACGTAATTTGCTTCTATATTCGCTAAATTAATATTATTAAAAAGAAAGTAAACGTTGGAAAGCATAATCATCTCAAATATGATAACAAATAATTTAGAATATTAATTATTAATCATTACATACACATAATATTTTTTAATAACGCTGTGTCAATTCATCATTGTTTTTATGTAGCTACTTTATCATAGATTTCAAATTTTAAATCAACAGAATACTATATAAGGATTCAATTAACATTTTGTCTTAAAATTAAATACTGTTTGTTATTGTAGTTTATAAAATTATAATCTTATTCTTTAAATAGGTACCTGGGAAAGCTTTTATCGTACAGATTAAAGTGTATATATATCGTAGTTATTACAAATTTTTTAAGCTATAACATGTTAGTCTCTAGTAAACTGAATAAATGTATCGAATAATTAAAAAAAGAAGGTGTCTTATGATAAAATTAGATTAGCAGAATTTGTTATAAATTTACATTTAGTAATATTCATGTAATATTGTCTTAAAATAAATGTATATTTTTTATAACTTAGTAACAATAAAAGCGATTTGTACGTATTTTGTATTAGGTATTTTCAGAAATATTTAGCAGATGTAACATGATATTTTTTATACTTTCAGTATTTTTAAAATAGATAACGAAAATAAGATATTAATACAAATGAAATGAACTAGAAGCTTCAACAAATTGTATAATTTTTATAAATACAAGGTGTCCTAAAATATTGGGAAGCATTTAGAAGCATGTAGTACTCATGAGAACAAACAGAAAGGTCTTAATAAACAAGAGTCGAAAAACCATTAGTTTCGAAATTACAAGATGTTTTTGTCAGTAAGACATTACCTTTATAGCATACATATGTTCAATACGTTCCCCGTTCGTTTCAACGCACACTTCGACGTGTTTCCTCATAGAAGCACGCACATGTTGAAAGATTCCCGGCATTTCTCATATTTATCTGTTGGCAGCAATTTTCGATTCGTTGTATTACCTCATTTACGAAGCAACTGGTTTACTATACACTATACTTTTGTACACTAAACATCTCGTAATTCCAAAATTAATGGTTTTTCGATTCATGCTCATTAAGACATTTTGTTTTGATGAGTATTACGTACTCCTAAAGTTTGTTCCCAATATTTTAAAACACTATATAATAAAAACTGTAAATATATCAAAAATATGTAAGAATAACAAATGAAAGTAATTGTAACATTTTATTATTCAAGAATCTTTTAATATTTGTTTTTCTACAATTTTTTTATATGATTATTCGTACAAATTTTGCTTATATATTTTCTTTCAGACATGAAATATTTCTAGTCTACGAGGTATTTGATACATGTATTTCACTTTTTTCAATAATACAATAACGAAATTTCACTAAATTTCATATGCTGATTATATATATATACAAATATATATATATATAAACAAAAAATATAATTGCATGTTTTTATATATCAAATTTTTATTAACGTTTAGAAACATTACGACTAAGTTTTATGAGTACACACATGTAACATGTGTATTTGCTGGTTATAAGCCATACTGAAAGAGATTTGTAACATCATATGGATGAATATACATATAATAACAGTATTAATACAATAAATATAAAATAACTTAATAAATAATTGATATATTTTATTACCTTTTGTACATAAAATTTTAATAAAATATATATTACATAAATACATGTACATATTTCTTACATACATTCTAAAATCTATCTTTAAAAATTAATAGAACTTCTAACATACTTTTAACATATTGTAAGTGTGGAAATGTAAAGAATCTCGAATATTAAATGTACAGAGTTTACATATTACAAATGTAGTACTGAGAAATTATATAAAATGGAAAGAACAATTATTTACAAGTATAATGTCAATATACACTATTCTCAATTAAGCGTACACAAGCTATTAGTATCTCTCTAACTAGACAAAATACCAAAATTATATTTTATATGAAAGCTGATGAATTACATACTCGAAAGTTAATGAAATATATACACCTGTTTTCAAGTGGAATTATACATTTTTATTATTACTGTCACCATCTTTTTTAATAGTTCAAAATGAATTCAACGAGTATAACGTGTATGTTCAAAAAATAATTTGTTGAATATCTAACACTTAAACTGAACATGCTATATACTTATAAAATATTGAATTATTGAACTTCATAAAAATAAATTTTAATGAAAATATATTCTGTCAATAATTAATTTATAAGGGAGAAAATATTATAAACATTTTGCACGTAAAAAATAAATATACGTGATTGATTAGAAATTCTACTTATTAGTTTATATCAACTGAAAATGTTGGTGCATCACTCAATGACAATTCTGTACATCCCACATCTAAAAGCGGGAGATCCATTCGTTTGCGTCTCCGTTCACACTTTGGACATGGTTTATAAGCATTTAAACATTCTGCGTGAAATACTGCATTACAGGCTCCACACTAAAATTACATAATATCTAATAAATTATTAAACTAGATTTTATTCATTGTTAGTATTTTCATATAATTATAATAAAAATGTTTACTTACCCTGTATGTAGATTCCATATCAAAAGGATAGATAACTTTTGGATTATTGCAAATTTCACATATAAAACCTTTCTGACTACAAAGCCAACAATTTATAACATGATTTCTTGCAAATTCTACTACTTTCTGAAGTTGTTGTGCAAGAATTCCATTAGATATATCATAAAGATCAGAAACAGAATATTGATGAACATGTTCATACAAGTAATCTCTAGGTGCAACTTTTTTTTGTAAAGATTCGATTATAGGTTCACGACATGTAAATAGATAGGCTCTTAATAAATTCAATTGAATTCTTAATGATTGTAATTGTGCCATATTATCTACAGCCATATAAATTCGTGGATTTAAAACTTTAAGATCTAGTAGCGTAGGACAATCTCGTAAATATGCTGCAGCCTTATTGCAAACAGGGTAACATTTTAAATCCCAATTATGAATTACTCGTGATGGAATCAGATATTCATTTTGTGACATACAGTTTAAACAATAATAGTTACCCGAAAAAGAGCAAACATGTGCTTTTGAAAAGGTCATACCAATTGCATGGCCACATTCAAAACAACTATAATCTTGTACATCCAAACCTTCCTCTTTGGGAAGTTTGCCCAGTTGTTCGTCAAAATTTATTGCAGCTTTATTTTCTGATTGAATTTTGATTCCATCATTAGATTGCTGCTTTTTTGGATATTTTTTTAAAAATTCTTGAAGATCTAGGACTGATGCATTTCCAACAGTATGATAGCTTTGAATAATTGCATCATATGTAGGTCCATCAACAGGAGTACGAGCTGCATTTGTTCCAGAGTCATGAGATACTACAGATGAAGTTAATGAAGACTCACAATCTTCAAATGATGTAGACCAACCCAATCTTCCAATTAATGAATTCCCTACTGTAGTTGCAACAATATCTTGCGATGTTTCATGATTCTCTACAATATGTGCAACCGCCGAATCTTCAATATTGTTGCATATATTAATTTCTGCATTATATTTTGGACTGCTATTATTTGGAATTTTCTTTTCTATTTCTTCTTCTGTTTGTAAATCTTGTTCTTCTTCCTCCTTTAAAGGTGGAGTTCCTCTTGAATTATTGGTTAAATGATCTATACCAATGTTATTTGATTTCTTATTAGCCAATATAATTTTTAAAGCTTCATCTTCTGTGATATTATTAAGAGCAGATTGTGATGAATTAAATGAACCTAAACTACCAATAGAACTAGCAGTTTCAACTTCATCAAAATTGTCACCATCTGTTAATTCTGTAGTTATTGTTTTTGCAATATCTATTGCACTAAATATTGGACAAGATTTCATTGGTGGTAACCATATGCCCGCTAATAGAAGAGGAGTATTTGACCAAAAATTTAATAAGCTACTATTACAAGCTAATTTAAAGCATATGTTGTCTAAACTTTCAATTAGTCTCTGTGCAACTTCAACAAGGTCTGTATCTCTAATGAATGCAGATCGATTGTAATATGGCTTTAAAGCCGAATTATCCCTTTTAATGGAACAAAAGTAGCTAGCTAAAAGACCTTCATTTAAAGCTAATCGTATCCAAGCTCTGCAATATCCAACTTCTGTCGTAAGCTGACTTAATGTTTGTATTTGATCTATAATTTGTCGATGTGAAAATACCAACAGTGGACCCCAAAAACTTGGTTGTGGCACTGCATTAAAATCCGGGCCACTTAAAACTTCTGTTACTCGATTTAAAAGGCTGTCTTTTAATCCATGTAGGAAGATGGCTTCCAAAACAGAACACAGGGTCATACTTTCGTCGCAATTGCCAACTGTATCGTTTTCTTCCACTTCTGATGCACTTTGCATTTCCATCACGCTGATATTTAATTGTTTTTGCAACGATTCTCTGATTAATACAATTCTCTTGTTCATCATTGGATTGACTGTTTTCAAAAACGAATTCATCTTTCCGAATTTGATGTTTCACAAGAGTAATAGTTGTGCTATTATAGTTTCCTCTTTCAAGCATCTTGTGATTATAATAGAAAAAGTTACCTAAATTTTAGAAGGTAACTCGATGAAATCACAAACTGTGGTAATGAGACGTAGTAGATATTACGTAAATTACGTTGGTAGAACTCGAACATTACGCTGATACTGACAAAGAAACAAGGAAATACTGTCAGAAAAAATACAAATCACAACGTGATAAGAAAGGCACGCGAACTTCGAACCAGTAATAACGCATTGTCAACGTAATCTCTTGATGAATGTATGAGAAATAGGTTACGTCATACAATAACAAACTATTCAACCCTGTTTACTTTATGTTTAACTCAGAAATTTGTAAGCATTATCTTAAGATACGAACAACTAAATCAATTTTTAACATAATGATGATTCTTTACTTTCTGACACGAAACATTCCTTGGGTATTCTTATACACAACTTATGAATCAGCAGCAATTCCGTCAGTTTCGTACTTTTCTTCGATAGTAGTACATATCAAAGCGATAGATTGCGCTGTGATATACATCAATGGGTGCTGTATCAGCAGATGGTGGCATTTGATATTGATATATATCCGAAAATGTTTTTAATACAAGTTAACAATATTGATTAAGTATCAATAAATGTGCTTTAATATATTAGTAGTAAATATTTAACAAATAGTATTGTAGTTATTTGTCTCATTAAATCATTAATCGGTAGTAGATGACAAATTCGTCTTATTTACTATTGTAATACGTTTTACTTATTTCAATAAAAAAGAATGATTATTGCAGTTTATAGTGCATGCAGCTTATATATTTTAAAATTTTCGTTTTGTTTATAGATTAGTGTTTATAATACTAAAATCTTTGAAACAAAATTTAGCTTTATATTCTTCAAAAGATGTTCTTAATTTCAATAATTTGACATCAAAATTTAAATAGTAATAGAAATTGGGAAATAGATAGAATAATAGAAATAATATTATATAAACAGCATATAATTTGACTATGTATATTTCCCTATCGCGAGTAATATTTTTATCCTATGCATATTTCTTTTCTTATATTATAGAAATCTATTGAATTTTATGTTTGTATATAATTAACCTCATTGTGCAAGAACGTTACCAAAATTTTATCACTAAAATCAGTTTCTGAAATATCGAACAAGCATTAAACAGTCTTAGAAAAAAATCAATTTATCAAATATATGGCAGTTGCTTTAAATTCTATAGTCAAGTTTTCGTTGCTACACCGTTTCTATATTTAAGATATGCACTTAGCTTAGAGCATCTCAAATGTTGGAACAGGTATATGCACGTATGTACATACTTATGTGAACGACCGAATACCGAATACGCATGATAGGACGATGCGTGTCTGAAGCGTTCTTAGTTTGACGGCGATAGAGTTCTGGTATGATAAAGAAGAGGGACAGAGGAAAGAAGTAAGCAAGTTGAACAAGAGGACAGCGAAGCAAATACTAGAATCAGGGCCGTAGCATTCTATCGATTATCGGCCTTATTATTACATATTTCTAAATTTTTATTCTGAACCTTGTTAAGGAAATGAACATTTTGAATGTATATAAAGTGCATTGCTTTCGAAATATCAATTGCATTATCAAACGCATTAATACATTTTCCGTATAACATTTTGAGGAAATGTCAAGAAATGTTAAAAAATTTGATAATGTAGGATGTAGAGTATGATAAAAATGTATATACTACATTTAAAATTTAAACAATTTCCTTTCTGCAAATAAAAGAATAGTGCCCCATGTTGGCATTTCCTTTCTGCACATTAGAAACAAGAAATAATACATTTTCTCACGAGTTACCGGAGCATAGGTGAGGTGCCTTTATGGTATTTTATTAAGTTACAAAGCTGGCAGAATATAATTTTGTGTGAATAAATTTAAGTGTTTTGTTCATTATTGAAAAATAAAAATTTCGTGTTAATAATAAGAGAAACAAGCGTGGTTGTAGATCAAAAGTTTCTATCGTAGCACAAAATGTTGGGGTGTACGGACCACGGGTATAGGAGCAAAGAAGAAAAATTTTTAAGAATCACGGTATACAGGCAGAAAATGTCAAAGCAACGTCGTTTTTATTTACGGCACTGACAATGAGAGGTCAGGTGGTGGAAGTGGTGGGGAGGACAGAGACGCAGAGTGTCGGGTAGTTTGGTTGGTGCGCGCTGCGCGTGGAACAGTGATGATTCGACTGGTCAGACTGTTGGGCTGTGTTGTATACCTAATCGTTACTGGTTGATCGATAATAAGAGAGCGTGTGCGTTTTGTTTCAACCTGTACGCGGTTCCCAATACTATTTGCCAATTGACATGTAGAAGTTGTATTGGAAACGCTTGTTTTTCTAATAACAGACAAGTTGTTTGACAGTGTTTAATGTCGGGACACCGTTATCGAGCGATCTCAGAGTTCTCATATGTCATGGATGTGAAGAAGTAGGCGTTGTCTGTGTTAAATGCCAAAATCAAATATAACATGACACCCCGCGGAACAACGGAACGTAATATCATAGTGTATAAGTTGGCGGAAAAACGCGTTGCAGCAGCGGCAGTAGCAGCAGCAAAAGAAGAAAAAGAAGAAGAAGAAGAAGAAGAAGAAGAAGAAGAAGAAGGAGGAGGAGGAGGAGGAGGAGAAGGAGGAGGAGGAGCAGAAGAGAATCGTTGTTACATCGTTCAGTGCGCTGAATAATTGATTTTCTGAAGAAAAGTAAAAATATCTTGCTATAGACTATAGACTATAGACTATAGAGTACAGACTATAGACGCAAGCTCTTCGAAACTGTAGGGTATCGTTAAATGAACGTAGAAGTAGAGATGTTACCTTCGAATACGCTCGAGGTGGAAGTCGGGAGTTCATCGCCTCCGAGAGAATACGAAACGAGCAATAAAAGTCTCCTCTTGGAGACGATGCCCGGCGAGTTGCATACCGAAACAACAGCTTGTCGTTTGTTAGAGGCGGAGGTCGTTGCTCGATGTCAGGAGGAAAGCATTGAGACGGCTAAAGTTAAAACTATCCTCGAGTCCGAGTGTTGGAAAAAGAATATCGAATCAGCTGGTAGTAGCAGGTCCGTGAATGATGATGGATCGCGCCAGAGCTTTTCCAAGGTTTCCGCATCCTTGCAGAGCCTCGTTCGTCGAAAGAGTCGGAAATACGACGTGACTTCGTTACCCTTGGACGTAGATCTTTCGACGTACTCTTCTGCACGTCCTAGCTGTTTTGTCGATCCACCGAGGGAAAATAGTGTCGTCGATATTTACAAAAGAAACGGCGAGGAAACCACTTGCATCACCACGCGCACATCCACGCTTATTTATGCTTCCTCCGTGCAACTATATTCCAGAGGTGACAACAACGTGCAAGATGTTTCCTCGTCAACGAATAACGTCGCGATCGTCACTACTACCACCAGTACCAATAACATGACTTGTTCGGTCAGTGGAAGTCGTCTTGGTAATACCGCCTCGTCTTTGATAAGGACCACCAGCGTGATCACGGCAGGACCATCCACATCTTCCTGGAATAATTCCGCGGAGGAGGAGTTGGATTACGTTGTCGACCCGGTTCAAGGAAATGCCTATTACAAGGGACAACTTCTTGGCAAGGTAAAAACCTTACACAAATAAAAATCACCTGTCGACTATCAGTTTTTCTTCCCTATCCTTACCTTAAGTAAGATTTCCTAATTTTAAAGATTTAGTTTCTAATTTTTACAATTTTTACATTTTGATTATTCATAATAATTATGTTTAATAACATTGAGAATATGGTGTAACGCGCAACATTCGTTTTTTGTCGGTTGCTGTTTAGATTGATATACATATTTTGATATTAAGATTACTATCATAGTGATTATTTACGTCTGCAGCTTACAATGCTCTAATTACATATTACGAAGGTTATGTTCAACGTTTATGGTTATTCCTTTGTTACGACATGACAACATAAATATGAGATAAATTTTAAATGATTTTTATTCGCTTGGAGTATTCTCGAAATTCTTGTTTACATTTGATAATTTAGTATTTAGGTTGAAGAACAGAAAATATATGAAGTGGCCGACGGTTAATTAGAAACACTAAATTACCTTACTGAGTAATATGATTTATAATCTAGATACAATTAGTTACCCACTGTACCAAGTAAGTATTTACACACATATGTATATTAGTCACTTAACAAATACACTTAAGATGTTTAGATATGAGAATATTTTCTATGTATATATATGTGCATATATTATATGTATACATACATCGTAGGTACTATGAGGTCACGTTGGCAACTCGCCTTCGATCTTTGGTTTTCGTTTACTTGCTACTTGATTTCTTGTGTTGCCAACATCGTAAGCAGTTCATATTTCGTTAAATAGTACTTATCTTTTCATAACACTTTCCATACACTATATACTGTACGTAGTATATAGTACCTACCAATTCCTTATTTTACGAAATTATAATTTTAATTCCTCTTATATGATAATTCTATTTATATTACACATAATAATATATACTTAGTTTACACATTGTATACTTTGTGTACACATAATAAAACATTTTTACTTTGTTTATCGTATACCATCTGATTGTAGTCGATGGGTCTAGTTGTCTCTTAATTGCATTCTATATATCATAGTAAGATATAACCTTGTGTTTGTTTCCCAATGATTTAATTATGTTCTCAATGCTCGAAAACCGAAAGTCGAAGGAATAAAATGTAAGAATCATTTGGTATCCGTTTTTACATATCAAAGATTTGAATGCAAAACGTTTAGAGAACGTTTTATCACCATAGCGGAACCTATTTATTTCAAAGGAAGCTTATGGCGAGAAAAGCAATAATCTACAACGTATAAGTTTATACTAATAATAAGTAAATATATAAACTGTAAAGAGTTCAAGAGAAAAGCGGTCATAATTGATTTGAAATTGAAATTAAATTGAAATGATCTGTAAATACATATTGTGTAATAGACGTTAGAGCGCGTTTTTTCTCGTGTCGATCGAAGCGTATCTTGCGTGTATTATATTACGATTACGTAATCTTCTTGATGGTCCTAGATTCTGACAGAGTGATTTTGCGACATTTGGCAAGCGAAATCTGATAAAAATTCCAAATAACTCAAGAGCATCAGTGAGAATCGATCGACATCGGTTCATGTTCACAGCTCGTAGTTGTAAGGAATATTCTTTGTCTCTAGCCGGTGCGGTGCGATCGATCGGTAGCAAGATGCGAGTTTGCGAGGCTTCTCGTCGTTCTTGTCAACGGGAAAGAGGAAAGAGAGAGACAGATGATTTCAGAGGATGTACAATGTATGTATATATGTATGTATATACTTTCAAACTCAATGTATCCTCTATGTATCCTCTACTCGAGAAAACCGGTCGTTGTTTCGTCATCCCGATTGCTCGGACGTTACTCTGTCTGACTTGCATTTTATGTTAGAAATCAAGTTTTCCGTTATATGTACATAGCTTGCTCTTCGATGATTTCAATATTTCATCGAAACTCACTTCTGATATTTTCACCTTTCCCTGCCTTTCGACCTACATCTATCTTTATTATTTTCGACTGGTTGTGAATATGTCAGCGGCTTGTTATGCAGGCCGAGCTTAAAGACAACGAATTCGTGCCTTTTATCCTAAAAGCATTTCTGTCGGATACATTTCTGTCTCTTAGTTGGTAACGAATTATAGAGGTTATACCAGATTCGCATTGATTTTTCATTGAAACACAGGCAAACGAAATGATCTGTTATGAATGCATTATTCTTTTTATATATGTACATATACTTGTGTATTATTTTTTTAGAATTATGAAAATCGCTACTTTTTTTGCAAAAATAACTTTTCAGTCAATAAGTTGTACAACATAATGCATTTACCATAACATAATGCATTTTTAAATATGATAATAGTAGTTCGCATAGCATGACGCTTAGATATACTAAAGAAAATAGAAATACAATATAAAACATTATCGAAGATATGTAATAAATTTGAGCGTTTGTTGTTGATGATTGTAGCTGTTCAAGACAATACTATATTACATATAAAGGTAAACCTAACAATAAAGTAATTGGTTCAATCACCGCATTTTCGAGTTTGAAATAAGACAAAAGGAAAATAATTTGTTAGTGAAGATTAATTGAGATATTTATTGCAAAATAATTATTATAGTTTAAGGCGTAAGTAATGATACCTTTACGAATCATCTAACTAATTGTAAGTTGTTTAATTATACTTTTATTATATACTATTATTTCCAACTATGCAAAGTCTACTTGTATCTACACGTACACGTTGTATACACATGTCACTGACACTTGTGCCTTTCCACAGATTGTCTGCTACATATGTATGTATGTATGAATACAATAGATATACAATATATATGTGCATACTTTCTTGGCTCTTGGTGTATTTGTGGTGCAACCATGAGGATAAGTTCAACAGATGGGCCTCTTCCTCTCCTTTCTCTGTTGCTCCTTATTCGTTCCTTTCTCCTGCACTTGCTTTTTTCTTCGTAGGCGTTCACATGCGTAAAATATGTACGCAGTTCTCATCATTTCCATGTAAGTTGGAGTTGTTCGCGTCTATTAAATTAATTTCATAGATGGTACTTCCTTGGGAATTTATTTTCTATTTGAAATTGCACAAAGGGCAAGGATGTGAACGCGATTTTCTTAATTAAATGTCGCATAACTTGTTAACCCTATATTGTAATTTAACTTGAACTCTGAATGAGTTTGTGTGTGTGTGTGTGTGTGTGTGTGTGTGTGTGTGTGTGTGTGTGTGTGTGTGTGTGTGTGTATTTATGTAGGTCATAGGCTTATCTTTTATCTATCAAAGTTCATTATCGCAAAAATATTGTTTTAATAATTATCTGGAAAAATACTACAGGTAACTCAGAGATTACTTTATAACGATATACCCATATGTGTAATTTATATTATTGATTGATGAAACAACCGTGTTGTAAAACAATCGTTTCTTATTTACAGAATTTTTTAAATAAATGATATAATACAATATTTGAAGAAATGCATTCTATGTATTTTATGGTTGATAGTTGACAAACTTACATAACTAGGTACTTACACCTTCTTTATAATCGTTTACCCGATGAAAATTTGTTTAGGATTAAATTAATATAATTCGAGATTACGCAAACTATTAATTTAGAAAGACAAAAGACTATTGCTGAATACTAAATATTGAATACTAAAGGGGTTTAGTAATTTTCGAAATGAATGAACGTGATTACATTTCACGTTTGTTATTTTACAATTTTTTTTATTAAGATGACTTTTCTTTCTTCTTAAATAATTAAATATTTATTTGTTTGCTAATTTTAGTACTGATTGCACTTATTAAGCAATTAGTAACGACGATCGCTGTTGCGGCAATGTGAGTTATTACTAATGATCTTTGGTAAATGATCTCCGGAGTCTGGACGGTTTATTATGTTTGCTACCTATTGTACTGAAACTAAAAGTGCTTAAAACAAAGTAAAATAAAAATGATCGGGCAAATCTTTCAATTACTGATTAAGTATCATAGTTGGTACTGTAACGTGATATACACAAATATCTTGTTCTGATTATGAACAAGAAATTATATTATTATAGAAACGCGCGTAGAGACGAAACGAATGATAGAAATTCAAAACTAGCGTAGAATCGATAGTTGAAGAACGTTCGGTCCAATATAAATATAAATACATACGTACATATGTATGTGTACATAAACGTTTTTCACTTGAAGTTACTTAGAGGGCTGTGGATATTTTATCATGTCTAATGAAATGCCACTTGTATGGAATTTGTGATAACTCTTACATTGACATTTGTATTGTGCTTTTTTATGTACTTTTTGAAAAAGATAACCAATTTCAGAAAGGAAAGACGTAGATGTAAAAGAATATAAGAACAGAATTTGTTCTTTTGTTACGGATTCTTTGTTAAATTAATTGAATTATATGTAAGAATGAAGCGTTTCAAATCATTGACGTAAGTTTGGTTATACAATATGTATATATTTCTATCGGCAATATAATATTTATATTGATTAATTAAGTCACGTGTGTTTCAATTCTATCAAGTTCTCTGTGAGACGAATAATTTGAAGCCCCTGAATAACAATCCATTCGGCAAAATCAACAGTACGCGATCAAACAGCGACACTATAAGATATATATCTACTATGAAACGAACAATATTGTATGTAATTTCAAATAAAAATTTATACGACGTTTTATTTTCTTTCACTAGATCATAATATTGCCACGACTTGTTTTTAGGTTTCTTTCTGTCATTTTCATTTAAATGCAACCACGAAACCACGATGAATTTAGAAAACGAAGTCAGATTGTTTAAATTTATCAACTTCTAGAAAATCTCACACGAAATGAAAAAGTATCTTTATTTAAGAAAATGTGATACAACGTTTCTCAACGAATATTTTCAATATCTTTATGAGAAAGAAGTACGTCGTATTTTAACCGACATTTTGTTTTTGTAAAAGTTATGATTAAATATTTAAAGATGTGGTATTGAAAATATATGATTAAAAATCTACTGTTAATTTGAATATGTTCAACATATTATTATTAAATACTTAAAAATTCTTTAGTTAAGCAACATTTTTACGGGTTTAAGTTATACAGGTTAAATTTGCATTCCAGTTTTCGCATGAATGTAAAAAGTGTTTTTCAAATGCAACTTGTACAATGACTAAACTGTCAATGTTGATCTTTTGCATAAAGGGTGGACCTTTTGGTTAAGAGGGGATCAAGCTATGCAGTAGAGGAATTTTCTTTTTTATTTATTTTATTCTCCGTTTTTACTATTTGTCTAACGAGACATTTGGTAAATTTTGATATCTTTGTTGCGAAATAGCATGTGGATGGTTACCTCCAGCGTGATACCATCTTCCAGATTGTCTATTTTATTTCTTTAATGAGGTCAGTGGGATGCTTTTTTCGTAGTCTTCTTTATATATGAGACAGTAGAGAAATGTAACAATTTTTTAAATACTATTGTCATAATACGTAACATAATACATCGTACATATATGATGTACTTATATATATATAAAAGTACATCATGTACGTAAGATGTATATATATATATCTAACTATACACTATACATATTAATATACAGATGTATATACAGTGCTGTGAATAATTATAACCTCAAAAACATTTCTGCGTTATCATTGATCGTGTCTGAATATGTTAAGAGAGATTATTTTTGTAAAGGCTAAATTGAACGCTATAGGATATCAGGAGATGATACATGACGAACTGTATTGCCTTTCGTAACCGAAATAGAAGATAAAAGAACAATTTCTCCACAAGACATTCCTCCCGTTCATAGACAGCTACCGCTACAAAAAGGTGATTTCAAGATTTCGGAATTATTATTATAGCTAGCTTTGAGTGTTGATCGAGAATCTATGGAAAATTCTAGTAAAGAAAAAGTTTACAATCGGGAGATGCCACCTATAGAAAATATCGTGGAACTTAAGAAAACAATAAAATTCGCGTAGCCGGACGTTCAAAACGAAACTTAAGTATTTACTTACTAGCGGATAGTGTACCGAACAGATTAATGGAAGTAATGAAAAGTGAAAGGAAATCCACTAATTATTGAATGGAAAGGTAAGAAAATTAATATGGAGTTTAATATTTCTTTACAGCCAAAAGCACAATTTTAAAATAAAAGTAAACTTTTTCTTCAGTTTTGTTTTACATTATAATATGAGATTATATAAATGATTTTGTCAATTTTCGTCTTGGTATTATGAAAAATCTAAAAATCGGATTCGGCTTATCGTTATTCTTGTCACTGTACGTATATATAGTTTGTCAATGTTACTCGAATTTCAAGTTTAATTATAATTATCACATGATATTCGTATCACATAAGTGCGATATGTAGAACTTATAGATAGTGTTACTCGAAGGAAAGAGTTCATTTTGTTATATGGAAGCAATCTCGCTTCGTGCGTCCGCTTGGCAGGTTTCGTTTGTACCGATCTACGATGTTGTAATAGCAATGTACAGTGTGGAGTGTAAAGGAGTACAGATCTTAGATTTAAACGATCTATATAAATATGCATCAACTTGAAGGAGAAAATCTGCGCGACTGGTTTCTATGGAATGCACGTAATGTAGCTTATTGATTCGATTGTAAAGAAATCATTTTATCCACGTTCCATTCACTTTTTGCGTCTCTTGTTTTTGCTACATGTCCTTATACAGAAGTTCGGACTATCGTGACATCGTAACTAACTCTCTTTTTATTGAAAGAATATACAAGTAATCTTAAAAGATACTATATCGTAAAAATCCTGGATATGAATATTTAAAACGATTACCACGAAACTGAGTGGTTTCCAACAAAAAGAACAATTCGATATTTTATAAACAGTTCGATAGTTCGAGACATTCATTTTTATTATTCAAGTAGTATGTAATTTGAAAGATAGAGTAACTTAGAAGAAAGAATCTTCGATAGGTCAAGGTTAATTTAATGAAAAGCTTTTCCCTTCCAAGCATTTTATTTTATTGCATATATAATATATATGTATATTCGTTATTATTGATTACTTGGAGTGAGAAAAAGAAGCAACATTTTATTCAAGTAGAAACTGAAAGATAATTTACATTTTATAGAGAACAGGATAATTTGTTGAAATTAAAAGTTTAAATTATTTTAAATAATTGTGCTTGTCTCGTAACTTTCTATTCGATGTCACTATTATCTACTGTTACTTTCAATACGTTAACAATCGCGTCAACTATCAGTGTTATCTGAATAATTATTTTCAATATGTTTAGAAAGTGGTAAATTGCCTTGAAAAGGAAAAGAAAAATCTTGAGACGAAAGTCAAGGCATAAGACAAAAGAAAGGTAAAGAAAATATAAAACTCGAACATTTCTAATATCGATGTAAGACAGCTAGACGTAGAGTAGATGTAAGATGTAATTCAAATCTTATGCTCCTCTTATTTAGCAGTAAATAGAAGCTGTTCTGGCAGTTTGTCAAATTGATACGTATATTTAGATGAGTATGCGCGTGGAAATGTCATTTACAGCTTATCTCGAAATAAAAGACATTGATATCATTCGAATAATCTAAGATTTTATCAACCACATACATGCATACATACGTATATACATATGTAACTAGATTTACGTTGTGTGTTAGACCAACTAGGTATCCGACTGGCTTTCTAGTGTTTTTATAAACAGACCTACGAACACTTGTACAATACACATTATATATATTTATTCGTGCAGTATATTTTTGTATTGTACTATCGATATAAAATAAAAGTTAATTCTTAATAAAAACCGTGCATTTTCAAAGGGCATTAATATATTATTTCTAGTCGCAAACATAAACATAGCAGTCGTCTTCCTGTAGCTGTTGAGCTTGTCGTCGAAGCTGCGCGGCAATTTATTTTCAAATTCATGGTGGTCCATTCCATTAAATAGTTAAACGGAAACGAAGGGCAGTGATTGTTTTTTACCCATCCAGCAACGCAGTTTGTATAGACTGCAGACATGCAATGGCAATGTATTTTTAGAAGACTACTGAGGATACTTAAAAATAAACGTACCACTGTTACTAAACAAGCCATAAATGTTTTAAACTGTACTTACGTGATTGGTCTAGCTAGTACCTAGAATCTACGATCTATAGTAAATTGTTCTTGAAAGTTTAGTTTAGTACCAAGTTACTAATCTAATTGAGGACAAGAACGAAATTGTTATAACTGTCATAGCCTTTAAACAATATTTTTATAAGAAACCAATTGACACGTTTGAGATATTAATTGTTATTAATGTCTCGTACATATAGAGAACATTGCTGGAGAATCACGATATAAACGTGAAATATTCTTTTCTTTCCTGAAATTTATAAATTTAACAGAGCCGCAAATGTTAGAAACTAAATTTGGCTTTCGCTCTTTCATTTGTTTAAATATTTTCCGAACGTTCGTTTTGTTCGTTTGCACCATTTATCATCATCGTATAATATTTTACATCATACTTTGACGTAAGCAAATAAAAAAAATTCACATCGTCACACTGGAGCGCGAACGGTTCGTTTTCTGACCTTGAGCAAAGACCAAATGTAAATACGTTAGGGCAGCGGTTACGCTTAGGATAATCTAAATCGCGTGACGACCGCCGATCACGGATCACGGCCTAGACGCTACAAAAACTCGCTCCTGTAGTTTCTCACGTTTATGCTGTTTCTAGGTCTTTGTTCCTATGCTATTTCAGCGCTACCTTAGTTTTTCTCCTAGTGAACTGCGACTGGGGGGATTCTTAATACCAAACGGTTTAAACTAATTGAAAGTCGTCAATTCTTGTAATACAAATTTTTAGAAGTTATTGCAACGAAAAGAACGTAGGTACGAATTACGCGTACTGTATCGAAAATGAAAGGACATTTATTTACATTTGTAAAAGAAACCTGTTAATCATCCTTCTTGATGAAAAGCTAAAAGGAGAGTGGAAAGTCGGTCGTTGTTAAGAATAACGCAATGTTTATATTATTCCGTTGAAGTAAAAGTGTCCCAGAAGGAAGGAAAGTGATTTGCAAAAGCAATGAAAGAATGCTATGTCCCGTCGCGTCGTGACGGCTGTTTTTACTTTCCTTCCCGCTAAACGTTAAAGCAATAAAAGATAATTTAAAAATACTCTGGTAGCAGCACGAAAGCAAATGCTCCTTAAAGAGAAAACCTTTCACTCCGAGAAGCTGAAATGGATGTTACAGGTGAAATTGTAGAATCTAACGTGAAACTTTTCAGTTGAATTATAAGCTTAAATTTTAAACGCGTGACTATTTTTCCCTATGTGTCTTTCTTTTAAAATTTTTTAAATTTCTACCCATTTGAATATTTCCTTTAATTCGGATATCTACTCTGATTCAAAAGTGTCTCACTATCAGATTGAACAATTCAAATACTTTTTATTTTCTAGCTCTATAATTTAATTACAAATTTACTTCATACGTTCATATGTCTTAATAAAGAGAAAAAGAAAAACAAATTCTATCTGACTACTAATTGTTTCTTCACTAGCAAATATGTAATTAATTTAAGTCAAAATTGGATTTATGATAGATCCAACGATAAAAACAATTGTATCACCAAATCACATATTAGGTAGTTTACAGTGTACGTTATTATGTAATATAATCTATAGGTATACATAAGTACATGTAATTATGTAATTATACCTATATGTCTTCATAAGATGTGAAATAAATTATTATCTACGTGCTTTGTATTATTTTCAGGGTGGATTTGCCAAGGTTTTTCTGATGACCGATGTCAGTAATGGAAACGAATATGCCTGCAAAATTATTCGGAAGAATCGGATGCAAAAAATTCATATGCAGAAGGTTTGCATTATATATATGCACATACATATTTATATTTACATTTTTTTATTTTAATGATCCTTTTAGTCAGTATAAAAGTAATCTGTATCTTTATATAACATTATAATTACACTGTTCGATAGAACTTATCATACAATATAACTCGTATACGGTTGATAAGAGTTAATTAGTATCAAGTTTTTTTCGTGAAATTTAAAATTTTGTGACATCATGAAGACGAGATTCTTTCTAAAGAGTCGGTGAGTGCGTAACAGTTATTTGGTTCCGTTCCAAAGCATTTTTGGAATCTATAGGGTATTCTTCAATTATGGGACTATTAATGAAATTCTTGTGTTCAAAGAACCATAATTCTCCATCATTCAAGGGTATTATCTCATAATACGTATACATATTTATAATTTTCACTTTTTAGAAAAAAGTACGTATGTAATATGAAGTAAAGTAAGGGAACGTACAAAGACAAATATTTAAGACAAAAGTTTATTATATATTTGTTTGCTGTTTTTACCTAGAATTAGCTAACATTTAGATAAAAATTAAATAAGATTTAGATAGAACGAAGCTTAATTTATTATATATATATAACTAATACATAACTATATAATATAACTTAACCCCAATTTAGTTGCTTCAAAGTAGTTTATATATATATTGAAGCAGCTAAATTGGGCAAAGACCGTCATTAAGATAATCATTTGAAGTTTTGCAGGTGGTCAGAGATGGTCGCGAGTTTAATAATAATCTATTGCTTGTAGATTGCACGTGAGATTATGATCCACAAAGAGCTGAATCACGTGAACGTTGTCCAGCTGCATCACTACTTTGAGGATAACCTTAACGTGTACATGCTGCTAGAAGCTTGTCCTCGAAAGGTAGCTATCGTATGTCTCGTATATCTACTTGCCCGTTGTACACTGTACACTTTCCTACGATATATTCTTTCTATACATTTGCAAGAATTTTCCAACCTTCTCTCCGTTACAAGACAAGTTCGCTTGCCTGTTACGTTAAATAAAACCTCTCTTTTACGTTAGTCAGAAAGTTTACTAGGAGCTCGCTCAACACTTGGAGCTTACGGCTAACCGTGCAACAATTTACAATCCGCATAAAGAAATAAAATTGTTCCACTGTTCTTTTCTTTAACACCTTGTGCAATCTTCATCCTGAAATCTACCATGTACCTATTTCTTCCTCCTCGGCTTTTCAGGAAAATTTTTCATCTTTCCGACAACAGGTACCTGAAAAATAATACGCAATACTTTGAGCAGATCTTTCCTATAGACTTTTTCTTATAAAATAGTATGCGTCTGTTAAAAGTTAGAACATTACATGTATTATTGAAACTAAATCCATATCAACGTGCAACTTAAAATTAAAATTTCCTCTGGACAATTTTTGGCAACTTTTATTTTCACTATGCATGCACATGTTTCGTTTCGTGTAACGCGTATCATTGTTATATGCATGTTATGCATTATGTATGTTGGCTAGAGTTGTAATTGTTAGATGAAACCACAAACCACAAGCATCAGATTTTCGTGTGAGCAGGAAAGAGAACTAGCACTTACTTACACTATCCGTGACTAATCGTTCACTTGTTTATACCGTTACGTTAGGATGTGCTGGTCCGTTAACTTTAACTTCAACTAATCGCATATCGATTATCGTTAGCTTCTAAAAAATCGTCAACGTTTCTGATATTATCGTAATTTCTATATCTAACAAATCATTGAGAAACCGAGAAAATTTTCTACAATAACAATAACAATAGCAATAGCAATAGCACTAACAATAGCAATAGCAATAGGAGTAGTTATAACATAATAATATTTTAAGAACGGAACTGTCGCTGAAATACTAAGAAGATGATCTGCTAGACATTAAATTATAATTCAACAAATATAAAACACTAACCAATATTTTGCTTTTCTTCATGCAAAAATTGGTTCAATTCGTGCCACGATATTTGAAGCCTGCCATTGTTGTCAAAATATCGATATCTAGAGAATTATGTGTTATAATTCCCTTGATACTTACAGATAGCTGCACACGCAGTTTTATGTGACTAAATTACAATATTAGTTGAAATCGGAAAGTTCATCTGTATGTAAAATTCATTTAGACTGCGATTGAAAGTATAACGAATTGTCACCCTTTTTCATTCCGACGAAGGAGAAAGTAGCGTTTACGAATAAGTTTATAATTTTGAACGACGTAACAATAATAATTATCCGTAATGTGAGGAATGCGAAGGTACATACATATATACATATGTTTCTATGGGACTTTTCGTTTGCAGCAAAGTAGCGACGCGTCGCGTCATAAACCTTTAAAGCTAACTCCGAGCGAAAATCTCCGATTTACACTACGCATCATTAACCATAACACGAAATCGCATACTTTTCCTTCTTTGCGATCACGCTTTCTCGAACGTTAATTAGTCGAAAAACCAACCATGTGCCATCTCTTCTGTACTTATTTTATCGCCAAAGTGTAATATTTAATATTCGTTAACTTTAGATATAAATCTATAATGATATACGATATATTTATATATCGATATATACGATATAATAATATACTTATCCAAATTAAATAAATTAGTAATATACAAAATAAAATAGGCATTGCTGTTATAGTTAAGAGCTCAAATGATTTTCCCATAAAGAATAATTGGAAAATGTTTTCATGTTTACTTCCCAACAGATTTCTCGACGTTTTTACTTCCGTAGAAGTTGATTCGTGCATTAAACAGAAATATTATTATATGTGTTATATATAGGTATAATATATACATAAAATATGACACATGTGTGTGTATGCGCGCGTAGTGTGCAGCGGAAGTTGCACTCAGCGAAGTGAATTCGATTGATATTCAAAATGTTGTGAATTATGCTGTATTATCAATTATCAGAAATATTTACAGGACACGCATCAAAGATCTCCAAGTGATTTATTCCATATAAGCCTTCGTGTTAACTGTTAAATTAAGTTAAAACTAAGTCATTTTTGTTTGACAGAGCTTGATGCACGTGCTCAAGTACCGTGGCAAAGTCACGGAGCCGGAAGCACGCTATTACATGAAACAAATGGTAACGGGCGTTGCGTATATTCACTCTCAGAAAGTTGTTCATCGAGATTTGAAGCCTGGTAATATGTTCCTATCGGATCGTATGATTGTGAAGATCGGGGACTTTGGACTGGCGACAAGGCTTGACGGGCAGTGCAGACGGGTGTAAGTTATCCTCCATCTTTCCTAATTATTATTGTTGTTATTATTATTATTATACCTGTGTAGAACTTGGCCCAAAATAAGAGAAACTGCATGCACAGCAAATTATTTCGTTTTCCTAAAAATTGTCAAATTTCTCTCTCTTGTCATTAATTAAAGCATACTAATGGTACAATATTAAGTGCTTCGATATGAACAGTTCCCTATGAGCAATGTACAGTTATTGAAATTAAAAAGTTACCAATATTTTGTAAAAGACTTATATATATATGACGATGATATAAGAAAACGGTTCATCGTCAATAAGTTGATATTCAGGTATAATTTAAGTATAATTCAAGGATATGTACATATTGTGGATACAGGAAATAATAAAAAAAGAAGTAATACACATGCATACTTATATCTGTATATTCCTCATATTTATTATACATATAAATTAAGAGAACCACGTTTAAACGTACGAGCTTTCGCTGATTTGTTACGCTCGTAGAATACTAATTTACATTCAAATTAAACTCCTGACCGATATGTATATAATATATACAATATATGCACATATATTACTATATACATATACATAACATAGTTATCATTTTTTTACTTTTCATATTTTCGAATTAACGTAATTTATATTTCCATGATTTATTTCGTTAATCTTTTGCATACGTTACAATGTTTGATGGAGCTGGTTGTATTCAAATAAAATAATAATTATCTTGTAATCGAATAAAGTAATCTCAGGTACGCTCATCAGGTAAATAGTTTCAATTCCGTGTTCCTCTGTAATTCGATTTACACGATAGCAACGCGAGCGTAACGGAAATTGTGGTATTTGTGGCTTGGGAATAACAAGCAGCTTCATATTTAATACGAGTAAAATTGTAATAATTCGTTTATATGCACAGGACGATATGCGGAACACCGAATTACATTGCGCCGGAAGTGTTGTATAAGCAAGCATACAGTTACGAGGCGGATGTTTGGGCGCTCGGCTGCATACTTTACGCCCTATTGGTAGGGCAACCACCTTTCGATACAGCGTCTCTTAAGGAAACTTACGCTAGAATATGCAACAATCATTATCGAGAGGTTGACGATTCGATAGCGAGTCGAAGCGGCCAAGATCTCATCAGGTGGCTTCTACAGCCGAATCCTGAACTCAGGCCGTCTTTGGAAAGAGTGAAGGAACATGCTTATCTCACCAAGGAATATGCACCAACTTCCTTACCTCGCATTTCTTGTTTCCAAATGCCACGTACCTCTATAATCGATTCATCGCCTCCATCCAATTCTATGACGTCTAGGAATCAAAAACTTAACAATACTCAGGTAAATTATCGGTTCGTATTACGATATCGTTTTTCATATCTTGAGTTATTGGATCCGATCGCACAGATCCTTCTAGACTTACACCTACGATCATATATTTTTGGTTTTGTTGCATCGCACAAATGTATACATACGTACACACACACACACACACACACACACACACACACACACACACACACACACACACACACGTATGTATATCGGCTTACGTAAGAGATTATATGACAAAAGATACAACTTAACAACGTTTACCTAATATGTACATACGGCGTAAAACGTAATTTAAAGAATTTGTTATGTCCACATGTAGTTTTTTGTTGGATATTTAGACACAGCAGTAGACACGCAATAAAAGGCGCAAAGTAAATATTCAATTGTAATTCCTAAATAGCAAATTATTTTTAGCAATATTTGAATAATTTCCAAAATACAAACTTTCTCAGATAAAGTAAAATTTTCGTTTCGTTTGAATTTATAGCAATTACATACATACAATAGTATGATGTACAATTTAGGAATTAATCAAAAGTTAGATAATTTCTAATATTTAATGTTCGAATTTTAATTAGTAAAATATTTGTCATCGTAGAATAGTATTTTTATTTCATATGATATTTATTTATTGCATTGATATTGCATATGATATTTTATTGCAGTTACAGGTTCATACAATTCAGCAATCTCAACAACAGCAGGATCAACAACATACACAACAGCATCTTCATCAAACAAATCTTTCTCAGAAAAGCTTACGAAAGGGGTCGAAAGTGATTAGTTGGTTAGCTAGAAAACTTCGGAAAGTGCCAAAATTCAGACAAAGATTAAGCAGTGTCCTTTGTCCAGATCATAAGAAAATGGGATACACCGCTCAGAGTATGCAAATGCATCAAGCGTTAGAAAGCTGTGTCACAGAAATAAAGTGTAGGAACAAGCTACGTAATCATCCACCTGTAAGGGATGTTGTACCCCTGTTCATTACTAAATGGATCGATTATTCCAACAAGTACGGCCTAGGCTTTCAGCTCTCCGATAAATCTGTTGGCATTTTATTCAATGATCATACAAAAATTAGTTACACACATGACAGAAGGTCGGTATTTCTTCTTTTATTATACCATATTGTACCATATATTAATTCTTTGAGATTCTTTATATTTTAATTCTTTGAAAGAAATTCTATTTCGAAATAAACTAGATAGAGACATTAAGCAATAATTAATTAAAAAACAATCTAAGCTTTACGCTCTTATATTTCATTTAAGAAAAAGTAGTAATTACAAGAAAAATTCCAAGCAAAACAAATAAATGGCTATTAGTAATATTTAGAAATTTCTATAATACTACAAACGGTTAAACATTCTTTTATTGTGTATTTAACTTATTCAAAAATATGGTTCTATTTGCAAAGAAGGGTGGAGTATGTGACAACCGACGATGAAATAACAAAGTATCATAGAGAGGAAGACGTTCCAGCTGCTTTGCAGAAGAAACTTGTATTATTGCAACGTTTTACACAGTACATGGATAAATTTATGACCGAAGGTAAATTATACGTGTTATACCATCTAATTTTAAACGTGTCATAAATGTCATAAAATTTTATATTTTTGTATTTTTTAACATATTAGAACAATATAAAATATTGTTCAAATAATTATCAGTTAATATGTATTAATTCACAAATACTATACAAAACGGATTAATCGAATATTTTGCCGTTGAATTGAGATTCATTTGTAAAAAAAAAATGTTACAAAGCAATTACTATTTAAGAGATAGAAGTGCAAAAGTATAGCTAGTATGATCGCATTAATTTAATACTTTAATAATTTGTATAATAATAAGATTACAACTTACGAGTTTCGTAAATCCCATGTTATTATAATTATTAAAAATATTAAAATGATAAGCAGGAAAATTATTATACATTTTGTGTAAAGATTTTATGTAGAGAATGTAAAAGAATAGATATAGATATCAACAAGTACCATAAAACAGTAAGTGGAACCTACAAAAATCAATACCTTTTCAATGTAATTTCAGCTCTATGAATATATAAATCCTACTTATAATTTTTGCTCCTATTAAATCTCATAATTATTTATAGTGTACATACTATATTATAATATATATATTATTATTATATATATTATTATTATATATATTACATGTATTACAATAGAGTGGTGGCAAGGAATAAGAATTGTTTGTTCATTGTGTTTAAGGTGGTGAAATTAAAAAACATCGAGTTGCACCAAAACACTCAAAAAACGTTTGTGTACCGCGAATGAGAAGATGGTTAAGAACTGACAAGACCATTATGATGGAACTGTCAGTACCTCTTTTACAAGTGAATTTCTTCGAGGATCATACAAAATTGGTAGTCTCGCAAGAATCCTCTAACAAAGGACACCTAATCACATATATCGATACCACTAGACGTACATCTTCATATTGGTTGAACGATATACGAGATTTTGGTTGTACAGCAGATCTCTACGAGCGTTTATATTATGTTTACAAAGTATCTAAAGAATTTGCAGAAATGCATAACAACACAATCGCTTGACCATCAAAGATGCATCAGAACGTGTGTTACTCGTTAAACGATTGAAGTTTGTGCTTTATGCGAAATATTATTATAGTAACAATAAATAAAAATAAATAAATAAATAAAAATACATATATATATAAATATATATATATATATTTCTTTTTTGTTTCGTTAGCTGCGCTCGTTCGATTTTTTATGCGGTTCTTTATTTTTCATGTTTCAAATTTATTCAATACAATTCGTTATAAATAAAATTGAGGAATAGAGAAGTAACAGAAAAACAGAAAAGTCATTTGAACCAATTTTTTTAAATTAATTATTGTTTTTTATTTCTTTTATGTGTAAATTTGGATATACATAATACATACCTCTGCCAATGTGCCAGATTTATTTAGATTTACATACTTGGGTTATATGTATTAATTTGTATCAAATTATTACATACGTCGATATTATATATATTGATTATTAATATTTTTGTTTATTTATATTATAGATAAAACTTTAAAGCGTGCATGTGTGCATTGTATTTAATACTAATTTAACTTTTATAGGAAAAAATATTTATAATATACACAATATTTTATTAGTACCTAAATAATATATTTTTAGGGACACAAGAATTCGTTGCATTAAAACATTTCATTTCACAAAAATTCTTCTGAGCGAATAAAATACAGTATTAGTGGCAAAATTAAATAAGGGAAAAATTCTTTCTTATTACAAAAAATTTTTTTAATGTTAAAAAGTATCTGATGAACAGTAAACAAAGAACATATGTATATATAATATATACACATAACGCATATTACTACATAATGTTAAGAAAAAAAAATGTTTAGAAACAGCGAGTATTAATTTTGCATTGCAATACATATTTTTATATGATAAAATTAATTAAATAAAATAGTTAATAAAACTATAAAATTGAAAACTTGAGAAATAAAAAAATAGAATACTATATTATATAGGTTCTTTACTGTCATATATGGAAGAAATCTAACAATTATTAGAGCATTTCACGCATATAATTTTTGTCGATGAATTCATTTCTTATGAATTCGATTCATAATTTTGTAAAATTCGAAATAGTTCGAGTGCAGCTAAACGTAAGCAACGTGATAGGCATTGTTAAGGAAATTGAAGATGGATGTTAGGCGAGGTTTGTTTGAGTTCTTCGATCCAGAGATATTATCTTCTTTCCTTTTTTTTTTACAAAATGTAACAAAGTTGTGATATACATATTACGTTTTGTATAAGATTCGACAAAATGAATGATGAGACCACAGGGAGACTGACTTAAAAAATAAGGGCAGTTTTACCTCGCTTTTCTACCTTAAAAACCGTTTAAATTTAGAGGTTTTCGTAAACTTTTAATTAAAGTATATAAAGCGAACAACAGAATTTTAGAAACAATACCCGTAATAAAATGTCAAACAATTGTGTATTTATATTTTGTAAAAATTGTATCTGCAGTTATGTCGTTGACTAAAATGATTACCAAATACAGTATCAGACGTAATACGGTGTGTATACCTACACTTACTCTTGTTAGAATTTTACTAGTTTCAGAAATTTCAATTTACGATTTGAAACAAATTCACATAAATCAAATGCGAAGTTTGTTTATACAAAATGGGAAAAATATTAGTTTTAACATTATTGTTACATTATATTGTTAGTTTATATATTTTTTTATACAACTATGAATTTTATGCTTCGGGGTTTATAACGCCTTAACATTTGTAATAATATTTCTTAATATCGGTTCAAAGAAATAATCAGTTACCTTTAGACATGATTTGTATCTTAAGAATATATCTATTTGTTTTTTTTAATTGAAATTAAACCAAAATGTTGGGTATTTGTTTCTTCAAACTAAATACTGCATATATTATTTTCTTAAGCTTATGTTTAAGAAATAGTTTCAAAACAATGTGCAATATGCACATTCGTAGTTGTTCTTCATAACTCTTTGGTTTTTATAAGATATGTGTATCTTGTCGCCAACAAATGTTCAATTCGTGTGATAACACATGAACACTATGTTATATGTAATCGGTTTTAATTTGGATGGTATGATAATGGAATAAGAGTTAGTATGCTTCCAAAATATTTATGAATTAAGAATATACAAGAGCATTTTTAATGTTTTGCTTTGATATAGATCATATGTATGTATATTATAGTACAAGTACTGTTACCTTTGCAAAACATTAGATCAGGATTGTTCAACTTTGTGTTCTGTATCATTGCTGTTAATATACAGTAACAATAATTATAAAATAATAACAAATTATCTTCGGCATATAGGGAAATTGAAAGAATAAATGTTTATTTTAATATATTGTTATAGTAATAGAATAGTTTGTAATAAAAAGAGTAAACAAAAAAAAGATGGTACAATTGTATTTAGGAATGGTATATTTATTAAAGAATGCGGTAAAACGTCACACGTTCACATTCTAAGTGCCTACACTGAACAAAAGTCTGTTTATAATATAAATTAAGATTTTTTATTAATATAATGTAGAGAAGTTTGATTTCTTGAAAAAAGATCAGTTAAAATAAAATAAAATAGAGCACTAGTTGAACAACTCTGATATAAATTTTGTTAAATAGCATCTATACTTTGATACTAATAGCAGTAAAAACGTAAAGTTAAGCGGACCAATTGGCATACATACATACATACATAGTACATATGTAGAACATTTTGATAAATTTGGTGCCAAACGCTCGTTTGTTAAAATTACTATGTATGTAAATCACTCGTTTATTTAGTATAATTAGTCCCCGTAAATTTTCACAAAAATTACTTTTAATTGTTTGATTATTTGATTACAGAATAGCAGTCTTGCGCTTTTAACGTATAATTTAGTATTTAAATTCCACAAATGAAAAGACACAAATAACTTCACATCTCTTAATAAATCCATTTACAATTTTGAAATTTGTTATTAAACAATGCAAAAAAATTCCGGAAAAGATCTCAACGAAAAGTAAAAAAAAATAATTTGTCCAGAACTTTAATTAGCTTGGTATATGGTATATGGTATATGGTATATGGTTTTGATAATAAATTATAATAAATGTTTTCTCTAAATTACGGGGACTAGTTGCAAATAAAGTAGGGCGATAATAAGTTATATAATTTATACAAAAATTGAAACTCAAAGTACGCAGTAAATATACATATGAATTATAATGAATGGCAATATGTAGTAATATATACGATACATATAAATATATATGAGTCACACTCATACCGTTTCGATATGTTTTTGATACGGTTCGATATACCCAATTATTCGAAATTGACATTCATTTGGCATCTCTGTGATGATAATTACTAACTAACAGGCAAGTGCGAATCGGATATTAAATTAAAATTAAATAAAAATTCATATAAAAAAGTCAGTTAATTATTAACATATAATATTTGTCTTTTGGTATCTTTAGTGCTATATAAAATTTAAATTTTTTAAATATCAAATTTTCAAAATATAAGCGTTGTGCCAAATTCTTTTTCTTTTTCTTGAACGAAATTGTTATTTTAACAACGATTAATTTTTAACGTCGAAAGTTCTCGGAAAAAGTGGACTTAACTAATAATTTAAGCAATATGCAACGTACATTAATAAATTGAGTTTAGCTGATATTATGATTAAATTATATGTATATTTTGTAATGTTTGACGTAAAATAAATTTTCATTTATAAAGCAGTGCAATTATTTAAATTAGTTTCCATGTTTCAAATATTGATATGTCTTTTATATTTTAATAGCATAGCTATTAAAATAGTCTGCTAATATGGCTGGAAATTGACTTAAACCTTGGAATTGTTCGCACCTGCTTAATCAAGAGATCTAAAGATCTTTAGTAATCCTAGTCACGCTGATTTTTCGGTTTTTCGATAGGATAAGAGTATAAAAGTGAAAAGGATAGGTGAAAGAACACTGTCATCCATTTATGCCACAGCGACGTATTTCTGTTGCATGCGGGCTGTTATATTTAAATAACGCTATTTATGATCATTCTTAGTAGTACTGACAGTAGTAATATGTTACTACTAACCTACATATATACGTATAATATTGTGCTATTATATATACATGTATTACCACTATAAACACACATGCACATATGTTGTAAGTTTTATGTTATAAATTTTAGTACTGCTAAAAGCAGTTTAGAATTACTTTATAAAATCTACCGTTGGATGCTTTCCTTGAAAGTTGAATACTATCGCCTACGTTTGCTTGTTAAAAATATGTATATCAATATTGAATCTTTTTTGCGCGCAAAATAGATAGTAGCATGCATTTATGAAACATAGCAATTTAAAATGCTTTCACTGTAAATGAAATGGCAATTGAAATAAAATGTACATGTACGAGCGCTTAAGAGATAATTAATTTTTAGAAAATGTCTTTAAGCACAAAGTCATAGCTTGTATATTATAAAAATGTTACGATGAATTTAAAGAACGGGAAGCATCTATCATCTACTGACATAGAAACTCATTAATACGGATCTCTCATATGATATTATTGCTGATGGTGACTTACGCGTTCATAGGTTATAAGTAGAGTTATATCAATTTAGATTAACACGCAATTATGTATATTCTGTTAGCTATATTTTACTTTTTATTGATATTTTTTATCGCTAATCGTGTTGTGGCTGTTTTGTGCAACCAGATAGCAGTGAATGCTAAAGATCTCTAATTCGTTAGCATTAGATTATACGTCTCATAAGGGAAAAAGGAATAATAAAATATTTAGGTATGCAGTAAAAGAATACACGTATATTTACATGCTCGTGTTATATGTAGGTATGCAGAATTTTTAAAATCTAACATGGACGATATAATATGTGTATACATATGGTATATGGTATCATATGTAATTACATATGTACATTACAATAATTGCGTAAATATTTTAGAAATCTTGTCACTTTTGACTTACAATTAGAGAATTAGATATATTGAGTATGATCGATTCTCTTGAAAATTGCTGTATACGTACATAAAGTATGATCACTAGCGATAAACCTATTGTTAAACACAGCGAAAAGAAACGTTTCGTTCTTGAAACGTGTTATAAAACTGCGATTTTGATAAGGTACATATTTACAAAGTACAGTAACGCGGAGAAAGTTAATTTAGAACGATCAATGAGATTTTATTTCGTTTTTTCACGTGCTCAAACTCACATATACCCATGTACATATAAATCGATTTATTTACCGAAAATACAATGTAAAATTATTACTCTATTCGTTGTGATTCATTTTATTTTTTCTACAGCTATTCCTGCTCGCCTTGGATACTTCTTTTTGCATGTTGGAAAATAAAAGTGAAAAGATACTATTTGAAAATTTCTGTGGAAAGTTGCAATGAAAACACCGTACGGTAGATATAACAAACTAGTAACAAATATGTAATATAATTACGTTGTGACAGTTTAAGAATATAAGAAATACTCCTTTTTTAAGAAAAAGAACGTATTATAAAATGATATTAATATAAAATTTTAGTTATATTTACGAATATAATACCTTGCTCCCTTAAACTTGGATTGGGAAATTATAATCTAAAATAAGAGTGAGAAATGAAAGTAACTTTAGAGCAATTAAAATAAAATATTAGCGATATAATGAAAACTGTACCAAAGAAATTTGTTAGTACAAATATCAATCGAAATACGCGACAATTTGTCGGTAATTACGCGCTTGCTTTTTTAAATCCCAAGACTTGTTAAAATTCGTATTGAGAAACGAAAATTATAATTTTTGCTACCGCACTTCCGGCAAACATCGTATTATGATAAACTTCCATACTTAAGTCGAGCTCGATTTCCTGGGGACCTTGTATGGTTCGTGTCATTACCAAAACAACCTGTGTTGGTGCAGGCCTTCTCAATGCGAAACATGATTCTGTGGCGCGTTGCACCCCAGGTGGCGCACGCGCTTCCAGGAATGTCATACTGAATTGTATCGTTGAGCTTGGCAGATGATATCCCTTCATTTTAAACAGTTCTTCCGGTCTGTTAGGTGCAATTGGTAACATGCTCACGAGAGTAATGAAATTGTACGAATAATGCGATGGTTGTCTAAGGCAAGGCGAATCGTTGAAATGGCACGGCCACGATTTCACGCAACGGCTGAAATTTCAGTAATTTATTATATAATTGGTTTACACAAAAGTTACTTAATTATGTTATGTATATAGGTATTATACGTTATGATTTTCATAAATTATCTACATGATATACATGTACACACGTATTGTATATACGACGAATTCGGGAATTAATAAATTGAAAAAAAGTTAGTAGAATTTAGTAAGAAATATTACATATGTAAATTATACTTCTACAATCACATTTATTATCAATTTTTAATGTTTTTACGTGTCCTGTATATGGAACTACGCTGCTTACGGAGCAAATCGGTTTGTCTTACTTGATTCGTATTCAAAGAAAATATTACCGTCGTAATAATCACACGTGTCGTAATAGTCACATGTAATAAGTAATGTACAAGGTATTGATATCTTAGAAACTAATGTACTTACTTTTTTCTTTCATGATCACGGTGATATCCCACGGGGCAGTTTATTTTATTGCAACGATAACCTCCTCTAGTGTTGTGACAAATTTCATCTGCTCCTCTACAGACAGGTCCAGCCTGACACTCGTCAATATCTTGGAAAAAGGTAACAATGAATTATTTTAAAAGAAATAGTAAAAAATCACGTCCGTTATCAATTTTATCATCGAAAGAAAGTCAAGGGCAGACGAAACAATTTGAGATTCAACTAATGGTCCACATTCTCGATGACTAGGTCAAGTACAGGTTATAAGTACGTTACAACGAGATAATGGAGGTAGAACACGCTTTAATAAATGACCTCGAGAGTTCTCATCGAGCATACAATACGTTTTATTCGTCGAACCTTTAACAGTTAAGGATGACAATTTTTACATAATATAAATTAACAATTTGAAGATAAGAACAAGCATACCTTCGCAAGTGCGGCCGTTAAGTCCGAGTTTGTAACCATCTGGACATTTACAAGCATAACTTCCTGGTGTATTTTCACAAATTCCTACACACAGGTTGTTATCTTTGAACTCTGTACATTCATCGACGTCTGTGCAAGAACGATTATCAGCGTTTAACCTGAATCCGGGTTTACAGGCACATCTGTAACTACCCCATACGTTGAAGCACATATGTTGACACAAGCCAGGGGTCCTTTGGCATTCGTCGATGTCCTAAAATTTTTAGAGATTTCATCATCTTATTAATAATAACTAATAATAAAAATACTTTCGCTAATAAGTAAGAGGATGAGCGAATAAAGTTATACTGTTCCTCTATTTTAAAAATGATACGAACGAATGAAAAAATTCTTTTCTATTATCAACATAAACCAATGGTTGTTTTTTAATATGTACGATAACATCTTACGAATAGGTGTAACTTACTGATTCGCTCGCGTATTTGAATCATAATTAATTATAAATAATCATTTTAAACGATAAAAGATAATAGCTAGGAAAAACAAATATATAGAAAGTGAAATTCTTCGTGCGTTGGAAATAAGATTAATGTTAATAACTCACTTGACAATTACCGCCAGCAAAACCACCGATATTTTCAAAGCCACTTGCGCAGTTACATCGAAAAGAACCGACGGTGTTTTCGCATTGACTGTTTGGTCCACATACATTGTAAAGACTGCATTCGTCGATATCAACACAGTCTTTATTCGGTCCAGCAACGTGTCCTAGCGGGCAAGTGCAGATATAACCACCTACTCTATTTTCACATGTTTGATCCGGAGTACATTCGTGAGTGCCATTTGCGCATTCATCTATGTCAACACAATATTGCCCTGATATTGGATCCAAAGTAAACCCATTACTGCATATTACTTTGAATACACACCTGAAATTTAAATATTAAACAATTATTGAGGAATTGAATTGAAAACTGAAGCATAGTTTTAAATTGTATATTACGTATTAAAGTAATTTGACAAATTATTAGAAATAGATCGACTAACGTCTTAATGTACCTATAAGATCCAAGAGTGTTCATACATCGCATTGTTCTACCGCAAATGTTCGGATCTTTCTGACATTCGTCTATATCCACGCATTTTCCTTCAGAACCAGCCTCAAATCCACGTAAGCAACTATGCGTTCCCTTTGCCGTAGTAGTTAATGAAGTAGGAGTAACGGATGTAGATATGGATGTGGATATGGACGTTGATTTACTGGTCGTAGTTGTCATTAGCGTCGTTGGGATATCAATACGAGCCTGTGGTCCTGGCATACGTGGATTACGGTCGCATCGATAAGAGCCAAGAGTGTTCCTGCATTGATAACCCGGTGCGCAGTCGTGTGTACCAAGTAAACACTCGTCGTCGTCTTCGCAGATCTCAGTGGCGGCATTCAGAGTATATCCTGTACCACACGACAGGTATCGAGTGCAAGTGTAGCTACCTATAGTATTATCGCACCTTTGACCTTGTAAACAACTATCTTCCTGTAACAAAATGTTCACATCTATCGTCACGTTTATTTCAATCTGATTTTCAACTTATAAGTTCCATTGACATTGCTGGTTAATACAATCGTCGGGAATATGTATTTTACCTGAATTTGACATTCGTTAATGTCCACACAGGCTTGAGTTAAATTCTCACGTCTAAAGCCAATTTTACATTCGCACATATAGCTTCCCATGGTATTAATGCAGTCCTCGTTGCTACTGCACGCATCATCTATTTCCCGACATTCGTCGACGTCGACACAATGATTTTTAACGAGTTTCGTTCCAGGGATACACTTTTTGTTTGATGGTGCTGGTAAGGCTGTCGTAGGCGGTTTCCTGATTCTCGGTTTCGGAGGTGTTACGCAACTATAACTACCCGGTTGATTATAGCAAACTTCACCTACGCAGGAGTCCAAACCTTCCGCGCATTCGTCGATATCTATCAAATACGATAATTTATCTCTTATTAGTAATTTGTTCGAAAGATTCGAAATATTTAACGTTTTTACAACAAAACTGTCAACGAAGTCAAATAATAATAGTTACTTTTCTATTTATTTATAACTCTAACACGTTCAATATTGATATCAAGACAACAAATTTTATTTACCATGATTGTATCGTAAATCGTACAGTGGTAAGTAGTAAATAGTTACTACAACTGTACGATACAGTTATCGTTGGATTACTCTGGCGTGAAAGTGAAGTTTTAATAACAATGATTATTTAAAATAAACTAATTGCAAGTGTGTTGTTGTTTACATGCGAATACATGGCAAGTTATATTATAACGCGACGATTGTTAAAAATTATTAGTTTTGCTGTAATACCTATTAAGTATGTTAAACAACCATTGTAATACCATGCTACATGCTTTCACTTCATGTTTAGTCAAGAAATTTAACAAATTGATGTTAATTATAAATAAGTAAAATGGAATTGATCATTGATGGAATTTTATCGCAATGTTATAACACCTACACACATAAAACGGGCACTAACAAAACATATTACGAGTTACTATACTATATTATATTACAAAAATAATATGCACATTATAACAAAAATGAGCTTAAACGGTACACTATGCTTCACATGCAATAAGCGAGTAAAGATACTGTTTTAAAATATTTCGTAATATATTAAACTTTCGACGTTCAATTCAAAACTTGTCAATTTCCATTCTGAAAAAAAAGTTATAAATCATTACGAATTAATGTATAAGTTATTCCATTAGTTTCGTATGTTTGTAAATTAAAATGAAAATTGTTTAAAGATTAATTTTTATTTTATGGAGAGAGAGAGAGAGAGAGAGAGAGAAAGAGAGAGAGAGAGAAATAGAGAGGGAAAGAATATTATAGTACTTTAACGACAATTTGAAGTAAATTCAATTCGAAAATTAAAATGTAGTAAAATATACCTGTGCACCTTCTTAATCGAGGATGATATCTAAAGCCAGAAGGACAAGCAGGTTTTTGACGTTGGCGCTGCTCAAACGATGTAGGTCTTTCGCACCTAAACACATTACGATACGGATACGATTCATTAATTTTATAGAATTGTTTAACCACATTGTGTGCTTAAATAAATTCTTCGAATGCATAATGATTATATTATATAATAAAATCATGTAAATAACATAGAAAATTCGCTACTTTCGTTTGTTAATACATATATATTATTCACAAAAATTATCTAATTTTTATTAACCGAAAAGCTAAAAAATAATGGTGACTATGTTGTAGATTGAAATATATCTTAATTTCTTTGTTTTCTCATGTAATGCTGTAAAACGGGAAAAATGGAAGATTTCAATCTTGTATGGCAAAATATTAAGTGAATAATGTAGACCTGTAAGATCCAGGTAGATTGAAGCATTTTTCAAAAAGTCTTGTATCACATTTATATTGCCCACGAACGCATTCGTCCACATCTTCGCATCGTCTAGTAGTTAAGGAGTATTGGTAACCCGATGGACAAGACGGTAATCTAGTCAAACATTCGAAGCTACCGTTTTTATTGACACAATACTCGTGTAATTCTAATCGACAAGTGTGCAGATTTTCCAAGCATTCGTCGACATCGACGCAGCTGCCATTGAAAGATCGACTGTAACCGCTGCTGCAGGGCGGAAGTAACTCGCAGAAAAAAGAACCGTTTGTGTTAACGCATTTATGAGTGCCTTGTGGACAATCGTGTCTGCCTAAAAGACACTCGTCGACATCCTGACAACCTTTTATCGCTGTATTAAAATACCAGCCAGTGGTACATAGCGGCAAACACATAAAGCTGCCTGGACTATTATGACATTGTTCGTAGTCTCTACAACTCAGACCTGCTGCGCACTCATCAATGTCCACACATTCTCCGCTTTTTACATCTCTGGCATATCCAAGTTTACACGGTTCCGAAAATGCGTGACCATTCATATTCTATAAAATAAATTACACGGATATTTTTTAAGGGTTTAGAGCATTCACAACTGTGAAAGGAAAAAGCCATTAGTCACCCAGAAAATTTAAATTGTACAATAGTGAAATTTAATATAAGATAAATTTTGAATTTATAATAAAATAGAGAAACAATGTATTTATTTATTTTATTTTATTTTATTTTATTTTATTTTATATATTAATCGATACCTGCATTATATGGTTCTTCTTAATATCTAATAGCCTGTTAAATGTTGTTGAACTTGTTGTTTTTGTAAATGCTTCACAGATATAAGAACCGTTGGTATTAACGCAAAACTGAGTCGATACATTACAAGAATGTAATCCAAGTGCACACTCGTTTATATCTTCGCAAGATTCTTTACTCGAGTAATGACTATTGTTATATAATTGAAAACCAGACGGACATACTGGAGAACATCTATATCCACCTTTGAAATTTATACATTGTTCACCGATTCCACAATTTGATAAACCATTGCTACACTCATCGACATCTGCCGAAAGAAGAATTTATAACAAAGTTATAAATAATCAATTAAATTTATTAATATAAAATAATATAATATAATATATAGTAGAGATAACACTAATTTTTTGTCGAATGGAACGTTAATTATTTTAATGAAAATGTTCACACGAAAAAAAAAATAAATAAACAAAATTTGAATATTCTTATACCGATACAATCTGAGCTTCGTTGATCGAATATGAAACCTCTCTCGCAATTCCTTGTTTCATTAACAATTGGAAAGATCGAAGTTAGTGATTTATGTCCCCTTTTATACGAATAAGCATGAGTATCTTCAACCTGCCCACGTAAATTGGCATCTTCGTGATTTAATAGTTCGCATCTAATTAAGTGAAATATGATAGAAATGTGTACGCATATCGATGATTAACGTTATTAATTGTTGCATAAAATTATTATAGGAAACGATCCCTTAAAAAACGTACCTATAACTACCTATGTCATTAACACATTGTTCAGTATCTTCACACGAATGCAATTGTTCTTTACATTCGTCCACATCGATACATGCTTCCTTGGAATCATTCATCGGCTTATATCCCGCAGGACAAATCAATGATTTATTATTTGAAAATGGAGATTCAGAATAATTCAGAGACAAGCATTCATAACCACCTATCGTATTTTTGCAGGTGGTATTTGAGCTTAGACAAGGATTATTAGAGCCAGAGCATTCGTCCATATCTACAAATGTAATATATGCATATAAACGGAATAAATAAAAGGGTGCAATAGTTTGCAATAAAAATTATATTTCAATAGTAATATTTAATAGACTTAGAAAGAGGTTTAAGAAGATGAAAAAAATTGTCTAAATAAAGAAACGATAAAGTATTAAAATGGTGTACAAATTCTTACTCACATGCAAGTAAGATACATGCTGAATCAACGTAAATTCACATGATAGCGTTCGAGGTAAACTATTTCCAAACGTTCGATTAATTAGTGTTAAGATATAGAAGAAAGTTTGTACATGCACATATCTTATATTTATAGAAGGGCATAAAATATCAGAGGAGAAACTTCCTGTTGATGTAATAAATAGCTTTTCATTTAAAATATCAAACAAGTAAAACATATTCGATTGAATAATAATCACATTAATAAATCATAAATTGCTTGAAAATAGTTACCTATGCAGGTACCCAAATTAACACTGTAAGTAAATCCTTTATCACATTTTACATCACATTCGTAAGCACCATCGATATTACGACATTCTTCTGTACCTTCCAAACAGCTGTGAATGCCTTCCACACATTCATTCACATCTATAAAAGGAAACAAGAGTAGGTTGATATCTTTCTTTTTTATTACGTTACAAATCATAGAAAGTGTGTATCATTAAGATATGTTTCATCCTTACATTTTCATCCTTAAGTTAACATTTTAAATTATACAATAAATACCTTCGCATTGCTGTGACAATTTATTGAATTTAAATCCAGCGGGACAAGATTTTATTCCTTTCATTTCTAGACAGCTAAAACTGCCTTGGGTGTTAACACAAAAATTTTTCTTCCCGGAGCATGGTTTCGATAATATGAGACACTCGTCGATATCTGAAAAAAAGAACATTGAAATTTGATAATATACGTTCACAAAATAGTGTTTTATATAAAATATCAATTTACAAATGCTAACATCTATATATAACGTGTTCTTGCCGCGATAAAAAATTGCAAAGATAATCTAAATTCTCATTCAACTAACGTAACTCAAATTTTTGAAAGTTAATTAATATTGTTACAGATAAATAACATTCGGCCTCCATCTGCATTATTTCGATTCTACGAAAATGAAACAGAGGCGCCCTTATCTAAAATCTGTTTTTATCTAAATTTCATCAGAATTTATGTAAACAATGACGATATCAACTCTGATAAACATGTGGCGGATACCGTTCTCGGAAATCTTTACATTTTCCATATCCGTGCAATAAACTCCTTGAGCCACCTTGGCCACATAGAGTTTCGAGAGTTTCACGGTATATGCATAAGGAGACGGAAAATTGTGCTCTTTGGACAAAACACTACGAAAAGTGTCATCGTGTTGTTTCTCAGCGCGTTCGTTAAGAGCTATTGTGTTGACAACTAAGTGATTGCGTATTTTAAGTAAGAAGAAAAATTCAAAATTTTTGCTTAGAAATATAACTTTATTCAATTAGGTATTGTCCGGTTTTGTCGATGACCTTTTGCCATCTTTCAGGCAGTGTCATAATTCTACGTTCATAAAACCACCGATTTTTACCAGCAAAAAACTGAATTAAATGTGATTTTACATCATCAGCGTCATTAAAAATTTTACCATTCAAGGAGTTGTGCATGGATCGAAATAAATGGTAATCCGAAGGCGCAAGATCAGAGCTATATGGTAAATGTGACAACACATCCCAATCTAGTTCCAATAATTTTTGACGAGTGACCAAAGATGTGTGAGACTCTGTATTATCATGCTGGAAAACAACACCCTTACGATTCGCCAATTCTGGCCGCTTTTCTTGAACTGCATCGCTCAGTTTGGCGTTTGAATTAATCGTTTGGTTTCTTGATAAAAGTTCACAGTACAGAATTCCTTTATAATCCCACCAAACTGACAGCATAATCTTTTTTTTTTGGTGAATCTCAGCTTTTGGTATCCTCTGGGCTGGTTTATCTTGCATCATCCACGATCTTTTCCGATTAACGTTGTTATAAACTATCCACTTTTCGTCGCTAGTAATCAGTCGTTTTATAAATGGATCAATTTCGTTGCGTTTCAGAAGCGAATCGCAGATGCTAATGCGTTGCGTCCACTGAATTCCCTTAAGCTGATGAGGGACCCGTAAATCGAGTTTCTTGACATAGCCAAGCTGTTTTAATTTTTTTAAATGCATGTATGCTATACATTGAGCTTCTCTGCAATGTCGCGCGTTGTGCTATGATAGCTTCAACTGGACGGTCAGATCGTAGAGCATTTTTCAGTGAAAAATCACCAAAACGAAATTTGGCAAGCCAATTTTGACACTGCCTTTCTTGTAATGCTCCATTCCCATATACAGCACATAACTTCTTGTGCGCGTGTGATGCGTTTTTGCCTTTCCGAAAATAATACAATAAAATATGTCTCGTTCTTTCATTTTTAAATCGGGATAAAAACGAAACCAAATAACTGATCGATACAATTTTTTTACTAAATTAAAGGTGGAAGTCCAAACAACAAGAAAACAATATACTTTGTGCTTTGAACATGTTGACAAAACAAAAGAATGTGCCAAGACCGCCTATTGACAAAATCCGCAATCACTTAGTTGCCAACCAAATTGTAAAGTAGAATCTGACTAAGGTTCCCTTTCGATCAACGTTAACCCTTCGGGATCCGTGAAACGGTCTAAATATCCTACTTCTGTGCGGTATTTCTGCAAGCTGCTCTTAGTCCCCGCATTGTCAATGTATGAAAACCGAAGAAGTACTAACGATATGATAACAAAATCACACTCGTTTATTTGCGACATATCCACTTGTAACGTAACAATCTCTTGAATGCAATATATATATACCTGTTTATAAATATAATTAATACATACATTATTTTAACCAAATTATATGAACCCTAATATTCAAGGCCACAATCCTGTATAGCGTACAACTATACTATGTACAACATAGTGAAACGTACTTACATTTTGCTAATCAAAATTAGACGAAGCCTTACTAACATTTCCTCCGACTCACTGATCTCACATCAGATTCGTTTGCACTTTCTTCAATTTTCTAACATCATCTCGGCTTTGATTTCGCATCGAGTTCGTGTGCAAAATCTTTGCCACTAATTTTGCATTGGGCTCGTTTGCAAAATTTCACCTTTCTGCGACCCACTGACAGCATGAGGTTCGTCCTCGCAAACAATAATCCTGGCGGATACCTGAACTCGCGTCAGGTCACACTGTAACCGTATTCCCACAAAATACCCTCGCGTTGCTCGAAATCCCGACTCGTAATAATGTAATGAAAAGTAATTGAGACTGCAAAACATTAATTGAAAAATGGAAAATCGATAAAATTGATGACAATTGAATTCTTCAATCTACTGTTATGTATAGCTCGGAAAAATCAGGGACCCAAAAACGATAGAAACACTTCGTATCGCGTTATCAGCATCCGCACGTGGGCACATTTTTAATCTCGTTTCGAGATGTCATCCCAAAACACATATCAAAGACGGATATAAAAACTGTCGAGTGACCGACGGAAAGAGTTTATTCATAAATCGTCAAACATCATGTAATTTATATTCATCAAATATAGTAGAGTGTATAACTTGTATATTGTTTGTCAACCGTGTACCGAGTTTGTTAAGAATATACATCTAAAAACCCAAATTCTCGACCTTTGTCTTCGTGAATAGATATCTGAACGGTATCCGAATGCTGAACAACTTTTTTAGAAAATTTTATCGATTCCTTGCGAGAAATATTCACATTCTCCGATCCTAACTCAGTTGGGAAGCTGCGGCATAACAGTATCTATGATACTTGGTAACTGTTTTACAGCAATAAAATGCTTGATCCTCGAATGTTTCAAGTACTTTGAATGTAGGATAAATTAAATAAATTCTAAAAGAAAACCTATATATATTACTTACTGTAGATCGCCAGCTACGAAATATATATATATATATATATATATATATATATATATATATATTTATTTATTTATTTATATATATACATATAATGTCTTTTTGGATCCAAAAGACTTAAATATGTAAATTATATTAAAATATTTTATTAAATAATTATATTAAAATATATTAAATTATATTAAATTATATATGTAAATATATAAATATATATATATATTTATTTATATATATACATATAATGTCTTTTTGGATCCAAAAGACTTAAATATGTAAATTATATGTATTGAAAATAGACATTATAAAATAAATGATTGAAGATGTGCTCTTAAACAATTTGAAAATTAAATAAGTTCAAACCTGTACAAAAACCTGTAGCGGCTTCCCACTGGTATCCAGGAGGGCAGGTATCCCCTTCGTATCCAAGTTTATGTTTGGATGTGCACGTGTAAGATCCTATATTATTCTCGCAGTGACCAGGACATGCTCCGTTTTCTATACACTCGTTCACGTCTAAGCGATGGGACACACAATGCCAACAAAAGTAAGCAAGGACACAAGCGAAATTGCAGTGCATCATTTCAAAATGAAAAATGCTTGAAAATAAAGCTCGTATCATTAAGCAAACATAAAATATGCTTGAAAGCGAATTTAGAACTCATAAAACATTAAGAACTTAATGTCAAAGCATATAAAATGAATTATTATTTATTACAGATTAATTAGATATTCAAATTTAATTTCAGAGAATGTATTACCACGTATATCATATGTATTACATTTATTTACATTGTAATACATATTATGTGTACTATACGTATGCACATACAATATATATTTATTTAATTATATATTGTATGTGCATATATATATATAATATAAAGTTAATTGACAAAAATAATTCACTGTTAATATGGTTAGCTTAAATTCTCTTTATTGGCATTTGAGAAAAATTAATAATAATAGTTTGATTTGAATATCTCTTTCATACTCACCGTCACACACTTGATTGGTAGCATTGTAACGATAACCAGCGGGACAAAGAGATGAAAATTCGTTATCATCCTCCGGGATTGTACTTTTGTTTTCCGATGATTTAGGTAAACAAGAACGTTTATCCTTCGCCAGTACGTAATCGGGATTGCAGCTACACGTAATTGCAATTCCATCGTCCGTGCAGCGTTGTTCACATGGATTGCTCGACTTGCATCTAGATCATTTACAATTGCACAATGACATACTATAATCGAACAACAAAAATATGTTATTTTCATGTAAAACATTTGATAAATGAATTAATATCTTGGAAGATCGATGTTGGGACAGTTGTTTAAGTAACTGTAAACATACATATATATTTGGATTTGGATTTAATAATGATTAAATTATTCTATAATATCAAGTTGCTATAGATAGTACTGGAACGAATAGTAAATTAATTTTATAAATTCAGTAGATTTTAGATATTAAGATATTAGATATTAGATAATAGTAAAATATAACATATGTATGTATAAATATGTTGTAAAGCTTTTATACCTGTCAGTAGGCAAGTCTTGACTACAAGTTTTTCCATCTTCCAGTAAAGTAAAACCTTCGTAACATTTGCAATAATAAGATCCTGGCGTAGGGACACAAATGTCAGAACACAATAATCCCTTCATAAGTTGACAGATATCATCTAATGCTGTAAATTAATATTATAACGTTCAGTTTATGTTATGATCGTTGTTATATTAACTTTAAGTTGACTGGCAAGTAATGTCGAATTTTTTATTGATAATTTTATTTCTTTATTTCTCAATCACATATTATTCGTGATTTCATCTAATTGTTTTCCTATACCGCAAAAGGTGTGAATATATCTTTCTAAGAGAATCGTTATATCTTTTAAGTACTTGAAAATACTTCTTTACCTGATTTATCTTCGAGATTGTAATTTCAAAACATTTCTACGTACGAATACTTGATACAAATTTTCATACAACGGTTTTCTTGTTACTTCCTTAAAGTACTTTTAAAAGATACTGTTATAATAAATTTCTCTGTTTCAAGTAACAGCAAAAAAAGGAAAAACTCTTTTTGTGATACAATTACTCGAAGGACTCTCAAGGTAAGATAATAAAAACTTACCTTGTAAACAAATAAAATATGGGCATACAAGGTGAGATATTTTGGGATAGAAATCTTCAGCGGTATTTTCCAATCATTTTAATGATTGATGATGAACTTTCATAATGTAGGAACTAAATATAAAAACATGACCGATTTTTGAGTTTTAGGACTTTATTAAATAATTCTACTGCTTACGAGGCGTAGGTAGCGATGGAGAAAAAGACGTCGAAGCCGATGTTTCAGTAGATGATGAAGAAATTGATGTTGATGAGGATGAAGTTGATTCAGTATCGGTAGTCTCACTGAGCGATGTTGCCTTTGTAAGATCTGTGGTAGAAGTTGATGTTGTACTCGGTGACGCTTCGTGACAACATTCCAAAAATGCAGGATCCCATGGATTCCCAAATGTAAATTTCTTGAAAGCGCATCCTTGTCCCATAGATCCAGTTAAAATACCTTTAATGGAATTTCAAAATTAATGAAGAAGGTAATACACACATGTTCCTTAGTTCCTTTACCATAAACGTTAATGACAAAATCGCGTTCTATCCTTTATTTTATGGCGTGATTGGTAAGAAAACGTGCCAATTATTTTATTAAGAAGAGATCGTTATTTACGTTTAGATGAAAAAGAATGGGATATTTAAAAGAAACACTGGTTCTAATGTGGGTTATTAAATTATGATTTTGACACCGTTATTTAAATTATTAAGTTTTCTTCTTATTAATTATGCGATACTGTTTCAATATAGGTCAATATACCTAAAGAAAATTACTAAATGCCTACAGTCAATAATAATCGCGCATCTGAAGATGTCAAATATTACAATTGAAGAAAAATAAAATCATAGTTAAGAAAATACTTTTTCCTTTACTAAAAGTTTGCGCTGTTATTATTCGTAATATACCTACATAAAGAAGTAAATAAAAAATAAAGAGACATAGGTACCAAAAATTATATGAATATGTAAATTACCCAGTTTACAAGCTTCGCAACAGTCACGGTGATAATCACCCGGCCCCGAACGTTTACTTTTGGTATCAGAAACACACGCTAAACCAGCATGCGCATCTAATTTTCCTTTCTTGCATTGTTCCTCGTGATATGCTCTCACGCAACAGATGTCCACAGCCTCTAAGCAAAGACCTTGTTCGACTGTCGGCACTCCAGATACCGGCCCTGTGAACTTTTCACACCTTAGGCCTTCCAAAGCCCACGAAGTACCAAGCCCACAGCATTTTTCAAATTCTGCTTCCATCCTAGCTTCGCTGAACAACGCCCCTGTTACACAAACAAAATATACCTCTCTTAACAAATCTCTCTAATAGTATAATTGTTATAATATTAATTGATATAATATATCGGTCTTTGTAATTGTCGGTATTTATAATTCTTTCTTCTTCGTAACTGGAACCCTTTTTCCATTTTCCTTCGGAATATAAATTACTTCAGCAAATGTTTACATCGTATCATATCATAACAATTGTTTTCGTCGATAAACTAATTAAGGACTCAGAAAGCTTAATATTTTTTAACTCAAACGTTTAAAAAATTTCGTCTGAAACGACTGAAAATCGGTTTGTCTATTCTTAATATTATAAAATGCTTAGTGTTAAATATTAAATTCGATTTTATATTTTTCCTTCGATTTTTATATTTTTAGTAGCTCGTCTCTCTTTTATTATTCCCGCTTTATATATAATATCATTTGATCGCCATTTTTAAAGCCATTCCGAATAAAAATACGTGTAAGGCGTACAAAATAATTATTTTTGACGATAAACTTACGACGTAAAATTATATCACATTTGTCTATCGTTTTCACAAACTCTCGACGCAATTTAAGTCTATTGTAAAATCGTACAATCCTTCCTGACGCATATGCAGCGATAAGAAGAACAGTTGTAGATAGATAACTATTTCTTACCAATCTTTGTTATTTAATTTTTACTCGTAACTCTTTTCGTATGACATATCACACTTAGTTTGTTGTGCAACAAAAATACCAACCGATGACATTTCACATCTATTCATATATTTTTATATATATAGCTTTATTTAAGGTCTTAAATGGTGAGACTGAATAACGTGATATGCTTGATATACTCGTAAATATGTATAATGTAATATGGGGTACTCCCTATTTAACTCTATTGTATCTTTAAACGAATTCAATCATATGAGTCATACGAATTAAGTTTTTCCGATATGATATATGAAATAGGCGAAATAAGGACATTGTTAAATGTTTTGTAAAACGTTGCATTTTCATTATACGATTAATAAAGGATTAACTATATAATTCTATATAATCCTAATAAACATATTGTTACTAGTTTATTACGGTTTTAGTTAGAATTTGCTGCCATTAGTACATATTACAGTGACATCACAATTGCACAATTCTAATAAATTTTCTAATATTCTAAGTGAAATTTCTCAACATTTTCAACGAACAGTCAATAGTTTACTGCATTGTTTACTGCATTTAATTATCAACTTTCTAGACGTTACACTGTACATATGTATACGAATATCTGATTTTATACGAAATTTCTTTAATATCAAAAAGCGCTGTGAATTTTAACATTTGATATTAGAAAATATCAACAAATACAAAATAAATACAAGGAAATATTAATTCCGAAATATTAATATTAAATATTAATATCGTTCATTCCTTCGTTCAAAGTAATTAATATTGTTGTGGTATTATATTCCTTATCTTTTTATAAGGAGAGATATATCTATATTATTTTCGCTTGGATATATTTTTATATGCTATGCATTACTATACAGTGGTAAAAGCAATTCTTGTTACAGTGTTTAACTAGAAGTCTCTATAAATCAATGAAGACCGTACATACTGAGTAATAACGAAACCATAATTTGTTTAATGATAAGAATGGAACTAGTGCATACGTATGTTTGCTTGTTATTTCATTGGAAAACTACGTAACCCTTTCTGACTGTCACATCTTAGCGATATTTGACACTAACTATATAGTTACATAAATTTCGAATTCAACGCGAACAAAAATTTTTATCTTTATTTAAACGTTTTAGAGTTCTTTATATAGATAATATTTATTTCAGATAGGACCATTTACAATGAATTAAAATTTTATAAATGATAAAGTTGTTATGTAAAATATGTTTGAAAAATAACTATGTTCCATTATTAAAAACACTAATTTTTCATTTATAAATATGATAGATTCCAACTATGCAAGTAGTTATTATTCGTTTATACATTCTCGAACCCGGAACTACGTGTCCCTCCACTCTTAAGTATTTATTCAATTTAATTTCCTTATCCTTTCTCATCGTTGATGCTACCACGAACATCTCTAAACTGTAAACTATTCATCCTAAAAATCTACCGAACGTTACTTTACGCCTGTCAACTTCATATCAATTTACTTATCAATTCTAAGAAAGCGATCTCTTTAACGCGTATTCAGTTTGTCACCTCTCTACAAACAAGGAATATTTAAATAATAGAATTTGCTTAATTTCCTTTTCCGTAATTGACAATTAGCTAAATTAAAACGGACTTATTAGGTATATTAAATAACTCAAAGATTAAAACGATATTTTGATCTTGAGAAATATTAATTAAAACGATACCTTAATCTTGAAAAATATTAATCAGAATATCAGGCTGAATATTTTGATATACATACATCATAGTCATGACCCATTTTATCCCATTACGTATTTATCATAGTCATTTAGTGAAATTGAAAGATTTGTCTTTATTCTCTGTTATCGATGAAAGAAGACACGTCCCACGAAATTTCTTTCCTTTCTATAAAACTTATAAAAGAAATGGAAAATAACATTCTGCCTAACTGATAAACAAGGAATTCTCTAAGTTCTTCGTTTTTCCTCTCAAGCTACAAATCGTTAAAAGTATCGTTAAAAACGTAAGTATCGTTAATTCGAAGGAAAAATTTATGATTAATAAATTTTGATTATCTAATCGTTTACATTTTCAACAACTAGGTACATTCTCCTCATCGTATTAAATAAAATGGAAACTACGCAGCAGATAGAAGAAAATGCATTGTTTATATTTACTACTAGAGCGAAAAAAAGATCTAAGTCTGGATAAAAAATTTAAATCTGAATGCAGGCTCTGCGTTATCGATTGTTTCGAGATTTATCATCCAAAAACAAATCTTTAATACAATAAAATCGGTTTTAGGAATAAAAACTCATTTTCAAATAAAATTCTTAACACGAAAGGTACCTCGCTGTTGTAGAGAAAATTGTTCCAATCGAATGACCAGAAGTAGAAAGAAAATCGCACATAGATCGACGAATCGGGTCATCTTCTTAAAATTCCCATAAAACGAACTCGTTTCCGCGTACAAATATCACAATCTTTCGAACTGTCACGATCTTTTTTTTAATTTATCTGTTTGTTATTGCCAGTTTGAGTTTGAATCGAAATCGTTGACTTCAAAGTAAAATATCGTTCTTCTTTGTTATCAGATGCGTTCCGAGCAAACGCTCGACATGCATTAAAGCGTTCAGTTTGCCGGTAGCACGGTTTTCTCCTCTGCACCTTTCTATGTGCATCTCATTTCTTGAATTATCCCACTCTATCTTACGATACGATTCCTTTTCCCGTCTACGCTTTGTCCCTGTTTCGTGTGCGCGCGCATAAATAACAGTCTGATCTCGTCGTTAGTAACGGCGCCGATTGAAAACTTGCTCAAAAGTTCGCCTCAACAAGATCCTTCGATTGTTTCTTCTTTTATTTATTTTCTTATCTTTATATATATGTTGTTTCACTCGTGATAAATAGTTTTAACTCTTTTTAACATATGTAATTTGGAAATTCCATGTTTTTCTATTATTTATCGTTATATGAATATGTACATGTATATATGTTTTTAATACACAGTTACAGTGAATTTAAACTCGAAAGATCTTTTGACAATTACTAATTCTTAGGTTTCTCTAGATCTGAAAATAACAAGGGAACTAGTTCATTAATAAACATAATTCTCGTTATATAGTTCTAATAGTATGAAAACCGAAATTCTTGGATTTTATTAAGTTTAACTAAATTGTTACTTTACATTTAAATATGCATAATATACGCCTGTATACATATTAATAATGTATATGTACAAGAACTTTAGTTCCATTACTACAACGTAATACATATGTATGCCTCTTTTTCAAAAGAAAATCCCCCTCCGAGAGTTTCAAGAGTGTGTTGATCATCATCATAGTACTAGTGACTTCTTCCGCGGCATATGTTCCCGGTTCGATGTCAGCATCAGAGATCCTTTTTTTGTCGATGTACCGTGAACAGTAGACGCTTTGTTGATCTCGCAAATTTCCGTACCATTCTCATACCGGCCATCCGTGTCGTCCTTCGTTCACTTTGGAATACATATCTTCAAACGTTTTATCTCTATCTGTGTATCGATCGAAAATCGAGATCAGATAGCCAATATTAGTACCAATTTCCATACGAAGTCAGTCTTACAAAATCATACTATTTTCTTTATTCAAAATTTATTAACCAACGTCCCACTAATCTACTAATTATTTAAAAATATCTGTTATAAAAGAATCTATTAATTCTTATATAAATTAATTCTTTTCTTAATTTTTTTCCTAATATAAATAGTTAAAACGTTTCAGTATGTAAGCAATAAATACTTATAAAAACTCTGCTGCTTATACATTTTACTGTTCGGATGTTTGCTAAGCATTCGAATTCAAGTCAATCCATATATGTAACGCGTTGTGTGGCGCGTTAACATTAATTCATCGCATAACTTTCAATGAACTTAAATATATTGGGTAAAAGTACAAGAAAACTATTCATGACAATTAAGTATAAGTTAAATGTAGAATGTAACACGCACAGTGTATACATAAAAGTTTTATATGAAGAGTTTTACGAAATACATATAAAATTAATTTTCTCGTAGAGCAAACGTAAACAATAATAACAATGATAAAAAACATAACCCAACTTTGTGGTTGATATAACGTAAAATAATTACATAAGAAAAGAGAAAGACAATAAAAGAAAAGATATTATTACGTTTTTCTGTATACGAATGTCGGTTAATCTCGGTAGCAGACGGAGGTAAAAACGTAAAACAGGAGCAAGAGTAACAGTCAGTAGGCCGACGACAGTGATCAAGCTAGCGAGGTTGCGATGACCATGACACGCGCAACTCCATAGCAATCGTCTAACAGTCTAACACCCAGATTACACTGTCTTGTGTTGTAAAAAAATCAAACATTTTGCCATCTATGTCTGTCGTATGCATACTTACGCATCGTCGTCGAACCTGAAGTACCTTTTTTACGTCCTTTTCAATGGCACCATCTGGATGATCTACTTATATATGTACATATATATAAATATATATATATATATATATATATATATATGGTATGGATATACCTTGAAAGGGAATCAACAGAAGCCGAAATAAACAACGCGTAACGATGATATAATATGAGGAAGGTAAAGAATTTCGATCATTCGTAAACAACATTTTTTCTCATTTCATATAATAATATTTTTTAGTATAGTAATATTTGGTTAACCTTTGATTTTTCGTATACCCGATCAATGGTAATTTTGAAAAGTGAAAATATAATATTTAGAAAGGACTTGCCTTTAGTTACATACGATTCCTCAAAAGTAATGCTCGCTATTGCCTATTTTTAATTAAAATAATATAATTATATAATAATATTATAATAATATAACAATATGCATAATTATATTTTAATTAAAACTATATGATTATTATTTTAAAATATTAGTTCAATATTCTGATACATGAGTTTCAATCATATCAAACTTGAAACAAATAATTATAATTGTTGAATTCATAAAAATAACGATAAATTTAATTCTCATTTTACATCTTATTTTAAATCGATAATTCAAAAAATAAAATGTTGCTTCATACATATATAGAGAGACAGAAAGGTTAATGTATAGAATACTATAGAAAGCATAATATGACAAAAATTATGATAAATTTTAATATCGTAATAAATTATAACTTACTGTAAAGTAATTTCCGCAAATATAATTTTTTACAATGTAATAGACAAAAAAAATGAGATGAAACTTGCTGCCATTATAGAAAATACATGTTATTTTTACAAATTATTTTTCAAACTCTTATAGACATACAATAATGATTTATTAATTTAGAAAAATCGTTTATTCTAGCTTACCTAAATAATGGTAAACTTCATTGAAAATTAGGACATTTTCAGGCGATAAAAGAAACGTCGATTATCCAAACAAGAAATTCAATTATCAAAATACGACAACTTCACAGCATCCATTATATGTATGTGTAGCATTTAAACACGACTTGAATTATAAAAACCGTCTTTTTCTACTGAATAAAATGGATATGTGCGTAAAGAAAAAAGTATTATTATAACAAAATAAAAATTAAAACAAACATTTTCTAACAAAAGTGTCATTAAAATTTAAATATCAACATACAATTGGAATTAATAAGAATAGGTATAAAATTAATAAATACGCAAAATTTTCCAAAAAGAAGAAAAAAGAAAAGAAAGTACTTTTATTTTACTCGCTACAACAGATTTATTTTTTGAGATAAATACTTGTTACTTGTATGCAAATACCCACCTAATAAAAATGCATTCATTGACTGAGTCTCTTTATTTTACTGTATAAAATAATTGTTACGTATGTAAAACTATACGTAATATTTATATTGAAACGCTATAAAATGGGTAATTCTTAGCCTGGAAATTGCCTCCTTTTCAAAAGTACAGTATTTTAAAAAACACTTTATTCACTGCTTTATATTGAGTATTTAAAACATTAATTATCGAGGATAATTAATTTCCGAAATTAGTTCGGATAATCGTCGTTTAATATCACATCCCTGATTCCCTCTATACCAACAAAACTCTGTATGATTAAAGCATTTTCTCGATAAATTTTTTACCTCTTACCTATCTTACTTTTACCTGTATCTGTTACCTATTATATTTATATCTTTTCCTACTTATTTCTTTGTCATATCAATTTCTTTGCAAGTTTTTACAAGAGTGAGGTAAAACAGAGGTGAGCATGAAACGTAAGCTGTTACAACATTTTTTGCTTTAAATAATTATATAAATTTTGACAAAATTTCATAAGCTTCGTTTTATGTCCTTAAACAGGAAGAAAATCAGGGATGTTCCCTAAGGTGGTAATTTAAAATAAGAATAATATTTCTAGAAAATAATTTTTCTGAAGAAACGAAAATTCATGCAACGAAAAATAAGCAGAAGAATAATTCGTGCAGAGACGGTACTTGCAAATTGATATAATATTGAATATGTTTTGCTCGGATAATGTTGTAAAAGTAAAAGTTTGGGATAAAATGTTGAATCATTTTTCGTATTAAAACGTCTTACATTCGCGTATTTCTAAGTAATTTCAAATATAAAAACTCATTCCTATCTCAAACTGACAACTTTATTTCATTCATTTACTGTATGATTGTGTGACACGAGTATGTCGATTAATTCAGAAAATTCTTACACCCAGTTGTTGTACCTCCGTCTGATTCTGACTCACTTATCTCGGACACAGGTGCCCTTTGTGCGGCCATATGCCAAATCTCTACGCAGGTCTAATACGTCACGTTAACGCGCATTTTCATTAACATTGAATATTTCACTTCAGGACATTGGCTGATAATTATGACAGAATATGTCGTAGACGAGCGTACCTTATCGTTTTCTAGGAGGAATCAAATAATTGCTTACGTTGCTAACCTTTAAATATTTAGTAGAAAAATAGGAATCTTACTCTAAGAGATTTTCAATATTATAATAATTTCATGTTAATCGAAAGATTTTCCTTAATTCGAAACTGTTTTATCCAAGAGCTAATAAACAGGTTTTATCCTAAAACATGTTTCTTGGATAACTTAAGTAATTAAATCAGATGTAATTGCATGTTAACTATTTTGAGCGATGTAATTATTTGATTTTTCCTAGACTCCAAAGGAAACGCTTAGTCAAACCTTTCGATAGAACCTTATTTGCACCGAAATCTAAAGTCGATCGCAATGTGTTCTTGGTTGGCACATCGCGGGAGATATAACACAGTTATGATTACTCCTCATCCTAACTTCACCTTTGGCGCGTAACAATAATGTATAAAGGTGCCGTTAGAATTAAAAGTACGTGTCAAAATTACGCATGAAAAACGCTTGCGATATATTTTCTTTTCGCAAAAATGGAAAATTTATAATGTAAAATCTGGAAGAAGAACGAGGTGACCTCCGTGAATTGATTTTCATTTTGAGTGTGACAAGTATCAATTCTTGATCAAGTGGAACAGTGGACAAAATATAATACAAAAATGTATATATTTGTATATTTGAATAAATAGAACAGTAATAAATATCCACTAAAATAATGGATTTTACTATATCTACCGATTGTTTGCATTGGATTTATTTAAATCGCATTTCAACAGATTTATGTACTTAATATAATAGAATCGACTTTATTATATCATTCAATATCACTAAATTGCAGTATGACACATTTTCAAAAAATGACAAAAGAATACATTAAAACAATGTAATTGTTACATTTTATTTGCATTCAAAATAGATAGAGATTTAATTGAGTTTGAAATGATAGACCAATTTGATCGATAGTAAACTTAATACATATACATGTGTGTGTGTGTGTGTGTGTGTGTGCGTGCGCGCGCACGCGCGCGCGTGTGAAACATTAGTGTATTATCATCAATATGAAAGTTACAAAATGTTACATAATGAAAAATAAGTTTATAAAAACGTTTGACACTCTCAAATAGTATAAATTTGTAATGTTACACCGTGAATATGGCAGAATTATAATAAAGTTGTAAAAAAAACATGAATTGTTTACATTCTATACATCTTTATACACATTACTGTTTTGCGATATGTTTCCAATTAACATTCAAAGTAAATTCAATTACTGAGAATGTAATAAATTTACCTTCACTTTCTTTACATTTCTAAATTAATAAACAAATTGTAACTGCAAATTACGATTATAATTCATAAATGTATTCTAATAATAAATTACAATTCTTAATAAATGTATCACACACATTTTGCTATTTTAAAAAATTAAATCTCTTCACGATAAAAATCAAATACTGCATATTTGAACATATATCTATCATACTGTCACTCTCAAAAATATTTAAAACACCTCGTTCCGGAAGTAGTGCGATGGAATAGATTTTTGTGACAAAACAAGACGAAAAGAACACCTGTCCACTATCTCGTTTATATCTTATAATTTATTTTTTCCTTAATGTAATTGTATCACGATGAAGATGAGCAGGTGTTCTTCACCGTATACGTACTCTATAGAGAATGACTAGGCCATATGAATATAACTAAGGAATTCGTACTGTATTGCGGCACTGTTGTAGAACAGAGTGCAGTGTGAAACCTATCTAATTTATCTCAGACCATATTTTTCTTTGTTTCGGCACAATCAAACAAATATTGTACTTTTGTACAATTTCCTTTACGCCGATAAAGATTAGGTCTACTGAATTCTGTTTTCTACTTTATCTTCCCAAAATTGTCCCGAGGTTTATTCATATGGCTCAATATTTTCAGTCCTGCAAACATTATTTATTTTCAATCAACCTGATGTGTATTTTCAGCAATCCTTTTTTTAGTGTCTATGACTGTAACCAATGTTGTGAAAAACCAACTTTATATTCTATTCTGGTTCCTCTCCCTCGCCATCTGTAACACAAACAGTAATTAAAAATATATTAGATACATTAGAAACTTGTATATAATAAATCTACTATAATGTGATAGAAATATTAAAAAAGAGAAAAATTATCTATACCTTCACGATCCACTTCGTCATCTACCAATAAATCATCCTCTTCGTTTACTCCATCATCTTCATCATTCACAGCCTCTTCTTCCTCATCATCTTCATCTACATCATCTTCGACAACAACTATGCTATCATCTCCTTCCTCACCTTCACCTGCTTCATCACCTTCATCCGCAACACCATCTTCTTCTTCTTCCTCTTCTTCTGTATCGCAATCCTCACCATCACCTTCAATGCCATTTTCAACATCCATATCTGGTGCCAAATAATACTAAAACCAAATAATTTTGTATACGAAAACCAAATTTTCTATGTGATGAAATCCAAATATTCAATAATAATAGATCTTTTCTTTTGATTATAATATGAATAATTTTACCTGTAATGGATTAGGCCACATATCATCTTTAATTAACTCTGCTATTTCATCGGAACTTGGATCTCCATGATCCGTAAACCAATCAAAAAATGACCTGTGTTTTAATGGCCTTTTACGACCTTTTAGTGGGGCTTTGGTTTTTGCTCTCTTTGTTAAATCTGCACCTTCTTTCCAACGTATAGGTGTACTTTGAGATGCTGGATCTCCTGCAAAAACGCAGGAGATACATCAAAACTATGATTATTCAACAAGGAGTTTAACATCTACTTGCAATTTCTTAAAAATTTGTTTGTGTTATAATTGTAAATAAGACAATACAATAAAATTATTTTTTAATTCTTTGTATCATGTTAGACGTTTACATGTTTACATCTAACGTGATAGAAAGTTTATTAAAAAGGCTTATATGTATTTGAGAATATATATTGCAGACTTTGTCATTCTGTACAACCAGAGCCTGTAATTTTACTTTATTTAATAAATCATTACTTATGTTACTTATTACTTATATTACCTACATTATTTGAACATATATTTTAATATTGAAATTAATTAAATCTGTATAAATAATTTAACATTATTCTATGAATCAATAACTTTTGAAAATTATATTAAAAATTAAAATTTTATTGAATATGTAGTAAGAAATCATACTCTTAAATATAAAATAAATAACATAATCAAAATTGATACAATTGAAGTAATGTTAAGAGACAATTTATAAAGTAGAATTTAGATTTAGAAATGTGCTCACCAGAAGAACCTAGATGAAATTCCTTTGTAAGGACGTCATTTTCAAAATATGGGTTTTCATCAAAATGAAAATTAATTCTATAACCTGATTTAATATCTTCAAATTCTTCAACTTCTAATTTATTTAAAAATCGAAGTGCATCCTCTTCATCTTCTTCCAATATTTCTGCTATTTCCTTATTGTTTACAAACTACAGATTCATTAAGGAAATTTACATTAACTTGTTATATCATATCTTTAATATTACAATTTATCATATTTAATCTTTATAATGTACAATATATTAACATACATATTATTACATTAATATTATAAACGACTTATTTCTCAATAGTAGAAATATGAAATTTTATATTTTGATATTTTAAAATAATTTTGAATGTAAATCAAATAGAAATACATATAAACTAAAAAAAATAAAAAGAGATAGAAACAATAATTGTTCAATAGACCTAACATTGTAAACATAGAAAAGATCATGAAAGAAGAAAATATTTACATTTGAGTAATATATACTGTTAATTAGAATATACAACAAAAATATACTATAAAGAAAAAATTAAACGCATATTTAATGTAAAGAACCGTATTATTAGAACAATGATCATGTAAAACATTTTTTATAAAAATAAGTATATATTGCATTCCGCGTGACCGCATGTAGTTATACATAGTTCTATAGGTATACAAGGAGGCAAGATGGCGACTAGCGCCGGTGGACGCCGGCATTACCGACAAACGTCAAAGATATATTGGTAACTATTATTAGCGAAACCGTAATGTCACCGTATGAAAGGATACAGCAGTGACCCAAAAATTGGGTATCCTCTTAATAATGTCATTCCGTTTCTGGAAATAGGGCTTACGCAACTTATTATACTTCTTCTCGACTTCGAGGATTTCATCGCTGGCCTTCTCATTGAGGCCATCGATTTGATTCTGACACCCGTCAATCTCTTCGAGTGTCTTTTGTATTTCAATGTCGTAATCGCGTGATTCAACACCCTCGCCCGAACCTGGATCCTCTAATTCCTTGGCTTTCTTGTTCGGCGAAGCCATCGTTCGACCCGCGCTCTTGTCACCACACCACTACTCTCTGTTTATTTTCAGTACGCACTCACTCCGCGTTCGTCACGCTCGTGCTCGTGTCACGAATTCGCGGCGCGTAAGCAAGCTAAACTACAACCATAAGTTTGATACCTCATCTAGACGCGAAACTACGTTACTCGAAAAACGGAACTCAGACTACGTTATCTGAAACCATTGTGAAACGTAGGAATTGTAATATTTCGTTTTGACGAAATATTTTTATCACATCGTATTTCGTATGTTATGTGTAACGTATAAATTCTACTTTTCCTTAAATAAGCGTATATTTTGTAAAATATTCAAGGAATAAAATAATATAACATAACGATATGTATACGCTTTATAGCTTATATCAATTATATATTCAAAAACTATGACTTACAATAAATATTCGATATACAAGACAACTTTTCAACATAAGACAATATTTACGTTCATCTTATTGTATAATTAGTATTGACAAACCAAAACCTAAAATAATAATTTTAAAATATTTATAATTTAATTAATTGTTAAATTTTTTAATTCTTTAGGTTTTAGACTTTTATTTGAACTCTTGAAAAGTTAAAAAATTTTGTCTAGGAACCGAAAAATTTATCGGTCAAGAACATAATTAAATATCACATATGTATGATAAATGTACACATACATACATTTCAAATGCAAATGATGAGACTGGTATGATTATTAAAGTCGGCGTATTTGTTTTTTCGTGTTCTACAAGGATATTGGATAATAAATATACAGTTTTATCAGGTTCTATTTAAAAAAATACTAGTAATCTTGAAATCCCATAAAAAAATGATCATGAGAAAAGACTATTTCCACCGTTTAGTTCTGAAAATTCCCAGATATTTAAGTCTGTAATACATCTTCTCAATAGTTAGTCAGTATTTAGTCCTAATAATGTTTTAAAAATAATTACTAAAAATATTTAAACGAAAAAGTTGAATAATCTCTTCATATTGCCTTTGTGAATATGTTTTGTATATAATACAGTAACTGATCGTTTCAGGTATTTCAAAAAATATAATTTTATGTATCATTAACACACTTCTTTCTCTTTGTTCATTACGATCATTTAATTATTCCACGTTCAAGGTATGTCGAATATATATAAATCCAAATAATTGCATTTTATTATCATATATTTCATTTTTTCTGTTTACATCAAAGAGAATAACATATTTACCTTAAAATTGTAAATTCCAGTAATAAAGTTATAAAAGCACCAGTACCTTGAAATACAGTTTTAACAAAGATATAGTAACATGAATAATATATAAACTACTTATAACATTAAAATTTTGCATTGATAGGTTGCAGATATAGATCTATGGCATATTATTTAATGTATTAAAAAAAAAATATATATATATATATATTTATATATATATATATATATATATATATATATATTATATGATTACATTTTGTATTACAAATAACACGCGTTATAGTTAATACGTAATTAATATAAAACTTACTGTTAATCAATTACAATAATTTTTCTTCATATCTAAAATATAAAAACAGTAGTTATTGATTGATTCTACTGCAATACTAACAGTATTTGAATATTAATCATGATTTAAGATATACGATATATTCGCAATTTCTGATGGTTTCACAAATAATAATCATTCTGTAGATATATTGAATACGATTAGAGCTCGTGTAATTGATAAAATTGGTACAAAGTTAAAAATGTTAAGTTACTTTTTATATATATACACTATATATTATATATATATATATATTTATTTATATTATAGAAAATTTAATTATACAATGAATTAAAAGAATTAAACTTTCAATCTTCTACTACATAGAAAAAATGAAACTTACAAAATGACGCTTACAAAATTTAATACTATTTTCATTGCATAATGACAAATTACAATTACAAATTAAAATTACAATTTTACTATTCAAACAACAGTCTGTTTGAAAATTTCACACTACATTTCTTAGTTTTTCTTTAAATTGTTTATTATTAAACGCTCGATCTTTAATAAGTTTTACGATAACCTCATTTATAAGAATTTTCCTGAGAGTATATAATATATAAAAATAGTAATATATATCTCTTACATATATTTTTCTGAGGTAATTTTTATAAAAGTTTAATGACAATATTTTTTAATCGTTATTATTATAATTGACAAATGTTTTCCATTTAAAAACGTTTTCCATAAAATACTTATAAAAATAAATATAATTAAACTTTGTACGTTTTTAAATTTAATATATGCTGTTAAAGAGTATGAAATATTAATGTTTAATTTATGAAATTATTTGAATATATATCATAAGTGACATTTTTTAATCTAACGTACGCTGTTAAAGAGTATGAAATATTAATGTATAGTTTATGAAATTATTTGAATATATATCATAAATGAATTAATCAAAATACTTTGCATTTCTCATTGTGCATGCTTAGTTTTTCTCGTTTGTACTTCTGAATAATTTCCATTTAGTGTTCTTTCTGCAGACAATCTTACAAAAGATACATTTTGAGTATGTAAAGGGATCATCTTAAAACATTTGGAAAAATAGGATTAAAATTGCAATTCTCCACTAGTATACTGTAACTGTATCTCTTTTTGCTGCAGAATGATTACGTAGAACCATTCTTTTGAGTTTGCAGCTTTTTTCTTTCAAGAAACAGATTCTTCATATCAGCTAGTGCTTTTTCTATTTGTTTTGCAAATCTAGCTGCATTCTAAAAATAATTGCATTTATATAAATATTTTAGCTATGAATAAAGTAATTTCATTAATTACATAATAATAATAATTTATATAACTGCTTACTGTTTCTGGAGAATTACGTTTGCATGAAATATGGAAAAATATAAGATTTTCTCCAGCAATAATATAAGAAACGCCATAACCATCATCAGCTACAGGACCAAAGCCACCCCCTGCAGAAATACAATTTGGATGTTTTTTCAAGTTTATTAATGATGTTTGTCCATGTGGCGTTTGTGAAGTAGATAACTTCCATGGTTCACTTAAAACTTCCTAAAGGAAAAGTTCGTTGAAACATCTCTGAGAAAAATCACATAATTATATTTCTTTCTTGCAAACATTACCTTTAAGAAAGGAGAGTCTACTTCTAGATATTTAGATACTACATATAGACAAAATAAATGTCTATCTATTCCTTTACCACACATAGCATCTTGATAACCTTTTTGATGCTGTTTTGCTGCTGCCATCAATAAATCATACCTAGTCTCAACCTGTAAGAAGAATACAAAATAAATTACATAATACTAAAATAAATAAACTAAGTTAATTAAAACTATAGCTTTTCCAAACTGTTCAAAAGACACGAAAAACAAATTATGTTACTATAAATATTTGTATAGTAATTACAGTTATTAATACATGACTCTGTATTAATTAATTGAACTCTAAATAAATATCAAGGTATTTTAGTATCTTGATAAAAGTTAATACTTGACAAAGGGTATGAAAACATTAAAAATTAAAACCAAAAGCAATACATTTCTATTATTAAATTATGGTAGAAGAACTTTCTGATATAATTACAAGAAAACTATAATAGTAATAAGACTCGGTAATTATTTTCAAACGGTTGACCTCACCACCGATTTCGATAAGCTTAAGATATGTTGTCAAGGTCAACATTTTGAACTACTTTTCCCTTCATTCATGTTACCGTTACTCGACTTTAGTTTCCAAGATATTCGCAAAACTTTCTGTTTCGATGAGAATATGATTTCGATAATCGAATAATTGCTTTTTTCAATACCATGGCTGAATTGTTTCCAATTTCGAATATCAATAGTATAATATAAAACTTACTATGAATTGTATTTGTCTTATTATTTAATACTCTAAATTATTTTACAGTAGTGTTATCATCCCATAATTATCTATGCTAAATATATTGATTTTTATTTGTACCTAACCCATTGATTTTTTTTTCTTATGCGAATTGAAAATGATTACCGAAAGTAAGTTAGGTTGGGTCATGTAAAAATAGGGACGCCGTGAGGTAATATAAATTGAACTGAAGCTTTTTGCGAATATCTTGGAAACTAAAGCGAGTAACAGTAACATGTATAGAGAAAAGGTGTTCAGAATGTTGATCTTGACATTTCAAAATCATTCAAAATCGGTAAAGCCGTCTGTTTTGCAAATAATTACTAAACGTTCTAATGTAATAGAAATATTTTACTGTTTTAGTATAACATATTAAATGTAGCACATTAAAGCTTCTCTTTTCAATAAATCTGCTTATAAAAAACATTAATTTCATAGCAAATTATATCCTGATAATTAACATGTTACATTCTGATTATTACATGTGCATAATTTATGCATATTATAATTGCTAATTTTCGACAATAAAATATTTTTTAAGGAAATATTTTTGAAACTAGAATGAATTTTTTGAAATAAAAAATTCGAGAAATCGAGTTTTTGACCAATATTAAAAATTTAAATAGTCAAATAGCCTAATATAGCAATAACTTGTTCCAGACAGTTTGAAAAGTTGTAATACAAAAACGTTTACACTGATCTATATAAAACTTTTGGTTCAAATAAATTTTATAGTATTACTTACAGTTGTATTTTTACTCTCCATTGCTTTTACCCAATTCGTAGATTCAATTGTACATGGCCTCACAGTTTCTGTTCTTCCTTCCCGGAACAGTCTAGTCATAGAAGCTTCATAAGTTAAATTAAATTTACCAGAATCACGGAAATATGCTAACTGTAAGGCCATTTGTATGTATGCATCTGGTGACATTGAATTAACTTTCATAAGCCCTTTACCATACGCATCATGTACATAAATGCGTAATTCAACATCATTTAATAAGTTCTGTGCAACCTGATAATTAAAAATGTTTTTAATACAATCAACTTTTTATTACACAAAATAAATCAAAAATATCAAATGTAAGTTAGTATTTTAGTTATGGATTTATTAATAATTTTGAATTTTGATAGAAAATAACTGTAAATATATATGTAAAAAGTAGTTTTTCAATTTCATGTCTATTACTTGGTTTGATTCTTCAATTGCAGCTATGCACTTTGGATTCAAATCCCACTGAAGTCGAACAGGAGGTGGAGGTGTGAACTCTGGTACTCCTTTGTTATATCCATCTTCCTTATATCTATAATACATTTAAATAATCTTTTAAAATATGCAATATGAAGAAACTATAAAATTTTATATTAAATATATGAACACGCATATTAGTAAATAATATTTGCGCAAGCAATATAATATAATTACATAATAAAGCACCAACAGCTTTTTAAGAAAATTGTTAATGCAACGAAGTGCGAAAAATAATTATTAGATTATGTATATAGATCAAGAATAATAATTATTTGAATACTTATGTAGCATTTGATAATTAGAAGCTAAGGAATATAAGAAAAAGAATTACCCCATTTCCACATCATTAGCGATAACATATTCCCATAGAGATCCCATAATAGGAGCATCAGCCCTAACAAGCATATTGTAAACAAAATTATTTTAATTATTGTGCATGAAAAAGATATTAAAATTCTATCAATTAATAGAATCAGTAATGATAAAGATATGTACATAAAACAGATCAAAAGAATGTAAGAATATTTACAGATTTTCAGAGATCCATATCTTTATATCTGAGAATTACACAAAATGTGTAATACTAAGAGTTACTCATACATAAAAATAAATTATAAAAAAGTACTAAACGATTGTATGTATAAAAATATAACCATATCTTTATTTTATTTTTGATCAATTTTAAGCATATTTTATGTACTTGTGTTAAATAGGTATTCCTGAAAATAAGAACATGTTATGTAAAAGTTGAATAAATTTCACGAACCTTCCAATTATCTTCAAATAACAATTAATGTATTGTAATTAGCTTACGAAGAGTAGATAAAGTAGGCAAGAAAAGCAAGAGACATAAAAAACACCCTAAAAGCTATGAACTTAATTTCTTACTCTCTATTGGTGATCTCCTGAGATATCACGTACTCCCACATATGTGACATCACTGCAGCATCTGCCCTGCTCATTACTTTTCATTATGTATCAATTTCAATGTATTATAATTTTTTAATATTTAACGTAAAATATTGATAGTCAATTAATTTAACTTTCAAATAACGGATTATAAAAATATATCACAATATCACTTGTGATCTATGCAAATGCAATTTAAAATCCTACTCAAAACATGTTTACATAAAATCTTTGATATGTAGAATATTATGTATCACATGATAACATGTAATACGACAACATTGTCGTTGTATTAAATGTGTAAAGAACAGAGAGTACAAAAGCAATATTGAAATATTACTCATTTATAAGGATTCATGGCAAATTTGGAGGAAAGGGGGTTCATTACGAATTGTGATAGGCTTTGTTCTAATTGTATTGTGTGTGTGTATATATATATATATATATAAACAAAATAAAAAAAATGAGTGATTGAAGCTGAATGACCTTCAAAAACAAGAAGAAAAATGTATAAAAAATAGGATAATAGAAAAGAACCTTAATATAAAAGAAGAATACTGACATTCATGTTCTATTGCTATCATGTGTCATCGCTATAGTAAATCACATTAAAGATAGGAATAAGACACAGAATTTGTTTCTTTTTTCTAAATCAATACATATCCTCTTTGAGATTAAAAATTCAATGAAAAATCATACACATCAAAATAAACAAAATGATACTATTGTTAATGATTGCTAATAATCTTTTGAAGAGCTTTGTGTTAACGCTCTGTATGGATCATAAATGACAATTTGACTTGTCATACAAAGATTAACATTAACCTTACCGGGCCCAGTTAAATGACCGGTTTCAAAATTTAATTTAAAATTAATTTCAATTCATGTTATTTTTTTTTGTCCATCCAACTTTATGTAAATTCTTATATTAACAAAAATTAGGAAATTGATTAATCGGATAATATAAGAATTTACATAAAGTTAGATGAACAAAAGAAATAACAATGAATGTACAATTTTAAATTAAATTTTGATACCAGTCATTTGACCAGGCCTGGTAAGGTTAATGTTAAGGGATTAAGGAGGTTAAATTGCAATATATTTTTAACTAAAATAACTAAATTTAATAATTAAAATAATTTAACTAAAATAATAATAATAATAATGAACTTTTTTTCTCTTAAATATACGAACACCCATAAAAATCTTTATACAGCCTATAAAAAGCACATTTTTATTAAAATTAAATGCTATAAAATTTTGCTGCAAGGTCAGGGCATTCTTTGAAGATGATGAAGAGATGCTTTATTATTGCTTTGTATGTTAAGAAATAAATATGATCATATACGTCGTTACATATATGTATAAGCTTTATTTCATAAAAATATGTTTCTTATAATGTGTATGAAGACTTTTGTGGATGACTGTATATCATTTATATACAAAGAATTATAAGATAAGGTTATAATTGCTTCAAAATGCTTCTACATTTATCGTAAAAGTTTAGTTGATATTAACAAAAAGTATTTAATTTATGTCAGAAAAAATATAATTAATATATAATAATATATGTACTCATTTTTGTCTTTCTTTCAATTATTTTCTTATTTTATATATTACTTTTTTGTATAGTTTATATAGTTTAATCATATTCTTATTTTTTAAATATTTTAATATAAAAAGACTCACCATGAATGTTCTGCATTAAAGCCAGTCTGTAAAATATAACAATATTTAGTAATTATTTATAAATTGTACTATATTGCTTTCGAATAATGTTTTCATGTAATATCACTTACTCTGCCATTATTTCCTATACATAAAGTAAATGATTTATCAAACCATCTATCATATCCTTTACCGTGTAATAAAATTCTACCATATTGATCTAATTTATCTGGATCTTCCTAATGATAAAAATTATGTATAAAAATTATAAATATGATACAAATTTACAAATAGGATAATTTTAGTATCACTTACTGGATCATATATATATGGTATATCATCTAATGTGACTACAAATGCTGCTTTTTCAATAAGATCTAAAGATGCTTTATTTACTCCTTTTGAGAAAAATTCTTCTCTAGCTATTGCCCATGCAGTTCTTTCACCAGCTGTTAAAGCAGCCAATTTCTCTTCACCTTCTGATGGTTCTGATTTATCGTCTAAAATTTGTTGCATTTGTCTGAAATAATAAAAAATACAATATATGTACATAAGAATATAGAATGTCTGTCTAAGTGAATATGGTAAAATATCTTCTAAACAATGTTATATAAAAAGAATATTTTTAAAAAAGTATTTGGTATGGAAGGAGACATTATGTTATTATAAATTACTTTTCCATAAAATGAAATTGATACTTATGGAGTAAATGCATATATTGTAAGTGTGTCTTATCAATCCCTATCTTATCTTTTAAATATAAATACTTTATTTTTTCTTAAATCACAATTTTTTTTATTCTACTATAAAACAGGGAAACTTGTGTTTGCTATAATACATATACAGTGGCTCACGAAAGTATTCGAACGCTTACATATGCAAACTTGAATGGCCGAAATAATGTACATCAAAGTAATTTGCTTGGATGAGTAGATGTCAATAGGAAGATGGATGTCTTAAGATTATATCAGTAAAATATGAAAAGGATTCAACAACGTAGGTAGGAGTTATGATACATTTATTAGACACGCGCATTGTAAGTGACCACAAAAGTATTTGAACGCTATATATATTATTAAATTATTTAATATTAATATTCTGTTGGACCACTTTTAGCAGCAATAATGTGTCTCAATCGACGTTCCATACTGTAAACCAATGATTTTGTAAAACTACGCTCAACGGAGTTTCATATTTCTATAATTGTATCTTTCGATACTTGCTTCGAGATTATCTGAAATTTATTTAGTCTTTTTCCGATTTCAGCCTATAAATTTTCAATCGGATTTATGTCTGGACTTTGCGGTGGAATGATTAACATGTATGGTGTGTTATATATGATCCATTCTTTCACAATTCTAGCAGTATACTTAGGATCATTATCTTGTTGGAAGTGGAAATCTTCCAATAATCTTAATTTACGGGCACTTTCTTTAAGGTTATTTTTTAAAATATTTAAATACTTATATTTATTAAGTATTTCATCAATAAATATCAAATTTCCGGTGCCACTGGCGGCCATGCACCCCCATACCATGACCGATCCAACTCCGTGTTTCACTGTTTGATATAAGTGTCGAATTTTCAACTCCGTATTTGGTTTTCTCCACGTATAATTTTGACCATCTGAGCCAAAAATGTTAAACTTTGATTCGTCCAAAAAGATGACTTTATCCCAAAAAAAATGATCTTTATTAATATAGATTTTNTGCAAAAGACAATCTTTTTTTCTGATTTTCCGCATTAATATATGGCTTCTTTCGCGGTACTCTGCCATGAAAATCATTATTTCGTAAGATTCATCGACATAATTCTGGATGAACTTCTTTATCAAACATATTAGCCACCATATTTGCGAGTTGAGGAGCGGATGCAGTAGGATTCTTTTTCAATTCGCGAATGATAACTTTCTCCTCTCTTCCAGTCAATTTCTTTGGTCGACCTGATCGAGCTTTGTTTGCAAGTGTTCCCTCATTCTTTGACTTTTTTATGATATAATGTATTGTAGACTTACTTCTGTTCACAATTCCGGCAATCTCGTTATATGATTTGCCCTCCTCATGTAATCGGAATATTATTTCTCTTTCACACTTTTTTGTTTCGGACTTTTTGGTATTCATTTTAAATACTATTGTGCATACTTTTACGTTACTGTTACTGAAATGATATCCTAACATCAAGTGAACGTACCAATATTTTCATTTAGCAATGATGTTTACATTCGGTGCAAAGGAAGGTGAAAAACTATCAACAGTATTACAGCGTTCGAATACTTTTGCGAGACATTTATCACGAACGTTTTTAATAAATGTACCATAACTCCTGTTTATATTATTGAATCGTTTTCAAATTTTACGAATGTAATCTTGAGACTTCCCCGTCACTATAGATACCAAATTATTTTAATAAATTAGTTTAGTACACCTCATTTTATTAACTGAAATTTGTAAGTGTAAGCGTTCGAATACTTTCGTGAGCCATTGTACATATATATACATATACAAATTTTTAAACAATTTTTAACAAATAAATCTTCGAAAGTATAATGTCTTACATTTTTATTTTTCATTTTGGGTAATAAAACTAATTTTATCATATATTTAATTGTATAATGTACAATATATAATGTATTGTACATTATTTTTAATGTACAAATTGTATAATGTATAATGTACAAAATGGATCTTTAGTCATTACAGTGGGACTATAATACTTTTAGATGTGTTGCAATTGAAGATCAAATATGGAAAGATATAAAATCATATTTGACTTACATTTCAATTTCACAAGGTTGAAGGATTCTGCTTTTGTAATAAATAAGGACCTTGAAATATTTTCCCTTGTGATATACAACAATATGTTTAGAATCCTGATAATGTACAATTTTATCTGTTTCACGCCCTGGTACTCTTGTTGTATTGAATAGTCTTTCATATTGCCATGAACAGAGAGGCACCAAACCTTGAATTAATATCTATAAGAAAAAATAAGTATTACCTAAGAATTTATATATTGCACTGTTTTAAAATATAATAAAATTTTAATAATTTCTGTCTATTATCAAATTAAAATTAAATATTAGATTATTTTGATAAAGCATAGCGAAGCTGTTTTATTATTTTGAAATTATGTAATATCAGTAAAGAATAAAATATAAATAAAAATATGATTTAATATATAATCAATACAAAAAAATTTAATTAATCAGAAATAAAAGAAAATATCTTACTTATAAAAACTTATTTATATACTGACCGGTTCTAATTCTTGGCGTTCAATGAGTCGTCGATACTGTAGACATGAATAAATAACACTTGCAGCACGGGCAACTTGTACATGAGTGGGATACATAAGAATCGCATCGATACCATAAAAGTTTGAATTCACCATGATAGGAGATCGCCCACGTAAATAAACATATTCTTCCCACCAATCAGAAACATAATTAGTGGCCCACCAAGATTTTAAAATCAAATAACGTTGAAGTTTCACACCAATGCCTCTTTGAAACTCATTTGCCAATGTCTCCATTCGAGAATAATTTTCATCGTCAAGCAATGGTCGAACACTGCGTAGGTACTAATTAAATGTATATATATTTTTGTTAATATTACGCTTAATTATATCATAATAATAAATAACTAAATGAACACATCTCAGAGAAAAAGGTGAAAAATATGAAAGACCATCTTTTTTTTTAAAAAAGTGAGTACTTACTCACGGCTTATATAGGATTACGAAATATTCTATAATCTAACCCGTTTCATTGTATTTTCCACTAAGGGTAATGGTAGTCGTGGCAATGATCCTTGGAAACTATACAGCATTGGTTTGTGCCATCCAAAGAACAGCTTCACTAATGTGGTCCACATCTTAGTAACTCTTGAAGCATTAGAACCTTTTTCTCTTGACTCATACATCCATCCTTTGTACATAAGTAATAACTTCAAGGTGTATCGCATTATATATATTACTATCAACCACAAAAACAACCCAACTATAAATGATCCTGCTAAGTGTGCTAATATTGAAGATCTATACAATGTAAACACCAGCAATGTAAGCCTTTATTAATTTCATTAACAATTATATAACAATTATATTAAAGGAAGATAATTAAACTTACCCTGATAGATATGGTGCAGCTTTTCCAACAAGGTCATAAGGTACTTTGTAGCCAGCAAAATGTATTGCAGTTACCATAGCTATAGTGAACCATAAACTTTCTAATGATGCAGGGTATACACCACTTCTCAAGTTATTCTGAAATTCATTTAATTATTTTCTTAAATGCTTCTTCAAAATGCTTCTTGTACTTTAAATTAATGTTTATTTACTTACAACAAATCTAAAAAATCTTTTTTTCCAAGAACGGATACCTGATTGCCATACCAAGTGTAAAACTTCTCTATCAAAATTAACATCCCATCCCTCATGAGTAATAGAAAAACTAAATGCTACAGCTGAATGTGCTTCTGCCATATCACCTGTTAGATGCTATAAAACTGAAATAAATATAAATCAAATTTATAACAGCGATAGTAACAATAATTAGTATTTTAAAAAAATACATTTTTTTCTAACTTTAATCTGATCTTTATACATATATACTTTCCACATTTAAGATATACATATATGTATTTGCCTATAACTTGTATGATTTCTCTGATATTTCTTTCAGCAAAAATTTATTTTTGGATACTATAGATCAAAATTAAAAGTACAAATATTTTTGTGAAAATTTTAATGTCATTTGGTACATAATTTAATAAAATATAATGATATTTCTAATGTAAAGTTCAATAATAGTTATAAAGATAATAATGCAATTTTTAAATATTTTAATATATAGATTTTATATATGTACGTATAAAACTTTATCCAGTTATTAATTTCTTAAATATAAAAAATCGTTTGATTATTGTATTATTGTACATATGTATCAGCTATCATATTTTAAAAAACATTAAATGCACACTTATGACTATATCATATGTTTCGTTCTATAAGTCTGTATTTGTGTACTTATTGCGCATACAAAAAAGGATTATTAACTTCAGTAAGAACCATTAAAATTGTTAAAATTAAGTATAATATACAAGCTATATGAAGGTTCAACCATAATTGTATAATTTTTAGTAATTATTTCTAATCGTATATAAAAAAATACACTTTATCTTACGATAAAAATTTAGAACGATTGAAAATAACATGCACGTCTACTTTCAAATAGTAACGATTCACTTTTACGCTTCAGTTATATAACCTTGGACTTTGGACGATGCTCGTCTGGTTGGAAAAGTGGTCGTAATTTTAGCAAACAATTACTTGATCTCACTATACATTCTAAATCCACCTGTATACATAGTCTGCACATATTCTAAGATAGTATTCATTATGAAATTCATTATGAGTATTCATTATATATTAAATAACAGTCTCTCAAAGTTTTTGTAAATTTATATAATATAGATTTCTTTACTTAATTTAACTTAGCAATGTTCTCTTCCAAGTGTGCTATTCTATGAATGATTTTTTGCTATATAAATATAATAATATATTTCCAAACGAAAACATATCTCAAACTTAACGTTCAACTTTTTTTAATTTGTATATACAGACGTTCGTGAGTATTTTATGTATAGAATATTGAAATGACATATAATTTAAACAAAGATATAAATAAAACAAATCAAGAATTTTGGAACTATTTTTTCGCAAAGTTATTTCTTCAAAAACAAATAATTAAAATTATAGTAATAATTCATTATCAAAATTATTTAATTAAAATAATTTTCAAGTTATTTAATTTATAAATTAATCATGCGCACACACGCGCTCTTATCGAAAATAAAATTTTTTTCTAAATTGCTAGAAAAGCTATTACCATTATTTCAAGCAAAGATATTAGCATTAATTTGTGCATCTGATAAAATTTACGTACTATTGTTATAAAAATTAAATATTCAGATATCTAATTATTTATGTATGTATGTATGAAAGGTATATTGAACTTTGTAATTTGTAACTATTTAAAAAGGATACTAGAAAAAATATGTTATAATGGGAGGATATGTTGCTTATTTTCCAATGTCAATTCCAAATTCCATTAGATTCTAATATAAAATATTTGAAATTTATAATTTAATTACTATTTCAGTTAAGAGAAGACAAATAGGAATTAATTGTGACGTATAATTGTTAAAATATTCGAAGACCTGTGTATAAACTCTGAGACCAGAAAAATTTGGTTAGTTTTAAGCTAGTTTCCGAGATATCGCATTAGTTTCATTTATAGTAATTATCTCGTGCATCTAGCTATATATAAAATTGCATATATATCATTCCAAAATAAGAATATTGAAGTCTTTGTGAAATTAGATAAGATTTTTTCCAAAGAACAAAGCATCATTACTCATTTTTTAATTTGTTATTGCTATAACTCATTGTATGAAAATATTGTTTTTGAACAATAATTATATCAAGTAAATCAAGTAAAAATTTTATGTAACGATATTGAAACAAATCGATAACTTGTATATAAATCAGAAAAAGTTAGAATATTTATACTTTATTATTACTAATTACAATTTTTATTTGCAACATATTTTATAAGTGTAAAAAGTATTTATGTATCGATGCATATATGTATATGTGTATGTATGTACTGCGATTGTGGCTTTTTCAGTGATTTCCTTCTTATCTACAATATCGTACTTACTATTAGAAGGAAAATAAATAAGTGGTATGAAAAAAATGTATTAAGTCAAAAATTTCACTATTTATATGACACTGCGCTATATTTAATTACATTCTTGCTTCCTTTATAGTTTACAAAATTTCTAGGTCACCATTAATTAAAATATAAGTTGAAGCTTATTTTGTATGTATAACCAGAGGCCAAAGATATACAGATGTATGTATGTATGTATACATATAATGCATTCAATATATACATGACACTACTTTTTACATTCCGAAGTCAAAAGGTAATTATATATATAGTTGATATTTATCAGTGAGTCGTGCTGCTGCAACTTCAGGGCAGTTTACTGTTTACAGACGCATGCACAACGAGTATAATAGATAATGGATTCAATCTACTATGTTTTAAAAAATATAATTTCTACGTTGAAAAATTTACATAGGTTGCTTTATACAATTTATTCCCCAAATCACCAAATGAAAATATTATACCATAAATGAAAAAATAATCTCGTTTACAAATTGAACTAATTAATCAACTTTACCTTAGAATATCTATTTTGCATAACAAATTCACTTCCGAACAGAAAATACGTGTATGTATATTACTATCAGGTTCTTGTGAATAGATTTAAGATCCTCTAAACATATCGAGTGATACATAATAGTACCTTGTAGTAATATAATATTTAATTGCTAGCATGAAATTGTATTGTAAGTTGACTTTTATGTTTATTAACAAAACATGTAAAATAGAGTCTACGAAGTGATGACACACTTCAACTATCGTCTAGATTTCTTAATTTTCCTTAAGTTGTACAAATATAGTGTACAGACACAGGCGGTCATTATTAAGAACATTACAGATATTCGTTATAAAAATGGGATTGCAATAAAAATTAAACCACAGGGAAATTCAAAATGTTTCGGAATTGAGAAGTAGAATTTATCCGTTTAAAAAAATTGCAATTAAAATTGATAGAAGAAAATAAAAGTTATTATTATTAATAATCAATTACTAAAAACTGTTGTTGGATAGTTATAATATGAAAAAGAGCAAACACTTCTATGGCTTCTACATGCTGCATTGAATTAATATTTCACAACATGTGTAATTATTCAGAAATTGAAGAGAAACATTCGTTCTTTATTTCAAATATGTAAAAATATTAAACGATTAAGACCGAAAAAGAAACTTGGATTAACAGTAAAGTACATGAGGCATCAAATAAACCTTGTAATAAATACATAATAGTATTTACAGTATGTACAGTAAAATAAAAAGTTACAAAGAATATCTCGTATTAATCTACGAGAGATAATTCAGATGACTTGGATTATTACTATTAGCACATATAAAAAAGATTTTTATTATAAAAGAACAGTGTCGAATGGGTAAAGGCAGTATTATATTTTGGACGAGTCTTAACTGTGGTGAAAAAACTGATACGGCATTAATTCAAAAACAAAATAAATCATAATTTGATACAGCAAAAATATTGTTTTCCAACACCTTGATACTACAATTCCTATTGTCAAAATCGTGAACCCTTATCGAATATTACGGCTATATCGAATAAATCGAAGTTTTATTTGGTGTTTATATTTCATCATCTCCCACGTGAATGTATTCACAATTCTAACTATGACAAAAGTATATAAATTTTCTTTTTTGTTTACAAAATTGGTATTGATTAGAAATTGCCAATGCTTAACGAGATATTTATAATTAATAAGAAGCTGATTAAAAGAAACATGTAGATGACGAAGTTTATTTGTTATAAATGAAATATGTAATCTTTTTTTATTACTTGTATATATTAACTCTACGTTTAATACCGAAATATATATTTACATACTTAATTTTATTTGTTTTTCATTTTAATGGTAATTTATAATTTTTGTGTTCATTTTATATTACTATATTAAATTCAAAAACTAAAATTTTGAGCACAACATTACAATAAAAGCGGAGATATGAACTAAATTCTGATTTCTTATGCGAAATTGAATTTTGACATCACACAGGATTAAATTGAAAATTTTACTAAAAAATCTAATTATTTCAATATAAAAGACAATCATAAAAGCATTGCAGTTTCGATATGGCGTAAAAAAGACAAATATCTAGGAAGATGCTGAATTTTATCATATCTGAAAATCATTTAGATTTAAATACAAAATATTAACTACAGATTAATGTGCATGCACATACATGTACATCTGAACACATTATTACGTATATCAAGTATGTAGCTACAAATTTTAAATATTATCTGAAAAAAAAGACGCGTTGGTCTTAAAAAAAGATATGAAAATATAATGTATGCATATTTTAGTTGCAATACTTTACGAAAATCTATTTTTACGAAAATTGTTTGTTATTAGAAAATAAATATTTTTTATAAAATATTTATAATATATATATAATATTTGTACCAATAATGCTGTAATGTATACGAATATAAATTGAAATATCCATATGAAATATCGAGAATGCAAATCATCTTCCAAAAATATTTCGAATCTACATACTGGGAATTGTAAAATTTGTTATATATAATAACCAATATATTATTATTGTTGTTGTTGTTATTATTATTACTATTATTTTCAAACCATAATAATAATAAAAAAGAAATTTAATTAAAAAGTCATGTAACGTATTATGTTAATACATTCATATGTTATTACGTAGATAATTTATTTCGTATATTATAAAACCGAAGTCAGTATATGAAATATATATTCTTTAAATTATATAAATTTTATAATATATAATAACTATATTCTTGCTTTTAGAAAACGGTATATTCCTACTATATATGTATATTGTTTCTTTTGTATATATAAAATGGAAGCCAAAGGTTATTAGCCTTAAGAACTGAAACTTGCATTCTGATTGGTTAAAGTGAAGGGTGTGTGTCAGTGTGTGGTCGTGCCTCCCATCTTGGATTTTTCTCGCGTAAGTAGGCCAAAATAATTTACTTAGTCGCTATTAATAAACTCCCATTTTCTCACGTGTTGTTTATATTTATAAATTAATAGAAACTAATTATCAAAACGTTACCACGATTAACAGGAATTCCCGTGGCGCATACAAAAGTAAGTTTTATGGTAGAAATTTCACAAAGTAATAGGATTGTAAATCTTTGAATCTCTCTCAATCCTAACACACCTCTTGTTGCACTGTCGCCACTACGACTTCGTACGTATTGCACTATTCACTCGGCCTTTTAACTCCCTCCCTATATTCGCAACTGTATAGAATAATCAAGTTGCCAACTTGTTGGCTAAACTAAACTATAGAATGCTCAACATTTACACGTAATATCTGTACGTGTATATATGTCATATAAAATACTACACGATGCAACGACAACGATAACCAAAATATTACATATAATACACGAAAGGATTCGTTTTGTGTAATGATGAATTACTCGGTTAACAATTATTATTTAGTCGATTGACGATAATTTAAAAATTTAATAAACTATGTATATACTCGATAACACAACAATATCACATACACACACATACACACATGATATACTTCTATTTACATATTTTTTTAGCTAAATAATATCTTAATTTTATCTGTTTAATATTTTTACATTTTATCTTTTGTTCAGATAAATAATAATTCTCAGCAATGTTGCTTTTGTACATAATTATCAATATGAAATAATAAATATGGTTATTATGAATGTCATAAATATGTATGTACTTACATTATACTATAGAGCATGCGTTAACAATAACAAGAAACAATAAGATTGGCAACACTGAAAGTTAATACGCTTATAATTTCTCTCAAAAAACAAAGTTATCTAGAAACATAAATGTTAAATATATTACTATAATGATTTACTCATTGAGATTATAATTATTACATTATATTATATACCAATTTTATTAATTTCATGTTGTCATAATTCTAGTGTTATCAAACGGACAAATATTTAAGTATTTACTATTTACTTATCTGCATAAGAATACGTATAATTATGTATAAAAGTATGGATTTAATAAGATTCGGATTATTAACAGGTAGATTATTACATTGTTATTACATTGTTATTTTATAATTGTCCACAATTTGATACTTTTACAAATTGTATTATTAATTTACTTTAATAATACCTTAATATATAGTAATTTACAAATTTTATCATTAGTTAGTGATAGCTGCCATAAATATAAAAATGAAGATAAAAGTGGACATGAAATAGAACAATGTATTAAAGATGAAAAGTCTGATATTGGAAAGATTTTAAGAGGTCAAATATGTCATAAAAGTATTGTTCCTGATGAAGAATTTACAATAAAGGTAATTATTTAGTATAGAATTTCATAACTTGATATGTATGTATATATATTTTTATGTATACAGGAACATCTAATTTCATGGAGTGATAGTAGACAAGTAGATGTTATTCTTACAATTGGTGGAACAGGATTTTCTAAAAGAGATGTAACTCCTGAAGCAACAAAACAAATTATTCAAAAGGAAGCTCCTGGTATAATTGCAGCTATGCTAATATCCAGCCTAAAAATCACTCCGATGGCTATGCTATCTAGGTACAATGTTTTTTATAAAATTAGATGTTTGAAAATTATTCATTGATATTATTATCTTAACTTGTTGTGTTTTCATATTTTATATTAATGTTAACATATGCTATAGTACTCCATTAACAAATGAGAAAATTTATTAAACAATAAATTTTTTGTTCTGATAACAAATATTGCTATTATTATTTTTGGGTAATTATTTATAGGGTACGATAATATTAACATTTTTGTTGTAATATTAACATGTTTATCGTCTTAGTCTATAACAGATATTTTTAAAACAGTAACTTATTTCTTTTTATAACATTTATTTATTTAAAAATTTTGTTTTGTTGATAAGCATTTTTAAAATGTATGTTATATGCACACTCCACAATTTTTTTTTCATTAACACACGTTTTTCGGAAGTCTTTAAATGTATATTTCAAATATATGTTATTAAGAGGTGTATGTGGAATACGAGATAAAACATTGATTGTAAATTTACCGGGATCACCAAAAGCTGCAAAGGAATGCTTAAGCGTAATCGCATCTGCTATACCACATGCTGTTGATTTAATTAGAGATAATAAAGAAAGAATAAAAGATACACATGCAAATGTGCAAAATAATAGTGTTGCAGAAATTCCCTTGTCACAAGGACTAGATAAAATTACGGTAAGGCTTTATTAAATGAAATCTCTTCTAATTAAATGAATAACTTTTCATGCATAGAGAAAAGAAATATACAGAATATAAAAAAATTGATTTTATGGAAGATTTTTGATAGCTGGGGATAGGTCATAGATTTTTTTATAGATGCAGCGATAGATAAAATTTTGAATGAAAAATACCCTTTACCACTTGCTATAGATATAAACATAAATATATGCGAAAAGGAATATACATGTATATTCTTTTTCTATAGTCATGTTTAGCTAGCATAGTTGAACGCAGTAGAGAATCTCCATATCCAATGATTTCTGTGGAAGAAGCCCTACAGTTAATATATAAACATGCAGAACTATTAAATTCGAATTTAGAGGAGGATCTAGAAAGATGTCATGGCAGGATATTGGTTGATGATCTATATTCTAAGTATGATTTACCACCATTTAGAGCCTCTATTAAAGATGGTTATGCAGTCTTAGTAAGCGATGGAAAAGGCAGAAGGAAAGTACTAAGTGGAATAAAAGCAGGAGACACTGTAAGCAATATCTTTAACGTATTTTGATATAACTAATATAATATTTCAATATTATGAATTTATAGGCCACTGCGATTAAACTTGAACGTGGCGTATGTGTAAGAGTAAATACAGGTGCTCCAGTTCCAGATGGTATGTTTAATATCCTCAATTGGAATAATATTTTTTGTCATTTTTTTATTATTTTTTATTTAAAGATGCAACAGCAGTTGTGCAAGTTGAAGATACGAAACTTTTAAAGGGAACTTCAGATAGTATGGAGGAAAAGGAAATTGAAATTATGACAGAAGTACAACCGGGGCAAGACATTAGGTATCTTACTTTTAGTTATATGATGTTCATTAAACAATAATATAATAGTTATTCTTTCTTTTATTTACTTTAAGACCAATTGGTTGCGACATTAAAAAAGGAGAATTAATTTTAAAGTCAGGGATAAAACTTGGAGCAATAGAATTAGGGCTTGCTGCTGCATGTGGTTACAGAAAGATATTAGTCACTGATCTTCCAAAAATTGGTGTATTATCCACAGGAGATGAATTACAATGCCCTGGGACTCCTTTAATACCAGGACACATATATGATAGTAATAAAATTACATTATTAACAATGCTAAAGGAAAATGGATTTGATCCTTTGGACATGGGCATTGCATTGGACGAGTAAGTTTTTCTTTATTTATATTTTATTTTATGTAATTAAAAAACGCTTAATTGTTATACGTTATGTAGTGAGTGCATTATGGTACATAAGATTGAACATGCTCTAAAACAAGTTGACGTACTCATAACATCGGGTTCTGTATCAATGGGCGATAGAGATATGTTGAAACCTATTTTACAACATTATTTTAATGCTACTATACATTTTGGTAATATCATTACTTAATAGTATAATTATGATTATATACAATATGTATAAAATAATTTTGAATATTATAGTGAACATTTAAACATTTAAATTTTAGGACGAGTAAACATGAAACCTGGGAAACCAACTACTTTTGCAACATGCTTTTTTCAAGATAAGAAAAAATATTTGTTGTGTTTACCGGGTAATCCAGTTTCTGCGACTGTTACTATGAATTTATTTGCATTACCTTTACTAAAGCAATTATGCAAAGACTTTTCCACGCCAACAATTGTGTCAGCAAAAGTATGTAATGTATTTATGTATTTCAAATTGTTAGTCTGTATTGTATTTAATGTGTATTTTGATGATAGTTAATGTCATCATATAAGTTGGATCCACGTCCGGAATATGCAAGAGCAATTTTAAAATGGAATGATGTGGATACTTTGCCATTAGCTTACAGTACTGGAAATCAAATTAGTAGTAAATTACTTAGCTGTAAAAATGCAAATGCATTGTTAATATTACCAGGATGTAAAGCAGAAAAAACTATATTACAACAAGGGGAGGTGGTACAAGCAATGTTGTTGGGATTTACGCAATGGTCACAATTGAACAAAGACAAATAGGATAAAAATGAAATTGTTATAAATACTTTATTATTCTATATTTGGTTAATGGAATTAAAATGTAATATAATATGTGTACATTGTTACACATTGTTTATTATTAATATATAAAATATTGTTTATTAAAAACAAGGTGTAATTTTGAGAGCTTATATTTGTATACATATATTCGTATAATGTTCATTGTAATTCTGCAATAAAATATTTTTTAAACGACAAAATTTTTTATAAATAAATTTATATAAATCATAATACATTATAATACATTGTAAGATTGTGAGTTATAAATATATATTTTGTTCTGCTCCTTATTCTCTCTATATGTATGTCTACATCATTTTACGCGAAGAAGAGATGAGAAAAATCTTTATTGCTGTCTGCTACTGAGTTCAAACGGAGAAGTGATTCCATCTGGTGGAGATGTAAAGAAAACCACAGAGATAGAATCTGTTATTTGGCAAGGTATACAAGGAGGAGTGGGGGAGCGGCGCGAGGAAGAAAATGGCCGACAAGGCAACGGTAAAAGGGCAGGGACGTCGAGTGAGATACGTGTTTCGGTAGAAAGAAATGCGAAATCCGTGTTAGATCTCACGAAACCAGACGGGAAGTATTAGTAAAACGACCGTGTTATTGCTTCTTTTGGTGGTGTGTTTAAGGAAAATATTGTTGGACTAGTCTATTGCATTGGTGTATTAATTTATTGTTTAAAAAAGCGTTCGCGGGCCGTGTGTAAGAATAAAAGGGCTTGATAGACGTAAACATAAATTATGCGTTAGTTTATGTTTATTTTTTGTCGCCCGATTACATTTATATTCTAAACGTGTAAGTGATTTTGTTGAAAATATATTACTAGACATTTTTATAATAGTATATGAGCTTGGCAAAATTTCGTACGTGACAAATTCATCGATCAGTAGAGTAGGTTTATGTTAGCCACTTGTGGCCATCTACGGATACATTTAAAAAGTATCCTGTTGTCCTTGTCCCTTTAATTTCTCTATCTTCAGCGTGAGCTCTACATTTTTTGTGAGTTCTCTGTATTTTCTCTACGAAATATGAACAGATTCTAGTGAAAAATTTTGAACAACGAATTTATCTGATGTATGTTATATGATGGAAGTAATGAAATTCAAAGGGATCGATTTGTCAACAAGTCGATGAAAGTTCGCGCATTCGACAATCTCGATCGTAATTCTTCTGCATTTTACTGTAGAATTTGGATATTTTGTTGATTATTGGGAAATATGGAACTGGTTTCACTTCGTTTTACTTGTACTTTGATTGCCTATAAACGTGTTTTATTTTGAATAACAATATAAAATACTAGTGTGTGTGTGTGTGTTAGTTCATCGTCATCTTGAGATTCTCATAAAAAAAAAGAGAAAGAATCGAATTATCTTTACATTATACAAGTTTTTAATGCATATAAGACAAGTTTTCTTATTATTAATAATATATCTTCAAAAAAATAAATTTCAAAAGTAGTTTACTTTACTATTATATGTATTGTGTTATTTTTCTATGATAAAAAAATGCTAATAAAATTTCATATAATTGTTTTACTTTCAGAGATAGTCAGCTTCAAAAAAAGTTACAATAGTTATAATATCTTACAATGGCAGTTAGGTAGTTTTAATGGTTTGCTCAGCGCTTTTTGAATATTGAGCACATTTCCATCAAACTGAAAATGTAAAGGAAACAATCATAATGAAGCCACAGAAAAAGGCAGCAGTTGCCCGGAAGGCAACAAAGATGCCAACAATTGCTAAAAAACGTCGCTCATTTTTAGAAAAATCTATATCTGATATAAGAAAAGAGAAAAAGCCTAAGAAGCTTGAGAAGGGAGAGGATACAAAAAGAAAAATAGAAAGTGATAAGAAAAAATCAGAAAAATCTGAGGAAAGAAAGAAGATAGAAGATAAGAAAAAGATTGAAGAAAAGCGAAAAGAAAAATCTGAAAGAGTGGATGAAAAAAAGAAATGTATAAAAGATAATGAAAAGAAGTGGGAAAAAATTGAAGAAAAGAAATCAGATAAAACAGACGAAAAGATCACAGATGAGTGTACTTGTGACAGTGCAGAGAAAAAGAAAGTACAAAAAATAGAAGAAAAGCCAAAAGTAGATAAGCAACTAATGGAAAATAAGAAGAAACCTGAAAAGCTAGAAGACAAAAAGAAATGTGGTAAATTTGATGATGAAAATGTAGAAGAACAAGCGAAACTTTCAAATGTTACAGAAGAGAATGATTTGCATGAGGAAAAGTTAGATAACCTTTGTACCATTGCGAAGAAAAAATGTAAAGATGAGAAGAAGAAAGATACAAAATTGATAAAGCCTGACGTCAAGGAAAATATGAGATTATCTGTGATAAAAGATAAAAAATCAGATTGTAAAAAGCACCTTGAAAAAGGTATGATAAATACTAAATCTGCCTTAGGACGAACTAAAAAAGATTCTAAGACAAAATCAATACAAAAAAAAGGTATCTCTAGAAAGACTGTTTTAGCTAAAAAATCACATTTATCTACTGAAAACCTGGTGGATAAAAAAATTAAACTAAGCAAGTTGGTAAAAGATGAAGAAACATCTGTAAGCGAAGAGGATGAAACAATGAAGAGAACAAAAAGAAAAAATGTTAATATTTCTAAAAATAAAATTATGCAAGAGAAAAAGCCAAAATTAGGAAAACATATGAAAGCTAAGTTGCCTTCAAAAAGTAATAAAATAAATGCTGCACTAAAAAAAGATGATAAGCTAAAAACGCTTGTAGAAAAAGTTATATCTAAGAAAAAATTGGATGCAAAAGAAGCAGAAAAATCAACAAACGAACATAAGAAGATTATAAGTAAAGATGAATTAAATGAGGAAGTAAATACAACTAAGATAAAAAGCGAATTGGAAGAAGATAAAGACATTGATAAAAGTAGTAAAGAAGAACAATCCCAGTCAAAATCACAAGATACTAAAAAAGTTGTCAAATGTGCTCCAAAAATAGGGAAAAAGATAATGAAAAAGAAAGTTGTGAAAGTACAAATAGAGAACACTAGCCAAATGTTTTCTTCTTCTGAGGAAACATCTTCTGAAGAATCTGGTAAACAAATAAAAGTTTGTGAAGATAGCTCAAATGATAATGCTTCTTCTAAACAAGAGCAAGTTGATAGTGAAAATATACTTGACACAAACTTGAAAGATGAACCGATTAATGGGGACAATATAAGTGGCAGTGCTTTATTATCAGAATCAGAAGATGAAAGTGATGATGAAACAAAAAAGAATAAACAGAAGGAAATTAAGAAAAAAGAAAGATCCGGTTCACCATCTGATGAACGTGTTAGAAGAATGAGATTGTTTGGATTTTGGAGTGGACCAAAACGATATAGAGTTGCTTCCCTGAATGCATTGGCCAAAGTACATTGTTTATATGAAAATGAAACTGGAGGGGTTTATCTTGGTGGTTTTTGCAAACCAAAGCCTGAAAAGGAAAAACAGAAGAAAAATAAAGAGGAGAAAGAAGAACAAATTCGTAAAGAAAAAGAAAAGAAGGTAGAAACTAAAGCAGAAGAAAATATCCCAAAAAGGAAACTTAGAAATGTACCAGGATTACGTGGAAAGCATTGGGATATGTTAGAAAGTTCATCATCTTCATCTTCTTCTGATGATGAGTGTGAACGTGATAAAAATATGGAACATAACAAGAAAAAAATAATCAAACGAAGAAAGAAAAATGAAGAAGTAATGGATCTAAAGGATATGGTCGTTTGTAAAAGAATGGCAAGCCTCAATGCTACAGCCATTCTAGCTGCTTCCTATTCAGATGAAAAAAATCGTTGTGGTAGCAGTTCTGATTCTTCCAGTGAATCAGAAGTGGAAATTATTAAAAAGCGTAAACAAAATGATTCCGATATTGAAAAACGAAAGTCAAGGCAAAATCCGGAACAAGATGACGTTTTAAAACCATCTAATAAACTTGTTATTGTGAATCAGGATACAGATGTCACTATTACTGGTACACGATTATATTTCATTAAGTTTGCTTTTCACATATGTTTGTTATTTACATTAGAACAAAATTTTTATTTTAAGGTGTGTATGTTAATCAAACTCGATCTACGCATCATGAAGGTTATTGCAGTATTGCTGGTATGCAATATAGAATAAGTTCAACAAGCCATACTCAAACTGCAGCTACTGCAGTTGCTACTGAGCTCCATGATCAGGTTGGTATTGTTATGTGTTTTAAGAATTTCTTTATCTTTAAATATAATTTTAAAAAGGCATGTATTAATTTAAAAATTGTTAAATGTATTTATATTTTTTGCACCAGCAAAAATTGGAGCAACCTTGTAAATCATACACACCATTGGGGGCGCTATCTTCTATGCAACCACCAGGGAGTCAGAGTAATCATCCAAACATGTCACCTAGAAGACATTCTGCATTTTCTGCACCACATCAACATGGTAAACTGTCTGTCTTGTTTATTATAATTATTTATTAAATAAGTATAAAATATATTGAAAATCAAGTTGATGTCGATGTTGAAAGAACAAAAATACATAGAAGTATAATATATGCGAAATATAATATTAGGATATTATCAGCCGGCTGGACCACTGATACAGCATCCACCAACTTTACCACCTATTAAGGGGCCTCCGCCAGAACCAACACCTACGCCTCCACAGAATTCTGAAGGCTCAGATGATTTAGTTGCAACTTCTACAACTTCTGGAGGAACTAGTAGTACAGGTATATTTATATACTAATAACTATTTTACATTACAATTTTAAGTTTGATAAATTTCAATTACTTTAATACTTTGAACAATTTTTTTCACCCATTAGTGGGACGTATATTTATTGAGAAGAGTATAGTGTGGTATAAAATCAATCGGTTGTACATATATTCCCCATGTCTAGATTTACAAATTAATAGAAATTCTTTGTGTTGTATCGCTAACTTTAATTTCCAACATTTTATTTACAAAAATTTCTTAGTCCAAAATGCTTAATTTGTTCAATATCTATTAAACAGATATATCTAAATGATGCATATAATAACAAATTTACCTTATGAACTTTCTGTAAAGTAGTTTTAAAGATTTTGAATTGCTTATCAGTTAACTCATCTCTGTTTCTTTTTTTTAGGAGGTGGATTTTATAGGGCATATTGCCCTCAGTACTATGGTACACCGCCACAATATGCAGATCTGTGTTATCCACCAACATATTCTCATCCACATGCTCATCCACCGCCTTATTATAAATATGCACCCACTTATAGAAGGTAAAACATGCTAACCGTGTTATTTTTCGTTATATTAGCAAAATTATGATTATATTCAATTTTGATTTTTAATGTACTGTAAAAAAAGGTACCTTTTCAGGCAGTATTATGGATATCAGGAATCTGGTGGAGGCGGCGGTCCTGGTAGCGGTGGTACTGCAGGAGGTCCAGCAGTTGTAGATTATCAGCCACCTCCACCACCACCTGGTGAATACCCCCTGCCACCATATTATGGAGGGTATCCACCACCTCCACCACCACCTCCTCCACCACCCAATCCGGCATACTTGCATTCTCAGGGAAGACCTTTTGTAGATCGTGAGTATCTTAAATAGTTACCAAACTTATTTTCGTTATTGTTTGCATAAAATAGTCTAAGTACGGGATGAGTTTTGATGTTTTCCTAGAAAATCATTATGAATTATGCTGTTAAGACTCATGGTTGTTCTAGTATTAAATTATTGAGAACAAGGAATGATAGGATAAATTATGTTGTAGTTGTTTTATTAATTACATTACATGAAATAAAATTGATAAAATAAAAATGATATTAGAAAATATCAAGAAAATGATCAAGAAAATATTTGTTTTAGATGCAGCCTTCCAGGGTTGCCCATGCCCGATGCAGTCTTGTCCAAAAAACGTGGATACTGGGCCCCTTATTGGTAATGGTAAGGGAGCGCCAGTGGTATCGGGGCCCGGTCTGTCATTGCCGCCCAGTGCTTTGGTAGGTCCGCCCTCGCCGGCGAGGGGGCTAGCCGGGCTAGCGCCGCCTCACGGTGCCAATGCCTGGGATACGGATCGCGTCCAACTTAACACTCATCGCAACCTGAATCAGAACCAACCGTCGGTCCCTCCGTCTCACAATCTAGTCGGTGGACATAATCGCCCTCAAAATTCGGATTGTAAGAATAAGGTTTGTGTTACGTTTAGAGTACTTTATAACCTGAACCATGCTATCTTATCAATTTTATCGTATGTTATATTATTCTTGTAATTCATTAATCGCTCATTTACTGTTGTTTAAATTATTACATTTCCTATATTATTAACTCCTCAACGACGAAGCAGTTTTACTAACAAACGTACTCCGCGGATGGAAGATTTTCGAAAGCGAATAAAAGTTTCAATGCCTAGATGCTGAGAAGTGAACATGTAGAAAGTATGCTTTCTGTACTTTAAATTCGTATAAAAATATCTGATGATTTTTCAAGCATTATTTACAAAAGTGATTCTAAATGCGATCATGGCATAATGCGTGTTATCGCACTTCGGACGATAATATTTGAACAAATTAAACACGCGTTATATACGTCGTTTGTCACCGAAAGGTTTATGAAAGTAATAAATATTTCAGAATTGTTTGTTATAGTCGATTTTCCACTTGAAGTTTATAATATTTTTAATTACAGATTAATTTAGATTTATAAATGAATTATTAAACTTCCATAATATACTCATGCTATGGATTAATATTCAATGAATATAAAATTATAATAACTATATTAACTAATGTAATAGTTTTACAAGTTTATAAGCGATGTATTGACACATTCTGTATTTATAATTTGTAATTACGATTGTTTTAGGATGAGAAGGATTGTTCAGAGGATAAGTTACAAAAGTGTGGATGTCAGAAACACGCATGTACATCAACCTGTGAAGTCAAATTGGAAACTCTTTCACCATCTGAAAAGCTAGCAGTAACAATATGTTCAAGTAACAAATTTCATAATTTTAAGTTGGAAAATAATAATGTAAAATGTGAATCCTGTAGTGTGGAAATGAGTGACAATGTGTCCTGCGTTGCAAATTGCAACGTTAAATGTGAATCAGATTACAAGTGCGATATTATGAAATGTGAACAATGTATGAAGGAAGGTCAAATGGCCATTCTCGAAATTGATAAAGATTCTGGAATATTACTTGATGATAAATTGGATGCAGATCCAGATGTTAAGGAGGAATTGAGTGATGTTGTTACGATCGATACTGAAAATTGGAAAAAACCGGATTATGAGCCAACTGTACAAGAAACTATCGAAGAAACTATAGATAAAGAAAGTACAGAAAAACCAAAAATAGAAGAACATCCAAAATGTCAAAAAGTATCGAAAAGAAAATTATCTTTGGATAGTTTATCCGATAGTAGGAAAAAAAGGAAAGTAAGCAAAAGGACTCTTTCTGTTGGTTCTTCGCAAGATTTGAATAATAGTGATTTTTCAACCAAAATTTCTATACCAATTTTACCACTTATAAAGAAGGTTGATAACAACAACGACGAAGGTGTTTCAAAGAAAAAACAACCTAAAAAAGATAATCAAAATCACAAACGTAAAGTAGAGTATCCAAATTGTTCTGAAAATGTAACAAAGAAGTCAAAAACTTCTAAACAAAGTACAAGTAACAATATTCCAAATTATTTAAAGCACGCTGCCAGTGATAATTCTATTATGGAAACTATTAATAATGTTATTCAACAAAGTTTACAGATGACACAGAAAAGAGATCGTAAGAGTAAAAATGTTGAAAAGTCAGAGAAAAAGAAAGAGGTAAACTTATTGTCAGCAGTGAAAAAGGTTACTAAAAAAGTTGATTTGGTAAAAGAATTGACATCAGAAAAATTGTCAAAAGTAATTACCAAGAGTAGCCAACCCAAAAGTAAAACGGAAACGCGAACAAAATCAAGAACACACGAGAAGAATAAATATAAAGGAAAAGGAAAATCCAAAGTATATGAAGCGAAAACAAAGGATAGTGGTAAAAAGCCTGAGAGTACAACAAAATCTAAAACATACGACATTCAGGAGTCTTGTAAAAAACCAACACTGATAAAAAAGAAGCGAAAAAATACGAAGAAACTGTCTGTGAAAAAATCTAGCTCCAAAATTGAAGATTGCTTAGTAGGAAGTGAAAGCCTAGTATTAACTAGAAAAACATTTTTAAAACCCAAATGGAGTAATGGTTGGAGTTGGGAAGGTGATCCGTTTGAAGCCAAAGTTTATTTAACGGTAAACATACAACTAACAGATTTATTCATGATATAGAAATATGTTGAACAGCTCTATTTATTTTATTACCTGCCTTAGAACGAAGAATCGGCTATACGTCGATGTTATGCGAGCATGAAACATGAAAGTGGTGATGTTCTAAGACCTCGTGATTGCGTTTTACTAAAAAGTGGCCCACGAAAAGCGGATTTACCATTCGTAGCAAAAATTGCTGCACTATGGGAAAATCCAGATGATGGTTTGTTTCTTAATGATAGTTCTTAAAGATAATAAAGTAAATTTAAACTAGATAAAACAAATAAATTTTGTTGCAGGTGAAATGATGTTTTCTTTGTTATGGTACTACAGACCTGAACATACAGAGCAAGGTAGAACTCAATATGATACTGAAGACGAAGTCTTTGCTTCAAGGCATCGAGATGCAAATAGTGTTGCTTGTATAGAAGATAAATGTTATATTTTGACATTCAATGAATATTGTCGGTGAGTTGATAATATTTTCAACGTATTAATTATTATGTACACTTGGTACATAAGCAACATAAGGTACATAAGTTGTTGAATTTGCCATCACAAAGCTTTTTTACAATGTGATGAGAAAACGTTATATTATTTCATTTTAAAGGCTCAAATATATTTTGAGGTTGCTAATTCTAATTAACTCTAATTAACTCTAATAGTTGTTTTTTATTATTATTATTATCGACACCTAACACAGATAAATTCTAGTTAGTTCATTGCTGCAAACACTGTGTATATTTCAACAAAAGTATAGAGGTTTAAAGTTGAATTATGATAATGATTGTTATTATGATATGATAATTATCGTTCAAATGAAATTGAACAATGATGACAATATAAAACTATAAAGATGAAACCTAGTTTTTAATGAATATAACTTGCAACGCAATTTCTTTAATACAGCAGTTAAATATTTTACATAAAAAGGAGTATCAGATTTAAGAAGATAAAACATCGTGAATTTTAATATTATTTATAGGTTTCGTAAAAATTTACGAAGAATCGAAGAAGGATTAGAAAGCCCCGGTTTAATAGTTCCGCCGGGAGATCAACTATATCCAAGAGAAAATCGGCAGCCTCCGATACCAGTACCCTCGGATATGGTTCTCTTTTGTCGACGCGTTTACGATTATCGCGGTAAAAAACTTGTTAAGAATCCTGGATGACTCGATTTTTTATAAACTGCTTCATACTGGAACCAATGGAATGCACAAAGTTTGCTGCATAAATTGAAACTGAACGTAGGTCTCTCTTCAAGCGTAATAGACATATTGATGAAATTATTATTTTAATTTTAAAGATCAATGAATTTTCATCGATGTTTTTGATAATTGTTTTTGAAGCTTTACGTATATAGAAAAATGTTTATACTGTAGATACAAATGCATTTTGTTTTATAATTAATGGTTACGGAGCACGCATCGAATTTTTTACTTGTATGTTATCTATTTTATACAATGGTTATTTCGAAGGTAAATTTCACTGCTTACAATAAGTCTTACATTTTTAAGAAAAATGAGAAGAAATAGATTCTTGACATGTAATGACGCAAAATAGTCGAATTCTTAAAGTCACCGATATAAAAAAGGTATATGATTAATATTATCTCAAACTGGGTAATTGTTATATATACTTATAAGATAGATATCGTTGCTTTACTTATTTTCTAACTTGCGATACGATAAAAGTCTTCAATCTTTTATTAATTCTGGCTATAAACACGTCGAAACTCATATTTAAATCTATGACGAAGATAGCATAAAAGTGTATAGAATTTGTTATATCGCACCACGAGTATCCAAATGAATAATCAAGCTATTGCGATATTCAATATTCAATATTGCAATAGCTTGACAATGAAAATACCATTTGACGCGAATCCGATGTTTACGTGTCAAAGTAATCGGTGCGATCATTGTTTCATCTATACGGGTTGTTTTACCGCAAATGAAACACGTTTTTATGGAGATGATAGAATTTGACAATTTTATATAGAGAGTCCTATTTTTTGTGAGATAGTATTTACGATATTTAAATGAGTATTTTTCACATTGGGAATACAAATACGTATATGCTGTGTATCATTATGGCGCCCTTCTTGGAGGGGACCTTCGAACAGTTTCAAGGTAGAAATCAAACGCCTGGGGTATTTGACCATCTAGTGAAAATAGTAATGTATGCACTATGCACTGTGTTCTATGGGTGAGATGAAAGGGGACACCGAGCAGGAAAAAGAACACACTTCCATTGTCTTACGATGGTTCACGAGATCCATGCATATGCATTATTTTAATACACAGAAATAATATAAGTTTCATTTTTAATAACGGTCATTTATAACGAAGTGTTGAGAAATGGAATTGATCTGATTAAAATTTAACTGAAACACTAAGCTTCGCGTACTCGAGCAGTTATAAAACTTTCTTGGAAATTATAAAGTTCTAATTTAAATTTATCAAACTGCCATATCACAGTAAATATTTAATAGTTCTTTCCGTTGTAAATTTATAAATATCTATTTATTACTTTTTACACTTTTAAATCAAACAAAATCTTACCGAGTACGTAGAATCATTATTTAGAAAAGATAGATGATTCGAATCATTTAGAATGATAATTCATATTCGATCACGTGGATCGCACTGAATAAAACTGTATTTTGTGAACTTCTCTTTTATTTTAATGAAATTATACTTTTCTTATCGCAAATTTTTTAATCGAAAAATATTGTCCTTTTTAACGGTATTTGTATTCTAACCCGTCACATACTTGTACATTTCTTATGATAAGCATTACCGTTTTATTTAATTTCTTTAGAGTCACAATCTCTATTCTGTTGGGGAAAGTGTGGTCGTATAATCTCTTCTATCTTTATTATTTCGAGTCATATGTTATTCGTTAGCGTCATATATAGTCAATGTATCGCATCGTAGTATGCCAAAAATGTATTTCTGAATTACAAGGAACCTTACGTTAGCCAATAATATAATTATATTACACAAGAGTTTATAATAACGAGTAGTAGAAACCTTAGGAACGCAATTATTTTTACTGAAATTCCAAATAAGAATATCGTCGACGTATATTTTTGATTATTTGTTGAGTGGCGGGTGTTTTGTTAGAAATTATATTATTTAAAATTAATATATTGATGATACGATTATTATTTAATATCTAATATATTGGATATAGATACTAAGTTATTTCCGATAGAACGAAATATTATATGTAGTATAATAGATAGGGGAAGGGCAGAGCGCCCGTGATTGTTCCTGTCTGTGTATGCGTGTGTGCGATGCGGAAATAATAATGGCAAGACGTTGAAAAAAAAAGAAAAAAAAAAAAGAAAGAAACAAAAAGAAAAAAATAATTGAGAAATGCAATATGATAAGTAACATGTTTAAAGATAAAGATTTATATAATATATCAAATCATTTTTTCATTTTTCGAAATCCTTTTATGGCAATTTAATATATTTTATATTTATTATTTTATCTATACTGATCAAGTAGATACGATCAATAAATATATTGGTAAGAAAGCATGTTAGCATTGTCTACGTGTATACATACGTAGATGAAGAATTATGTGAGAGTATCATCGTGCGCCGTATGATGGGAGAGAAACGGAGGAATACGAACACGCTTTACCTTTGTATCCCGTTTTAGTCGGTGACGATCGAGCCTAAATAAAATGATAGCAGTACGAACGAAATGCGGCGCATGTAGATGCATCATATACCGTTCTTGCGATCTTTTACAAATAGTTTTATATTCGTTTTTATTGCATAAGTGAGATCGCATCACGTATGCGACTACGATGCGCCGATGCATTTTATCAGGATAATCGAAATTGTCCAAAGGTCGAGTCACAACATGTAGACATTGTGTAACTCGCATATTTGTGTAGATCTAACAATAAGCGCGATTTCACCGCTCCGCGTCTTTGACAGAAAGAAAAGCGAACCAGCAGCTTTTCTTCACTGCGCAAATGAAACAAATATATAGATATACTTCAACGATGGTTAATGTGGGAACATTGCAGAAAAAAACATGAAACAAAAACGTTGCATATCGTCTGTTCATTTAACGTAGCCGACAAATTTTCATCGAGTATATCGAAAACTTTAATCGTTTAAGTCTGTAGAGGCATATGATTCATGTGTGCGAAGAAGCTCTTCAACTCGAACACTCGGCATTCGCTTTAATCTTTAATGAAAATATGTAGAACTTACAGTTGGCGAACGGTTAATCAGCGGATTCTCCGTTAATTACCGTGGAGTTTCTTGACTCTCTGACTTGATTTCTTCACTTGATTTGTCTTTGTTAATCTCAGCTTTTTGCCAATTGATGATGTATCCCGTAAACGTGTATGCCTCTTATATTTTCAGTATCGTGAAAGTCGTGTACTTCTTTTCATTCTCCCCCCCCCCCCCCCGTTCAGTCAATACGCATACGCACGTATCTGACAAAGTTAACGCTTGGCGATGTCTCTTCGTTCGTTTTTAACATATCTTTGTGTAAAATACCATGTAACGACAAGTTTAATATCGATCGTTGTCGATATCGATTCCCTTTTTACGGTTTATCGCAGTATTATGTATACATCATATTTTTCTATCTATCGATGAGTTTGAACATATAATTGTGGCATACGCGACGAGAATAATAACTTTTATTATTATCACTTTTGTGCATTTTAACGATGACGTTGAAATTGAATATAGTTTAATGGCGTTTAAAACAGTCCGGGCAACAATTTCAAATAAATTTTAACGTATAAGAAAGAATATATTTAAGAAATTGTTGTTCTGATTATTTACCATTAAATTCGAATTATATTCGACATTATAGAAAAATGCTGGTAATCGATTGGTTGAAGTACAATTGACATTCATGTGTATACAGGGTGTTTCATGGATTGTAAATTAGGGAATTTTAGTACATTATACTTTTCGTACTTTGCAAACATATTTTCTTCTATTTTAAACGTATTCTAATCTAATCTCGTCCTCCAGTTTGGTACAATAATTCAATATCTATACAGTTATTAAAAGTTTGTCATAAATAGATATTTTCTAGCGTTTTTCTTTTCCATGTTTCGTACGTGTATTGAATATATGAATATGAGAATAGTTTAAAGCTTAAGTTATTTAGGAAGATAAGAGGAAAATCTGTAAATTTTATTATCATCTATCTTTTATTTTATTCAATTCTTTATATTTGTATCTATGCTTATGTTTAATTTGTTAATGTCATTATCATTGTTGGGTTAGAAAATTGTAGAAATTCATTGAAACACGCTGGCAGCGTGTACGCAATTATGAAAAATGATAATAATTAAAAATAAAGATACTTGATATTGTTACAATAAGAATGACACGTTGTACTATACGTTTACTCGAGGATCAAAACGGTTCGCGATTATTCTTTCTATACATATGTAGCTATCTGCTGGAAATTTATAGAGACAATGCAATTTATAAGTTATGAAACACTCTGTATGTTTTGGCGTTTCTGTTCTTTGTTGTCCATAAAAGTTATCGGCTGGGGCCAGAAGCGAAAAGAGAAACATTGTACGAAGTGATCATCGATACTATTTTTATTACCATCACCGAAAGCATTGTCGTAGCAACAATTTAAAATCGTAAATACAAATTTACTAGTAAATATTGAACAGACAAATAATGGCGAGCGTTTCTCTGTTTTATTTGTTCAGTAAGTAAGAGAAAAGAAACGCATAGATACTCGATTTGACTTACCAGATATCTCTTAATAATTATAACGCGTGGCTTGGTAAATACGACAAAGAGAGTTAAATATGTATAAAGAAAGGAAAAGCGGGAAAAGTGTGGTACATACCTATTACGAGTTTTAATATATTTAATCATATTAGAAATGTTTCTACAATTAATTTCTGTAAATTGCAATGGAAGGTAAGTACTACATACCTATATATATATATATATATATATATATATATATATATATATATATATATATATTTACCACCTACAGGTACCTACGTAAAATATAATGCGTGGACTATGCGTTAAACGAGGCAGTTTTAAATCGCAATTGATATAGTTTTGTATAAATGATATTACACAAAGTTATTCGATACTAAATGTATTAAACAGAACTAACTATTGGAATGTCGATGTTTTTACAGCAATGTAGACGATATAAAAAGATATGTAAAATTAAATTAAAGCTTCGAGCTTTTCCAATTAAAAACGTTCGTAATATTTTATGTACTTTAATTGATATGTACTTTTACGTCATGTACAGTGTCATTTAATTTTTGTTATCATCTCCATCGTGTATTTTTCGTATTTAGGCATATGGGCATATATAAACTTTTAAAAACCAGAATTGTTTTTCCTTCTTTTAGATTCAAATATCGTTTACTCAAGTTTTTATTTCTTTTACAAGTTTGATTCATCGTTAGAAGTTAAGCAGGTCGTGGAAGAAGAGAGAAAGAAAGAGGACACGATGGTATTAAATTTAACGCACCGGAAGTTCGCTGAAAGGCCTCCGGAAAGACCTCCGGAAAGAGGGAAAAAAGGCTAAACGAAAGATATTCCGAGAGGTATGGGATTGGTCATTTGTCGATCGGTCTAAAGTCTCTAAAGTTTTAATCCGGACCAAGATGCCTAAGCCGAAAAGCCTAAAACCGAGAATGTCATCACGCCCGTTCGTGCTCGCCTAGCCATTCCTTCAGATTACATTAATTCGATTAACGAATGCCGTTTATCGTCCACGCCCCACGTCACGATCCTACGAGAACATTCTTTTTTTCCCGATTGCCATCTTAACGATCAACCTGGAGCCTGGCCAAGCGATATAATTCTCCGACTGAGAAAGTTTGAAATTTCAACATCTTTTTTCATATTTCCTTACATACGTAAATTTCATTTTTCATCCATTCTTCTTTTCTTTATTTATCTCTTTATCTCTGGTCATTTTTTGTTCCTGTATGGCTGATATGTTTATAACATTTATGTAAATGTCATAAAAACAATAATTAGGTACACGTTATCTATTATCGGTAGAAATAAGGTATTTGTCTACGTACGTATACTTACATAAGCGATGATTTTTTAATCATTTGTATGAAAGTATTTATACATGAGAGACATCTGTTATTTTATCGCATGGGAGATGATTATTAAAGAAGAAAAATCTTTTTTTGCGGCTAACAATCACGAGGGGAACAAAAATTGTTTTTATATAGGTTTACCGAACAATTTCATAAAAAAAAAAGAGAAGAAAATCCTACAAAATTTTATTTCAATTGCCCCTATATAATAAAGGATGTTTCATAGTAACTTTCAGGCTAGACTTTACACTTTATATCTTTATCTTAAATAAATGTCCTATTTTTATTTTCGCAGAAGTCGCGTGGCGGAGTTTTTACGTAAATAATACGTATACGCATATAGGTATGTACGTAGAACCATTTCAAAATGAGATCGGTTTCTTAAAATGAACGCAGGTTGTTATAGCGTAGAACCTATAGAAAAGAAGACTGCCATTGAATGGTATTGTTGAGTCGAGGGATGAGTTGGAATATCACGATAATGCTTTTGACACCTTTCGCAAAGAATCTTACTAGCCGAGAAGTAGCTCTTTTCTACATTTGGCAAAGGTTTACAGGGAAATGTTAAATTTCTCGATCAGATACCTCCAAAACTGTAAACGATATTTGAAATCGTGACGTACGTATTTGGTCTTTCGGTTTTGCCACGTTTCGAATACGTTACTATCTTTTGTCGCTCCCAGAAATAGATTAGCCTTAAAACGTACGTGAATAAATGTACGTTAAGGGGTAAGATGCCAAAGAAATGAAAATAACGTAATAAATATGTAAGTAAATTTTTTAAAAATATTTTTTTGAAAGTACTCCTATTTCTTACATTTCTTATATTTTACACTTGATATCTCGACAGAGTAAACCATCGGAGACATCATCGTCCAATTGTTACGTTTTAGAATTTGAGTAAAAGAAAGATAACAAGGACAAATAATACAATAACAAACAAATAATACAAAAATTAATTGTAAATCTTATATACACGTGTATACCTATGTGTCGTCACATGGTTGTAGGTGGCAGGTATATGTATAATAAAGTTTGTGGAAACTGCAAGAAAAATTGAAAGCAGTTGAAAAGTAAAATATTCCATTTTGAAATAATAAAAATTCCAAAAAATAGGTTGCTAAAATATGTATTATGCTGCTGTTCGTATTCAACGTTACTCTTACAACTCTTACAACTCTTACAAAATTTATATGGAAATCATAGTAAGAAAATATCGTACAAGTTAATTACACATTCAATCACCTTAGTAAATAACGTATAGATATACGTAATTGCGAGGTAATTAACTTATTTTAAGGAGAATATTAGCAACAGTAGTATGGGATAACCGATTGAACGATATAATTATATTCGAGAAGAATAAGGGGAAGAAGCAATAGGAAAATGAATGTAATTTAAGCAAGATGACATATTCTGAGTATCGGTTGGTCGGAAATTTTGTAGGGACTACTGATTTTGTTCGTTTAAAGAAATTTGAGGCTGTGTTAAATTGGCGGTGATCGTAGAAACCAACGAGAGACTTTCTTCGAGGTAGGCATCGCGTGACGATCTACGCAAGTTTCGGCCGTTCTCTCTTTCTATCTTGTCTTTGTTGCTTTTCAACGTCGCGCCGTATCTGCTGCATTCCCGTTCTGCTTTTTTTCCGCTCGCCAATTCGGCCAATAGACCCTCGAAGAACCCGCTCCATAATCCATGCAAGCACCAGGGCCTGTCTTCCTATCGAATCGATGGAAAGGAAAAGGAACCTTCGTCTCCTTTCTGGCAAGACCATCGCGAAGCAAACCCTACGCTAAGAAATGCTTTTCTCGACCTCGATCTATACTAAGCTATAATTTTATTCCCCACTTCGTCGCGATGTTTATCTGTTCGGTGGGCATATCTCTTTTAAAGGACGACAGATCGTTCCTTTGAAAATTATATTCGTATGTGTCGCGTCTCCGCATCTTATTTGTTGCAAAGTGATAAATTGCTATTTCCGTAAACGAGCTACATACACCCATGGTCAATTCTCTGGGTAACACGAGTTATCTCATTCTTTCGTAGTTAAGGGAGAAAATTATAGAGAGTAAATTACAGGAAGGCTAAGGGTAATATTACCTTATTGTGTACGGTACTGTTCGTTTTCAGCTGAAAATTGGCGAACTTGTTAGCGATCTAACCCTAACAAGTCAGCATCACTAGTACCTTGATAATATTTCCAATTACGATCGTTAATGAATTAGTTTTATCCACGAGATGGAACTAATAGATTAAATATATTCGATCAATGTGTTGTAGCGACTATCATCGGCTCCTAGTTTCTCTATGGAGAATCAAAATTATAAACGAATGTAATCGTAATTGATCCAATTGTCTTCGCCAACAAGGGAAAATCCTATCACGGAGGGTTAACGACGAAGATACATAGAGAGCAGATGGATTCGCAGGTAAGGCGCGGTCTAGGCGAAAATCGAGCAAAATGGAGGCTCGATCAAGGTTAACGATGATGCTGGTTGAAAGTTGTTGTTGCAGCCCTTCAAAAATTTCAGCGGACCGATGTTCCTTGAAGTAAACGCAAGGAGGCGGCGTGGAAGAATAGGAGGAGGTGAAGGGGCGAAAAGAGGAGCGAAGAGAATATCGTCCGCTGGTCCAGTGGTCGGTCGGTTTCCGGTAGCGCGGCGCGGCGCGGCGCGGCGTGGCTGCTGGATCCTCGAAGCTCGTTCCAGTGTGGCGGAACGCGTAGTAGAATAGTGGGGGGGTGGTTGCGAGTAGTGGCGTCGCCGGATTGGCCGAAGAGGAATTGGTCTTGGATGAGAGGATGCGAGCCGACGGTCAAAGGGAAAAGAGAGGGAGACTGAGGCTCGGGTGAGCCGTGAGCCGTGAGCGAGAGAAGAGCGAGGGTGGGGAGAAGCGCGAGTCAGAGAGGGACTGGGAATCGGAACAGTTCGGATGCACACCGTGCAAGGACGGTGATTCAGTTAGCGGCGAGCCGCCGTCGGTGAAGGATCGTTGATCGTCGGTTTTTCGTTTTCCTTCGCATCGCACCACATCGCACCACATCGCATCACATCGCGTTGGTTCGGATCGAGCGGCGAGCCGCGCGTCGCGCACCGTGTTCCGTGTTCTGTCTTTCCGAGATACGATTCGTTTCATGTTGAAACGCAGCCGTCGCGTGTACACGCGCACGCGCCCCTGTCTCGTTACAATTGCACGGCTCGCTTAGGAATGAAACTGACACGCGCGTTCCGCTTGAAAATCGAATACACCTGATTGCGAGGGACGCTCGATGAAATATATCGAAGCTGGTTAGCCGGTGTCGAATCGTCTTCGTCGAACGAACATTTCGAAAGATTCGTTTCGAGATCGCGATCGCTATCGCGACGAAATCCGAATCGAAGATCTTCTAGTCTAGTCTCTTGAAGGGGGGTGCGCATGTGGTTCGCAAGCGGGACCGCTTTTGTTTTCGCCAGCCATCCGGTATAATGCGAACAGGAAGAAAAATCGAAGCGTGCGGCTTCGTGGTGGGCATCGACACTCTGATCGTGAAAGTTTAATCGATCGGTCGATATGACGAGCAGGAGAGAAGAAGCGTAGGATCGACGATTCGAAACTCGGTAGGATCGGAAACTCGAACGGTGTTGCTTTACCCGAGAGAAGAACGGAGCGAGGAAATAATCGCCGAACGAGACAAGGACGGTTTGTGCGTAGGTGACACAGCAAGGTGCTGTGGGGGAGGGCGAGGGGCGGGGAAGGGACGGGAAGAGAAGGGAAGGAGGCGTGTAAGAGAGAGAGTAAGAGACAGACAGACAGACAGACAGACGGACAGACAGAGAGAGAGAGAGAGAGAGAGAGAGAGAGAGAGAAAAGTCGTATCGCGCGCGAACAAACTCGACGAAGATGAAGAGCGGAGCAGCGGCGCGATTATTGGGAATCGTCTGCGGAGTGATTCTGTTCGATTGCGGGAACGCATTGGCGGGTAGCGAGATCTACGCGAAGACGTTCCCGAGCCAACAACATCCGTCGGATCCGTGCTACGACGAGGACAGACCGCGTCGATGCATCCCGAATTTCGTGAACGCGGCATTCGGAGCGGCGGTGGAAGCTTCGTCGACCTGCGGAAGCGGCGGGCCCACGAGGTACTGCGACGTGATCGAACAGCCGGGTGGTAGCACGGGTATAGGTCAGTGCCACATCTGCGACGACAGCACGCCGCGACGTCGATTTCCCGCGAGCTACCTCACGGATGTGAGCAACCCCAACAACGTGACTTGCTGGCGAAGCGAGCCGCTCGTCACCTCCCAGAGTTTCTCCGCACCGCCAGACAACGTGACCTTGACCCTGTCTCTCGGGAAGAAGTACGAACTGACCTACGTCAGCCTGCAATTCTGTCCAAAGGCGGCCAAGCCGGACTCGATCGCGATTTACAAATCGATGGACTACGGGAAAACGTGGCAACCGTTCCAGTTCTATTCGTCTCAGTGTCGGCGAGTATACGGCAGACCGAATCGCGCCACCATCACCAAGGCGAACGAGCAAGAGGCCAGATGCACCGACAGTCATCGATACACCGGTGGTAACGGCCTCGCGCCCGTCGGCAGGATCGCGTTCAGCACCCTGGAGGGCCGCCCGTCGGCTTCCGACTTTGATAACTCGCCGGTTCTCCAAGATTGGGTTACCGCAACTGATGTTCGTGTCGTCTTCAATCGGCTTCACATGCCCCAACAGCCCTCGCAGGAACAAGTCTTGCAACTAGGTGGATCTGGCGACGATCACGAACGCGATCATGGCCTCGGTCTCGAGGAGCTGGCGAAACGCGAAAGGGAGAGGGAAGAGAGGTTGAAGAATCAACAGAAGAGCCCCACTCGGGCAGGTTTGCTCGATCCATTGGCGACCGCTTTGCCCTCGGTACACCAGGTTATCGCGCCGCAAGAGATGCAATCGAACGACGCGGTCGATGACGATGAGAGCGAGTTCGCAGCGGCGGCGGTCACCGTCTCGACCAGTACGAGCAGCACCCTCGCGAGCAATCATGGGACCAGCACGCTCGCTCATCATTACGCGGTCTCGGACTTCGCCGTCGGCGGCAGGTGTAAGTGCAACGGCCACGCGGCAAGGTGCATCCAAGGCAAGGACGGCGAGGTCGCCTGCGAGTGTAGGCATAACACCGCCGGCAGAGACTGCGAGAGGTGTCGGCCGTTCCACTTCGATCGACCATGGGCACGAGCCACTGCCAGAGATGCCAACGAATGTAAAGGTTAGTCTCTCTGTTTGTTACAAGCTTCTCTCGACTATTTCCAATCTCTAATTCGAGTCTCTCGATTCGAATCGAATTTCAAGCTTCTTCGATTACTTGGAACCGAATGTTTTCTAGAACGCTTCCAACGTGCGTCGCGTCGCGCCGCGCCGTGCCGGTACCTTTTCCGTCGATCCTCCGCCGTTTCCACGTAACACGTGTGTGCTTAACACTTAGTACGTCCGTGCCTGTGCACGAGCTATGCCTAACGTTTACCGCAGCTTTCTTCGAAATAGTTTCCAATAGTTTAGATTCACACGCGCGTAAGGTGCTTCCGATGTTGATTCACAGCGATTTTTCATGGTTTACGATCGAGTTGTGTCTGTGCGGTCGTTTAACTAACTTTTCATTTATTTTATTTAGACAGCGCTTACGCGTGGTTGCGATCTCCTTTCGGCCGGATGCTGTACTCCGTGGTATACGTAATATCCTACATCTTGTTACGATATTCGCGGTGTACATTTCTTGTAAATATTTCTGATTGTCGGTAACGTATAGACATTTTGACGAGTTGCATATTCTCTCGAAGTTCTGGCTGCAAGTCGTCTCGCATTACCCATAACCTACAATCGAAAGGACGTAGTTCCAAACACAAGGGGTGCCCATATTCCGACAAAGTGAACATTGTTATCCGTACGTATAGGATTACGAACACTTTTATACTCGGTTATATTTCGTTCAAAATATTTTCCCTGCGAACAAATTCCGACGCCACAAAGTCCGCGTACGCACCTATGAGCTATAAGAGATCCGATTTCTACTTAAAACGAGAGAAGAGACGCAACAAAGTGTCGAAAAAACGTCTGTGCCTTTAGAAATAGAACGTATCCCTATTTCTGAAAGATCGAAGTAATTTTACGACATTAATTACGAGTAGGTATAGGTATAATCTTTCTTGGGCTTTTCAAGCATATTAAGATCAGTAATTATCGTTGATCTCGGATTTTCAACTGTTACAGCAGCTGATGCACGGTTGATTCCGAAAGTAAACATCTTTTTTACGCCTCGTATGTATGTGTTACCGTTACGTTGTTAACACGAAAAGTAGAAAAAGAAAGAAAACAAAAAATGATCGATTTTGGTAACTTTAGCATAGTTTTTATCGACTTAGAGCGCAATATCAAATACACGTATGTAAGTAAATACGTTCTGTCGACCGCCATTGTATTCGCCATTGTTTTCTAGGTTATACGACAAACAAAATTATAGATGACACGATATTTGAGAAATTAAATTTCAATCCTATGATGCGAACCCGTTAAAAGGCGTAACGTTTTACCTATTTGAATTTGAAACTTTAATATTTTATATTAGGTACGTATACTTAGACGTACGTATATCGAACGATAGAACATTTTATTTGTATTTATTGACTACTTGGGATGATTATTTGGTCAGGCACCTCTTAAAGCGATAGAAAATAAACACGACGAAGAGTTCGTTTCTCGTTTCGTTTCGGTGACTGGGTTCCTCTATCCTTCGTTCCGCATCTTTCATTCTCGATTCTCGTGCTCGTATCTCGATTCTCCGTGCTCCGTTTCACTCTTCGTGATTCCATCTTTTACTCCCTTTCTCTGTTTTGCCCGTGAGTCGACCCTAGGGGTAGGGCGTAGGGGGCACTCCTTTCGGTTCACCCCTTAATTCGAAGCGGCGAAGCGTTGCCTCGAGACTCGGATCGAGGATGTATGCTGAAATCAAAAACGTCAGGGGCAAACCACCCTCTAAAATCGTTTCGAATCGATAAAGGACGCCCTCTTCGCGCGACAACCGCGATCCGCGCCTACTACGCAATATCGCGACATTAGCGACAGGAAAACGTGTAAATGCCGTGAAAACGTAAAGACCCTACTTATGTAATTATCTATTCGTCCTACCATCTCCTTTCCGTTCTAGTGTTGTAGCATTTTTTTTTTAATGTCGATAAATGTATCGACCATATACCTGTTTATAGACCAGTGAACTTTTCTGGTGTCTTGAAATTTTATGCAATTTTTGAAGAAATACATTTAAACTCGCGGTCTTTTAATTCTAAAGATACCTTTTCATCTTATTCTATGGCACTTTCTATTTTGAAAAAGTGTAATACATAGAAACGGTAAGTGCGCAAGTGTTGCGAAACGGGAACGACGACTTTCGAAACTTTTCGATTCCAGGTGGCAGATTAATCGGTCGTTACTTTCACAGGATATATTGTTGTTTTGAAAATTATTCAAGATTTGTCACATCTCAAAAAATTATTTTACCACCTCTTTATTGGATAACGTAGTAGATATGTATCTGCTTACTAATAAAGAAGACAGATTGGTAGTTTCTAATAGCTTGATGAAAATAGATTTGATTTGTTGATACCAATTATATTTAATGGCAGAAGACTGATTCGATCTGACCAATTTATGTTAGTAAGCACGTAACACCATGTAATTGGCAATTCTCAGTGAAATATCTCCAAATGAAATTTCCCATTTGTTGATTTCAATGAAAATGTATAAATGAGAAGGAAACGGAGTCCCTGGTCGCACCTTGTTACTGCAATAATTGAAACACTCTTAAGAACCAATCGAACTGTTTGGTTCGTACTAAAACCAATTATCGTTATTCGATCAAGTACATTTGTTATAACAAATTTTGTGATTACACATAGATATACCTATAGATATTGGACAGTTGTGGAGGAAATGAAGTAAAATTTTTATCGTACAGGATTTCATGTCGCAAAAGACGATAATTTTGGAAAATTGTTGCACGTCGACCTTAATTAAAAAATATAAACAAATTTGACAGGTATTTCAGCTGTTTCAGTTTTTGAAACTTCTTAAAACTTGTTTAAACGATCGTACTTATTTCCACTCAGTCTCGTTCGTAACATTTTCAAAACAGAGAACCGGCGCAGTGGATGTACGATTCAAAATGTATCTTACTATAGAGACGTACCCTAAAAGTTTCTAAAATAAAAGAAAATAGTACAACAAATAAACGCTATTCTAAAAAAAAAACATCCGTAGTTTAGTCTGTAATTTAATAATTTTAATACAATACAGTGAACTATTGTACATTGTGCATTCTCTGTATAGATACGTACCTACGTGTATATAAGTATGTATAAATGTACATACATACATGTATAAAATATGAACAATATTTTATGAGGTATGAGGTACATTGAGAACAGAACTCATAAATGTCATGCTTGTGGCAAGCAGCGCTTTGGTAATATAGTATACGCGAATCGGTGCAAAAAAGAAAAAAAACAGAAAAGAAAAAGAAAAGAGACGACGGGAAACGGATAAGGCCCGTAAATTTTACTCCTGGTCTTGTACGTGCAGCGTCTGTACCCTTTCTGGCAAATGTACACGCGATATAAAGTATTTCCAGTTCTTTTCAATGTTTCCTAGCTGCACGCCTTTTTGTTCTTGCAACATAACCTAACACCGTTTAAGCGCTTAAGTAACATATGCTAGAGTTTGCACTTTGAGTGGTACAAGCGGCATTATGCGTTTTACGATGTACGTATGTACGTATGTACGTGCCTCGTGAAAATATGAGATTTCCAGGTCCTTTTCCGTTCGGTCTTCGCTTCATTCAGGCCTGTTAATTTATCGATTCTCTAATTTTTGTAACAATTTTTTAAACGAATGCTTTCTTATTATTGCGAAACTCTACCAACTTTACCTTAGTCGTTCTTTACGTTGCTGCTTTGTTTCATTTCTACTAACAAGGTCTTCTCGCGTAATACTTTATCTGCGCGTATGTCTACACCGATACTGTTATGCGTATAGTAGAGATTGACAGATGACAAATTACAAGTTAGATTATTGATGTTAGTAATAATTTTTGCGGAGTCTCGAAAAACTAAAAATTTTTCTTCCAAATCGATCACTTAGCGATTCATGGATTTTGTAATTTGTATGGAATTGTAATATCTACTTGCGAAAGTTTATCGCTAAATTTACCGTTATATCTGTGCAAGATGATCGATTAATAGGTACAACGGTGACTACGTTTATGGCGACTTGTAAGATTTTTCACTAATGGGTAGTATTGGCTCGATTGTGCCAGACAGCTAAAATCTGCACATTGTTGGAATATGTAGATTCTAGATAATCTGACATTGATTGGTTTAAGCATTCATAGACTTAGTACATTTAACATTTGATTCGGAATCGATCTTTTACCAGTCGTGAATTATTCAGTTCGCGTGACGATTTCGTTCGCATTTTCTACAGGCAATTCCGCGTTTCGAATACGACCTCTGTTAATAGGAGTGTTTAACTTGCAACATGGTTTCACTTTTCTTCGTTCGATTTATTTCATGTCAATACACGCTTCTGCTACCTTCCTGTAAATTGATTTTTAAGGTTTCGCTTGGATAAAGGTGGAAAAAGACATATCTCGTGGGGCCTAGACGTTGTCGTTAATTTGACACGGTACGCTGTAAACTCTAACCGCTGTTTATAGCAATGAATTATGTTCTCAAGGGTTCGTTTATGTTTGCACGACGCGTAGTTATACGCGTATGTGTGTATGTACATACATATGTACCGTAATTCTTGTTTCGTACTTTTCTTCTTTTTTTTATTCTTTTATTCTTTCCTTTTCTCTTTTATACCTTTCTACCTTTCTTCCTTTTTGCTTTCCTTCGCCTTTTTCCCTGCTCTTTTCTCCGTGTCATTTCTCGTCTACTCGTAACGTAGCCAAGTGTATATGTAATCTTTTTCCTTAACAGTTCTGTCGTGTAATACTTTTAAAAACGTATTGCGCTGCCAGTACATTTTCGTCGTACAATGGTTGGTGGACTATTGTATTCTGATGTTAATCATTAACGAATTTGCCAAGATTTTACAGCAAACGGTACACGATATGCAAAATGTTAAAACGATATAATATGGTGTAAAAGAATTAAATTGTAAACGATAGGTAGTAACCAGTAATTTATAAAGAAAATAGGAACGACACGAGCATACTTAAATAGCGTATGTTCCGTATAGGTATTCATATATATTTCTGTGTATGTTTTTTTATTATGCGTATGTATGTGCTTGCGGAGTGTAAATTGGTACATTTTTTTTTTTTTGAGTGCAATTACCTATCCGATCTTGTTCTAGCATACATCGATGATCAGAAACTAAACTTCGACAATTGAAAAAGAATGGAATCACGTAAAAGAAACAGAGCAGATTGCGACCAGTTTCGGCTTGAAATGCATCAGGGCTACCAACAAAAATTCCAGTCAAAGAAGAAAACGATGAAGAGGCTTAGCCTGAAATTCGTCGCGCCCTTCTGTGAACAATTACGTGAACGACAGAAACACTCGACGATTTTATTACGGGGATCCTTTTCCAATTAAACGGTTGCTATGGCGATGGTTATGAGTGCTTGCCTATGGTATCCGTAGCAATACACAGTTTGGATCGCGTCGCCTTTTTCGTCGTGTCGCGTCCGTCAATTTTTCCTTAATAATTATTTACGAACATTCTTTTTTTTTATTTATTTTATTCTGCGTTTTTACAATTTGTCCAACGGGACATCTGGTAGATTTTTATATCATTGTTGCGAAATAGCACGTGGATGGTTACCCATAGCGGGATACCATTTTACGAACATTTGACCTATCTCCATATTCGTAGCAGAGAACGCGCAATGGACAAGTACGGCGCAGAACGTTAAGTTTTTTGATAGAATTTTAATTTTCCAAGTCGATGGGTATATAATTTCGTCGAAAATTCGTCGCATGCTTCCTGCGCGTCGAATAATCGAGGAACTCGTAACTAACGTTATTAGATATGTACCGAAACTGAGAAACTATTTCTATATTAGGTAACAATAATGAAATAAAGTGAAGTTTCCACGACGTATTTATATTTATAGAAACAGGTATATCTATTTTTCGCAAAGGACAGGGATTTTCCAAAATATTTATATAGGCAAATATAAAGATATTTTGAGATTCGATTAGACTATATCTGCATACACGTAATTTGTCATTTGTACGTAAAGGCTTACAGGGGTTAACGATAACAGTGGCGAGAACGATAAGCTTTCTATTGTAATAATAAGCTTTGGTAAAAGTTGCATCGTTTCTGTGTCGCGTGACGAATAGAGAAATCAGAAATCATAGTCCTTCGCTGCGGACACAACGAGTTAGTTTCGTCGTAGTGGGACGGGTAATACGTAGTCGTTGAGAAATGCACTTGTAAAGAAGAGACGAAATACCGTTCGAGAGACGGGGAATCGATAAAGGAGGTGGTACGCTGTGTAGGTAAACGTAAACGGCTTTCGTTCAGCTTTATAGAGTACGTATATACGTGACAGAAACGAGAGAAGAAAGAAGAAAAAAAAAAGGAAAAGAGTGGAATGAGAGGAAAGAGAGGCAAGGAAGAAAACAGGGTGACGAAACGAAGGAAGGGAGTTCGAATTAAATTACATTTTAATTTCGCAGCCATTTCGCAGCGCGCACCGCGATATGCCAAATATCCGGTGCAATTTACATTTTAAATTGGACACTTCTTGCCGCGATTCGAGGGTTTCTCGTGAGTTTCGTCGGTAGTTGGGCATCGTCTGGCGAGGTTGTTGCCGTTTCCATAAAAAGCGTCCACGTTTACCTTTCTCTGATGGAGATTTTCGAAAACTTGAACGCACCCGGTGCGCGTTGATTCCTTTGCAAAAACCAGCCGAGTATTTCTTCGCCATCGCAGCATTCCTATGCTTGAGTATTCTACTTTTTCGATTCCCGCGAGAAAATTCTCTCCAATTTCCTTTGCTACGTTTCATCTTCACCGACCACTTAATTACGAGCACCTCTTGAATTTCGTTCTCGTTCTCACTGCTACGCGGATTCGTCATTGCGTCTCATCGCCGTTCCCTTGTTTCCCTTTTTTCCTTTTTTCGAGCGTTGAACGTAGTCTACTTATGAGAACGTAGTTTACTTGTGAAAAACGGATACGAAGGTAGGTATCAGGTTTATGCATGTATTATTTAGGTTGTTCCAAGAGTTTCTTTCGCTCCTTTCGTTCCGATAGAATTAACGAATTATTATACATAATTCAATAAAATAATATAAAATCATTTCCTTATGAAACGAAAGAAATTTTTGCGACAACCTCGTAGAATTCCATTTCCCTTGATTGACCGAGCTTGAGCTTTATGGCATTAGTAGATGTCGTGAATATTGCTTGTTATTTCGTTATTTTTATATACGTATGAATTATTACGTTCCATTAGTCCTTAGACTGAGCAACGAAATAATCCGCAAAAGTCACGTGACCCTAACGTTATTAAGAGAAACTAACTAAAAAGTAAAGTAGCTTACTTTTATTGGAGTTTCATCGGAGAATACGATGTTTGCAAATAAAGTAAGTTATAAATGAGAAAAAAGATTCAATTATCCGATAATGACTAGGTACGTACATGTACGCACGCGTAAGAGACGTTTTTAATATATGATATTATCGTAGCCGGTAATTCAAAAATCGTGTAATTCGTGTCAGTAATTCGTGTATCGTAATACGTAACACGATACCGAGTGTAAAATTTGTAACAACCAGTTAGTAAAGTTCGATAATTGGATGAAACAACGTTGCTTGTAAATCGGCCAGTTGAAAAGTCTAAGCGAACAAAGTTGATACAGATAAGTTGAAAAGCAAAATCAAAATGGTAGTCGTATGACGGATTGTTTTCACTTGTAAGTGCTTCTTTTTTCCTGACACGTTCGGGACCGCACGAATGTTATTCTTTGCCCGGTCCCCGTGGTCTTACGCCGACGCGACGCTCGTACAACGTACAACGATTATTCTTCCTCGCGATGCGAGGCCGACGCGCTTTGCATGAATGGGAGTCGTCGCGACCTTTCAGATGAATGGTTCTTTCTTCCCCTCTCACTTTCACCCACCCTCGCTTTCTTCCTTTTCCTTTTCCACCCTCGATCTCCCTTTCATTTTTTCTCTCTTGCTTCTGTAGTATACGCGAGCGTATACGTTCTTTTCGAAGATATTTACTTCCTTTTTAAGATATCAATGTTTCGACGACGAGTTACACGTTAAATAATTACGTTAACGAAGGATTAAAACAATTGATTGAAAATTCGCTATGGTAATTTTAAATAAATGCACGCGGTACGATAAATTTGACAGTGGTACTGTTTATAAAATGAATACAAAATAAAAGGAACACGTAATTCTGTAATTTTGTATCTAGCGGAGAGTCGATGCTGAATATACACGATCCATGATCCTTATGAGCCTGTTCGGTACATTATTTTTATCAAACCGATACCGAGTCGTTGGTCTGGCTAAGCGTTTCAAAGGGTCCGATTCAAGTTCACCGTAACAGGGTCGTTGCTATTCGTCGTAGAGCCACAAAGTGTACTTTCAACGATTTGAATTTGGTCCGGTCTGGTTGTTGGAGTACACGATGCATTCGTGTTTGGCGGAGGCTGCAGTCGTGGCTACAGTCGCGGCTACAGTCGCAGCCAAGAGAAAAGGAAATATGTATTTACATATATCGGTCGCATGAGAGGCCTTTTCACCGCCTCGATTTTCGCGTTTGTGTCTGCACACTATACACTGTACACTGTACACTGTACACCGTAGACCGTACGTACGATCGAGTTGCGCATACCTACGCGTACGTTGCATATGCGCTCGAGATTTACGCCGCAAGAGAGAAAATCTGCTTCACGCAGAATATGCTCGACCCCCGTAGTGAATTTCGCGCGCGTATCACGCGTTTGCCTCGCCTTTTTCGTCCTCTCGCCAGACCGAATCGCGCCCTTCCGATCTCGTCTCTTGTAAATTCCACCTGTCTACTTATTCGGCTGCTGAATTTTTACGCGGTTTCAATTTCAGAAACGTCGTTGACCACGCAAACGACCGTCGCGAAATTTCTGTCGAATGCTACGGGACGCGAATAACATACGAGTCGTAGTAGAGTAACATATGTTGCCTACAAGAACAAACGATGTTCGATGCTAAACGTTTTCGAAGAAATTCAAAATTACTTACCCGGGGTACGACTATTACAGAATTCTGCCGCCAACTTTTGGACTGTGTAGCGTCCACACTTGAAAAAAGAGATATTGAAGGAAGTAGTAAAATTCTGAAATATAATTTCATATATTAAAATACATCAAGCTGCGTTATTGAAGGTAATAAAGGCAAAATAAGTAAGTGTTGGCATTACGACGAATGGTATTATCGTTGAAACGACAAACTTGGATCGAATTCTACGTCCCATTGTGCTCCGATCTCAAGCTTCTATCGCTAATTGAAGATGCATGTGAAACGTTCTGGATTCGCGCTTTGTCCCCAAGGATCGTGGCAGAGATACGTATTTCAGAAAAATTATCGACATTTTCGTTTCGGGAGATATTTCCGAACGCAGTGCAATACGACGTAGAAAGGAAAAGATGTTCTTTGGTAGAACACAGAGATGCAGATACATACTGCCGTGCAGTTCGTCGGTCGTGAGAAGATGCAGACAGTCTCGAAATTACGACGGTATGTAATTACGAAATTCTTTAAGTCTTACACGAGTGTTGTTACGTAACTGTTGTGTAAGAGATTGCGATTATGCTAGAACTTTCAAGGATTCTGAGAATTCGTCGTGAAAATATCGCGCAGCAAGATCGATACGAGAAACAGTTGTCTCATTTATTTCCTGTTACATAGGTGAAACGATTCAAGAAACTATACGTAGCACCCGTGTGTGAAAGCGAATAGTTATCAGGAAGTGCGTGTGTTCCTTTCGTAAGACATTCAAAGTATCACGTTGAACAAATAACGAAATGATTTTGACCGATAAAGAGTACGAAATGTTATTTATCTACCGTTTCAGTGTCTCTTCGAGTGTCCTCGACTCTTGACCGAGGTATCTTTTGCTCATAAATAATCGCCACAGTTTAGGTTAGATTCGAGGTTACTCTCTACCTTACCGACTCTGCTTGTCACCGGAACAATAATAACTCACGAATCGAAGCGAATACGAATGCAAATTCGTGTAAAGTTAGTATCAGCTCGTAATCCTACTCCGCTATCATTTGCCTTACGGTTAGCGCAGCTTGTCAAAGATGATGGAACGACCGAACGAAGAATTGATGGAACTCCGGTGGTAATCTGAGAGACTCGAAGCGTGAGCCAGGTGAGCATAAATTTGAATTCGCGTTAGTTGCGTCCCGAATCGAAAGGTTGCTGGGACGTCCATAAATACAGGCGATAGTTGGCGCAGCGCGCAGGGTGTTTATCCGAACGCGGCGCGTACCAGCGGCGCACAGGCTGGTTCGTATGTATGTATGTATGTAGCTAGGTACGCGAGACGTATAAATAAATCCAGGAGCTGCCACGCGGTCTGCCGTGAAACACGGTGTCTCGAGAGTGCACCACGCGTTCTCCCTTCCGTCTACGCGTACGCATTACCATTACTACACGCACGTATACACGCGTGTGCATGCACACTGCACACTGCACACTGCACACTGCACACTGCACACGCACTCTCATACACGCGGATACGGACGCGTTCACGATCTTGTTCTGCGACTCGGTGGACACGTTTTCTTTGGTGCACAGGTGCTTCCGCGATTTGCGGATATTCTCGCTCGAACATTCGCATCGCTTTTAGCTGCTGTTTCTCTCCGCTTTGCAACTTCTTCCGCGAACTAAGCTCGATTTACGCGCGCTTATTATCGCTGCTGTGACTGACGCGGAGGGGCGTCTAGTTCGTTCCATAGTCGCCTCCTCGCCTAACATATCATGCCTGCGTGGAAAGGACGCGACGATTTTTATGCCTTGCCAAATTCTCTCATTCTGCCCCTCTAAAGTTGCACACGCACGTATGCGTGCAATCTGATATTAAGGTACTAGTCGTAACTGCTGTATGGTACGCAAATTTTGCAATATCGCTGCTCTACCCGTTTTCCCTAAATGACCTGTTTCTCGCGTCTTGTGCCTGAAACGGATCGCGTATCGCGCGAATCAACGATAATTTGATAAAACGAGATAGGCTGCCAATGTCGTTGTGGCCGAGAGAAACACGTTCCATAAACGTTTCCAACGTAGCCAGTTTTTTTTCGATAATACTAGACGATTACGCCAGCTCGAATAAAATTATTTGTACATATAATTACAATATATACATAAAATTATATGTACATATACGTATACATACCCGTGTACGTGATTAATTTTAGTTTATTCGTCTGACAATGAGTGGAGATGTATTTCTCATCGTGCGCCTTTTTTCACTCGTTTACACTTTTGTTTAAGGCAAAGTGAAATTTATACCGTTTACGTTCAATGATTGAATCGTGAATTATTTGCGTTTACCATCGTAAAGATGTGTGTAATCAAAATTAGTGGTTGCAAAAATATTGCGATCGAATTAGCGATGCCATCGAGGATAAGAGACGGAAGAAGAGGGTTGTTCGAGGTAAGTACGGTCACGGTACATTTATCGCTTACAGCTCACGACTTACTTACGACTTACGAGATACTTTCTTCTTGCGAACCGATCTCTCTTACGAGAGGAATAGTGGGAAAAGGGAGGAAGGTTATACGAAACGGTGAAACACAGGGTGGTAGAGGAACGCAATTTGAATGTCGTTAACCGGGTGGAAGTTGGCAAGGCAACGGTACCGAGTCAACGACAGTAACAACAATAATGAGGTGGTGTTGCAGTCGTTTGGGAAGGATAGGGAGTTCGCGCTCATCCCGAAATAAACGGCGACCGCATACCCGTGCGCACGCATGCGCGGTGTGCACGCTTGCCATCCACCGATTTACCCTTTCTCTTTTCTCCTTGTCTCGCCGTGTCGCGCCGCGCTGTGTGTCTTCGTGCTCCGCTCTTTCCTCTTCTTTATTTTTGCACACCTTAAACTTTAAACTGTCTCTCCAGCCCCTCTTATCGATGAAGACGAGCCCGTGCTTTCGTTCTTTCCTTCGTTACCCTTTGTCGCGATTTGCAAAGCGAAAAAACGACAAAAGATCCTCCGCGGATACGTTTGAAACCAGTTGAAGGATCAACGAGGTCACCGACACCTTTGCCCAGGATTTCCTTAAATGGCCTCTCGTTGGCATCGCCTTTTAGAAACCGTTCGATGGAACTTGTCTCGTCACCGCGCTTCGACTTTTCTGTCCGTTTACTTCGCTTTCCATTCCCTCCTTTTGCTTCGCTTTGCCTCGCTTTGCTTCGCTTAGCATTGCTTCGTCTTTCTTTCCCCGCCTTTTTCTCTTCCATCGTTCGCCTTTCTCCATCTCTCCTCTTTCCCATTTAACGACCTTTGTTTCCACGAGAATTTCATTACCCGTCGTGTAGTGTAACTCTTACCGAGGCGTGACAAGTTTCACAATCTTGAAATTGCATGTCGCTTTTAACTCTCTTACCATTCGTGGTTTAACGGCATTTTCTGTTTACGTTACAATACAGATATCCCATTAATGCAGGCTCCCCTACTTTTTTTTCTTCTTTCTTCTTTTCCCTTTTTCCTTTCCTTCTTCCAAAGCTGCATTCTTTCCAAAGATACTGTAAATTTATATTTAACCTTTTCCATCGCACGATCGTCTATACGCGTTAAACAAAATTCATCCGCTTGCTCTATATTCACCTACTTACATACCTACGTACACGCGGATCCACTTTGGGCCGTCAGATTGCTGTCCATTGGTACCGCGCATACGTTATAAGATCGACATTTATTTACGTTTACAAAACGACATTGTTTAAAAGTTTAAACGTTAACGAATTGCTAAGTTTCATATCGTGACTGTTTTAAAGATGTACACTATTGTTTCGATATTTTTGACAAAATTGTTACATACGTCCATATTGCGCTCTTCGTTTCGCAGATATATGTATCTAATATTTGTATCTATAATGGTAATTATAATGGTAATAGTCGCTAGTAGAAACGTAAAAATTCGCAATTTTTATATTATATTTATATTTATTACATTATTTTATTATTTTTATTATATTATATTTATTTGTAATACCACCTAGTCGGATAAAATCAGAATACCAAAATTAACTGTTGGAACAGGTGTATAGGTAACTGACTGATGAAACTGCGAAGAAACCCTAATGTTGGCACATTATTATCAGAGATGTTCATCGTCTGACGACAAAGATAGGCACGCATGCTCTAGGAAAGGTTCATCCGTGCTCTGTACCAGAGAATTGCTTTCGCCATGGATATTGTTGTATAACAGGCATATAAATCAATTTTCCGTCTTCGTTCTTTCGTTCCGCGAGAGTATAAAAATGCACACGTAATCACAGACAATTTTTAGTAACAACGATGATTGTTATATTATTAACTGTATTATTTTCTATCTACGTATCTTTCACGAAATGTATTGGCCTTTGCTTGGTGTTACTTAGTTTTTCCATAAAATGTACACAGTTTCACAAAATTTATTTGACGATATATAATCTTATAAAAGTATTACTTTCTGTTTCGGTACGTAACACACGGATGCACGCTATATTAATTTTAATATTAAATTTTGTCTTTGTAATTGAATGTAATTGAATACTACAAACGTCCATTCGTAACTGGAGTAGTAAATAAAATTACGACCAGGTATATATATATATATATATATATATATATATATACACGTATAGATTATATAATACGTATTTTCGCTTCATCAGGGGGAACGCACGAGAACGCAAGTTCTTACCAAGATAAATATTGCGTTTCGTTTGATCTCCGAATGAAATGAGATCAATGATTCCAATGGTTTTATGGACCTCGTGAAATAGATTGATTTAATGGACGGTACGGCAAACATCGCCACGAAACGCTTTTGGAATTCTGGATCTATTGCAACGATCGATCGAAGCTCAAGTGATTCTATTATTGGCTGAATTGAGCGAATGGCTATAACGTTAATGATTTCTTAAATCGACAAAAGCTCTGTTTTGACCTTGGGATTAAAGAACTGGTTCTAACATTTTGATTGTTTAGCTAATCGTTAAGATCAAGTTACAAAAAACGTTTTAAGTACCTGATAATAAGAATTCTAGTTAGAATTAGCTAGTTTCGAATATGTACGTGTTACAATTAGCCTCTCTTTTTGTGATATTACTATAATTTCAATCTTTTTTATCAAGTTTGTCATTTGTTAAATTGTTTTACTTCGATATTTATATTTATTTTACTTCGCGAGACTAAAGGTGAAATATGTATGTAAATTCGCTTATCCTTCTCTATCTAGCATTTAATTCCGCAATAGAAGGAGAATAGCGTTGGCGCGTCAGTGCTATCTTTCAATCACTTTCACAGAAGATAGAAGGAATTTTAAAACTTTTCGCGCGATGCTCAAACGGTATTCGAGTCGGTATCGGGCGTTGATCTGAAAAATTCCTCTGGCGTTTTATTATTCAATAAAAAAGCCGTCTTATCATATTGTTATCATCAAAGCAGTAGGGGATTGTTATAGCGAACCGTGTCGAGATTACACGTCAAGAAGATAGTACATCTGACTGGTAGAAAGTATCGGAATCGCTAGCTGCGTTCGAGGTGAGTCGATCGAGAGACAACGGACGACCCGATATCGCCCTGTCGATTTAGATAAAGCTCCGTGGTTTAGAAAGCGGCACGATCTCATGCCCGTAGGAGTGTCATCGAATTTGTTTGTTCCTCTCGCATGAATAAATCGCTATTTACGATCTGTGAGTTCAGGTTGCACGCCTAACCTCACTGTTGACAATCTGACAACCTTACTAACTGTAATAATGTATACGGTATACATATATTACGTATTACGTTTGAGAAACAATGCGTTTTAAAAATTAAACCGTTCGACAATAAATTCTGATCAATCACGTTAAAACATTTGAACGTTCTTCAATAATTAGCTTCTCTATAAGATTCATATATCTCTCGATGTAAGTATCTAGGTATATCGAGTATGACTATGACTTTTCTTAACCTAACCCCAATCTCTCGACACGAGTCGTAATATCATCGATTATACGAATATATACTAACGATTATTCGAAATATTAATATTTTGTCAATTTGTTACTTTATCATTTTATTACAGTTTATGTAGTTACGCGTTTTATTAGTTTGTGAAAGTACGATGTATCGTGCGAGTTTCTTACCTTTGCGCGAGTTGTTGGTGGAATGTCGGTAAAGTTTCTTGGAATAACCGACATTGTGGTTCACGTGGACCATTATCTACATACTTTCTAGAAACACGATACATTTAACAGTTCCTCTTAAATTTGCGATTAAATTATCTTTTTTAAACAGTTACGATTTATTAAGCTTTTAATGATTTCTTACTCAAATTTCATTTTCTGACAAACGTATGTACGTAATATGTTAACCTATTGCCACCTATTGAGACATAGATTGCCATTCGTACGTTACATTTTAAAGAGTCGTTTATGAGGAAATGAAAGAACACAGTCTCAAGTTAACACCACATGCGTCACATATAGATATTTTGCGTAAAATATAGCTAAAATCCCTAACCATATTTTGTCGTTGTATGAATTAATATTACTAGATTTTATTTTTACAACATGTACGTACATATAGCAGAAATATTTATTTCGCTTTATAATTAGCAATCACGCAATACGATACTTGTTCTCTTATTGGTCGTTAAAATAATTGTAACATATAGTAGATTTACGACTAGATACTTTATATAGAAAATACATGTTCCACACGAGCACATGTACTTTTCTCCATCGCGTTTCTACCTTTCTTTTTTCTGTTAACAGCATGATTTCAAATCGAGTTGATATGAGTTAACGGAATTTCGAAAATTCTGCTGGCTGAAATCCTTGCTACGAACGAAATGGACGGGAATCAAGTAGTTTCAGCTGATTCGAATAATTGAAGAGAGCGAACGGTAATGCCGTTCAATCGATAGAAAACGAGGGAGGAAAGATGATGCGGAGGAAGGAGCGGCAGAGAAGTAATAGACGCAGGCGGCGAGAGAGGAAGCAGAATTTTTTGGTTCTTCGATCTAAACCGGTGCCCGATAATCGCTATTCAGTGCGAAGCGCTCGTTCGTTTGATTCGCTGCTGTGGAAGTTTAGTCCTCGATTACCGGTGTCAGGGGATCAGCCGCCATCTTTCGCGTATGCCAATAGAATTTCAGTCTTTCTAGTTACTTCTTCTCACAATCAGGGAGAACTGTGCCCGTAGCACGTTGGTACGCCGGTAAGTTGGTACGTGAGGTCGATTCGCGATCATCGTGTATACGTGACGCGGTTCGACTTTCGTTCGTTTGTTCGTTCATTCTGTCGAAGAACGTAGAACACGTTGCGTTCTCTATTAGATTCAGTTTGAGCTGTTAGCCGTCTGAATAGATCGAGTTGCCGTTTCAGTAACTCTTACAATTAGTCAGAAACTTCAGCCGAGAGACGAATCGCGAGCACCAACTTTTAATCAAGTGGTCGACGTGCAAGCTAAAAAGGTGCAAAAACTTCTGGTTGCCGCTCGCTAACTCTATTATTCGCTCGCGCGACTTGATTGAACAAAACTACCTCTCGCCTCGTATTCTTTGTGATTTTTCCAACAAGATTTGTTTCGCGGCCACGGCTTGCAGTTTTCGCGAAAGACCAGGAAAATACTTCTTAAAATAGCCATCGTCAGATTTTAATAAACTACGATAACTGCTATTATTCCCCGTTATGTCGTGTTTTACCATTGTACTTAATCGTAACAACGAAATAACGTGGTTTGGTAATGATATTACTTATATTCGAAATATTTTATTCCTATATACACTTTCCATTCTTACGGATACGAACATTGTGAATTTTCACTTAAGGGTATATTGTTGTCGGAGGTTAAGGATTAAGTAGAAATTTGAAACATACGAAATTATAGGATTCGATTACTATCGTTGGAAATTAATAGCCGTCTTTACTGGGATACGTTTCAACGGATAATTCCTGTTTAAGGACTCTCAAGAGTTAATTTAGAATAGTTTCAATTTATTCTATAAACTGTGACTTACAAACTAAACTTTTTTCTAAACAGCAATGTTTAAGAAATGTTTAGAGCGTTGGAAAACGTTGCTCAATGGTACAAATTATATAAAGATATAGACAGAAAACGAAAGGTTATATTACTCTGTGAAGGAGAACGAAGCGAGGAATCGGCAAGGGAGAGGGTGGCAGCGAAATAAGAATAAAGCGTAGAAGGAAAAAAAAAGAGGTTGGTAGAGTACTGCGAAACTTTTGGGATTGCACGGTTCGCAGGATTTTTACCTACGTCCGGGGACTAAATTCCCTGACCACCGAAAGATAACTCCTAACACGTGACAGCGTTCCGGAGAAAGATGCACTACATCTGAAGAAACAGTACCAACTTGAGTCTTTGCGGCACCCTTAACCACTCTTTAGGAGTTAAGCCATGGGAGTTTTCGGTTTAGAAACTTTGCACCGAGTTGAAAACAAAGGAAATTTGTTGACTTCTACCCTGCTGATTCTAAATTTTCGCTGGGTTTCTGGTCGAACTAACAACAAGAACGAAACCTGCAGATAATGGAATTTTCTACCGTACAGAATCGTCTGATTTAGGTTGGAGGACTACAATTTATTAATTTATATACGAAGGAAATCGTGTAATTAAAACCATATTTATTAAATACTTCCCCTTAATTAATATAACAAATAACAAAAATGGAATTAAAGTGTTCACATATATTCGATTCGATAACAAATAGAAGAAACAGATAACAATTTTTTTTTCATTTTATTCCACAGTGTTATTACGTATTTATCTAATATTTAACCCATGTATATGTCTAACATTTGTATTCTTCGTCGAAATCTAAACTGACATCTGTATTCGAAAATGAAATTTTCTACTGGACAATTTTGAGAGTGGTGGTAACATTAAGATAAAGCAGAATGTTAGTATGAACTTGGTATATATACTTACGTCGATCCTTGAAGGTTGATCGTTGAAAAAGGTGACGTGGAAAGGTGAAGGGTGGGAATGAGCCAGAGGTTCTCTTTAGCGACCTGGCCGACCTTCGGTTATTTCTTATCTTTACGAGAGTCACATTCATGTGCAAGTATCCTTGATCCTCGTGGGTGTCCGATAAATTGACCAGGTGGGACGTCGCATTGTCTCGCGTAGATTGAGCGCTTAATCACGTAACCACGATTGTTAGAAGAAGAGAATCGACAATGGTTGTAACTGCGTAAACCCACAACTGACTAGTCTATTCGAAGATGAAGCAACAGAATAAACTAGAAATAGTTCACATGTGTGAGTAACGTGTACGTTACGATGTGTATGTTAACAGTTGTGTACATTCAAGCAATCGTTACTTATAATAATTGCCATAATTTCGGTTATCGATAATCGAAAGACATTTCCATTGAGCTATTGTCAAGATTGGATTAAACCAACGTTATTATCCATATAATATTTTATATTCGGATGCATTATCCAAGTTCTTTTCTCTTTCTTCGTTTTTGACTTTTATAACGCTAAGGGAACGTGATAATTGAAAGTAATAAATTTCCATTATTTCAAAATCATTTTCCAGTTTTAGTTAAAATTATCGTGGAACATGTATAATGAAACAAAGGATGAAATTGAAGATGATTAATTAAAAAAGTTTGTTTCACGAAGCCTCCACAGCTCTCGGGTAAATTCTATTCGTCTATGTAACGATACTTTTTATGTAGAAACAAAGCTTTCTTTTCTGTTTCATCGTATATGGCGATATGTGACGCTGTATTGATCAGTTTACCCTATTCTCAATTTTCATTTAGAATTCAAAAGAATGCGATTAAAGAGTTCTTAACGCCAAAAAAGAAGAACATAAAACGTGAAGGATTCACTTTTAGAAGTGTTACCCTTCCAGAAAATAAATGTATAAATTAATAAAACCGTTGAATGTTCCTTTTTATATTTTTTATATTGCATTGTTCTAGGCTCCAACAATATAAATTACGTCGTTATTTTCATCTCATGCTTCCTAACAGTTAAGTGTAATGTAGAAACAAAAAGGAGGGATTCAATGGTAAAATCAAGAATTAAATTAATCGTTGGACGCGGTTGAACAGTCTCTGAACTTTCTTCCAACTGGGATCAAAGGCGTTCGTGTCTTTCGTAGTTGAAAAAGATTCATTCTTGAAGAGGATTTATCCTCTTAAAAGCGATCCATTGAGGAGCTGAGAGAAATAATGGTCGGAGGAATAACCAATGTTCCATCGTGTATTATATATTCTTGTTGATGGTTGATCTCCCACGTGTACAAATCATCGCTGAAATATAATTCTCGTGCGGCCAGTTAACTAACCCGTATATAAAGCATCGTTTTAACCTTTCAACCGGACAGAACAAGTTAAATAGTACTTTCTGATAAGCGTTAACATTGGTAATGCTTGTAACCTTACTGCTTTGTTAAAAACTTGTCGACCAGCTCGATTAAATCTGTTAATGTTAAAGCATGCGCGAAATTATAGTTTAAAATAAATGATTTAACGAGGGGTAAATAATATAACAAGTGAAATTATTAATATTAATACAAGTGGTATTAGAGGTTAGAAAAGAAAGTCACGTTCATTTGAGTCGTATGAGACGCGAATGTACAAAGAAGGATACAAAGAATTTGGATTCGCGATTAAACTGATACACGTGTTGCAGTTGCCGGATGAGTAAACGGCCCCCTCTGCTTTTCTTACTTCCTCTAGACTTTACATTTATCGAGAGTTCCAAGAGAGGGTGCAATACAGAAGGGAAGAAAATAAACAGAGTTTCGGAAGCCCCCGAAAACGCTCTCGTTTGTTGTTTATTTTCTCACCCCTGATTGTTATTGTTTAAATGCGGTTTGATCTCATCCACGTTATCGTACCTTTTTGAGAAATGTTTCGCAATGATAAATACTGTAAATAATTTTTTAAAGACTGTTCTTTGTTATATCATTTTTGTGAAACGATTGAATCTATTTTAGATATTTATTAATGAGTTCGAACGAACAATCGATAATCAATTATCCTGCTAATTGCAGTAGAATTATAACGTAAGTCAGTATATATTTGAAAAAAAAATATTAGATATTAAAGTTTCATTCTATTAGTTAATATTAATGCCAGTAATTTAATTAAATTACATCAGTAAAAATGGACGATTATCGACTATTTAACGAGCTTTGTTTATTTTTTAAAAGGAAGCATTTTCGGAAGTAAGACATAGGTAAACAGTGCGCTATCTTAAGATGAAAATATGTATTCCAGTCGAACGTGATGGAAAAATATAAAGTAAGCACTGATCGATATGTCGCGTAGCTGTAACGATTCTGTTATCTGATTGCCAAGATGCAGGTACAAAAGTGTCTGTTCGTATCCGAAGGTAGACAGTGACGCAGCACGATACATGAACTCGTATGGTGTAGGTGGCGGGTTACGTTAGGCGGAGCACGATATTATCGAGCTACGGAATTCCACCGACTATCAGTGGCTAATAAATAATCGAATCACCTTCCGATCATTTAACGCGTTAATCGGTTGGCTAAAATTTTAATAAGTATTACTCGATACCCTCGTATCTTGATTAGATAAAACGTTGAATGACCACCGTTTCTAATCTTTATAGTTAGGTACGTGCGATGAACGCCACGATAAAGGAGCCGTTTCTAATCAAGTTGAATTTGCAAATTTGCAGATATGGAAGATGTTTGGTATTAAACTACGTAGCTAATTGTACGAGTTAATTTTATTCGATAAGAGAAATTTAAAGTAACGCGAAATATACGTCCCGTGTTATACATGCGGATTTCGCGTTATACGAATTCAAGAGCGCAGACTGTAACCAAGCAAACATCTAGTCTTTTGTTTTAATACGACAAAATAATATACGTTCCACGATAATAACTGTTCCATAATACACACAGTAAACAAGTCCTCCTTATCGCACAAGAGTTAATGCAAAACTGTGCTTCGAGTCAATTCAAAGACGCATATGTATTTTCATATAAGAAACCAGTCATTTTCCAGCAATTTCTTAATCGCGTTATACGGGGTCCGACTGTACATATGCCCGTACATCGTAATCGAATATAAGTGGTAAAATTATATTTGGTTCAATAGGAATTAATTATATGATATGTTTTTGATATGATATTAATTAATGATATGCACACTGGTGTGGAGTATTAAATATTTTCAGAAGATAAATTTTCTTTGACCATAGTTTTACGCTATTTATCTATTTTAATAATAAACATTTATTTTACACGTTTTACGCTATTACAATATTGCTCTAAATTTAGGAAATGTACCATGTTCTCACATTTTTATTAACTAATGGATCGCAAATTTTCTATTGCACGCGATAACGGATATAATGAATATTGTTCTTATGCTTGAAATTTTATATTTATTATATTCTGTACGAGCCGTGAACCATTTGTTATGCCAACGTTATGTGAACCACGCAACCTGGACTTGCTTCGAAGTAGCATGTTGAAATTTCCTTTTCGACGTCCTCGTACTAAGGTAAATAATCTTGAAAATCGTAAATTGTTGCGACGACCAGGGTTGATACATATTTCTGTATATTTGGGATTCTTAAACGGACTGAAGTCTTTGGCACACAGAGGAAAGAAAAGCTACGGCTTACAAAACGATAATAAATAACAGCGACAAAGACCGCCCTTATGGAAGCGAATACAACTTGTATCAGTCGTTTCTCTTCATCTATCAGGCTTCATCGACGTCCTATTTTGCCAAAGTGGCTCCTCCGCTACCGTTCTTATGGCGCATATAGCTAGTTACGCTTGGCTTATCGTACGCTTTTAATTGACCAAATACGATACGATAGCGTTACAAACCCGAGTATACGGAATAATAATAATAACGGAATAATAGAAGCGCGACCAAACGTGTATTACATTGGTTTGGCAACTAAGTGATTGCGTATTTTAAATAAGAAGAAAAATTCAAAATTTTTGCTTAAAAATATAACTTTATTAAATTAGGTATTGTCCGGTTTTGTCGATGACCTTTTGCCATCTTTCAGGCAGTGTCATAATTCCATGTTCATAAAACTTCTGATTTTTACCAACAAAAAAACTGAATTAAATGTGATTTTATATCATCAGCATCATTGAAAATTTTACCATTTAAGGAGATCTGCACGGAACGAAATAAATAGTAATCCGAAGGTGCAAGGTCAAGGCTATATGGTGGATGTGACAACACATCCCAATCTAGTTCCAATAATTTTTGGCGAGTGACCAAATATTAGTGGGGCTTTGCATTATCATGCTGGAAAACAATACCCTTACGATTCGCCAATTCTGGCCGCTTTTCTTGAACTGCATCGCTCAGTTTGGCGAGTTGTCGAATGTACACGTTTGAATTATTCGTTTGGTTGCTTGGTAAAAGTTCAAAGTACAGAATTCCTTCATAATCCCACCAAACTGACAGCATAATCTTTTTTTGGTGAATCTCAGCTTTTGGTATCCTCTGGGCTGGTTTATCTTGCATCATCCACGATCTTTTCCAATTAACGTTGTTATAAACTATCCACTTTTCGTCGCCAGTAATCAGTCGTTTCAGAAATGGATCAATTTCGTTGCGTTTCAGAAGCGAATCGCAGATGCTAATGAGTTGTGTCAAATGAATTTCCTTAAGCTGATGAGAAACCCATAAATCGAGTTTCTTGACATAGTCAAGCTGTTTTAATTGTTTTTTAATGCACATATGCGATACATTGAGGTTCTCTGCAATCTCACGCGTTGTGCTATGACGATCTGAATCGATAATGGCCTTGATACGGGTCTCATCAACTTCAACTGGACGGCCAAATCGTTGAGCATTTTTCAGTGAAAGATCACCAGAGCGAAATTTGCAAACCAATTTTGACACTGCTTTTTTTTCAAGGCTGCGTTTCCATATACGGCACATAACTTCTTGTGCGCTTGCGACGCGTTCTTGTCTTTTCGGAAATAATACAATAAAATGTGTCTGAAATGCGCGTCTTGTTCTTTCATTTTTAAATTGGTATAAAAACGAAACTAAATAACTGATCGATACAATTTTTTTACTAAAAGGTGGAAGTCCAAACAATAAGAAAACAATATAGGCTAGGTGCTTTGAACACGTTGACAAAACAAAAGAACGTGTTAAGACCACCTATTGACAAAATCCGCAATCACTTGGTTGCCAACCCAATATATTATACTCGTAGCAGCAGTGATCGTAACGTTGCTCTGCTGCGAAAAACTAGAACGCAATGCAGTTTTAGTAACGTCGTTGTAAATCTATGCAGATGGAATTTCAACATGAGTTGTTCGTATCGTACGCATTCATAATACATAATTCCCTTATGAATCAAAGTACGATATCGCGCTTTAAAGAATTTTCGATGAAGGAGAAGCTTCGTGGGTTAAATATGTCGTGTATAAAATAGACAAAGATAATGACTTTCCCTACGGGGGATAACACACATCTTCCTGCGATGCTGAAGCACGCAACATCGGCGCGTATAGGTACTATTTTTATCATTTGTGGGCAAAGACAGTTTTGGCTCAGTGCATTCCAATCCTGCAAGATTTGCGAGCCGTGCCGATCTGCTAGAAACGCGCATTCATTTCGTGATTGAATTGCTAAAAAGAGCTACGCGACCGGCTGCCTGTTAGATTCTTCGCTTGGAATATTCCACGTTCCTTCTAGAAGTCGGAAATAAACTAAATAAAGCAAATACTGGTTGTTATGATAATTACTAAGTTGAAAATTTCCGCCATTGCGCTGCTTTAAGCTGCTCTTTGCGATGTAAATTTCGCGATAACTTGATATAACGCTTACAAAAGAGAAGAACAATTCTGTGGAAATACTGAGAAAAGTCGATCTCGTCTGTACGATTCCACGGTGAAATAGATGTAATTTATATTTGTAACGATAACGCGAAGATCCTTCGAGAGCGTGACCGTTACAACTTGTAAAGTAGTTGCGTCGAGTGTATGTTATTCACAGAAAATGAAGTGGCGTTCAGGGTTAGAGCGTCAAGTGTTTTGCACGTTCGCTCTTAACTTAACAACTTATCATTTGCGTTGCGAGGAGTGTATATATACAAAATCAACAAGCAGTAAATGAATAAACATAGGAAAAGTACGAATGATTCGGGTTCGAGGTTTAAGTTTAAAGGTGCTCGCAGAGGTATGTAAACGTTCAAGATCATCCACGCGTAGGCGTCTTGGCGATTTCTACGCTCGGACCACCCGCATCCACGTCGAACAATTGAGCAGAGAATCGCCGCGTTCGATTCTCAAATACCGCGATAATACTGTAAATTTAAAGTTTGAAATACCATCTTCGATTTCGCTCTAATTAGTTCTTATATTTATATCTCCATCCTTACACTTGCTTACTAAAATTTTGAAAGGGCACGTACATATGTGTACGTATAGCAAGTTCGCGTAAAAACATATCGAAAAGTTACTGTCTGCAAATTCTTCTAACGATTTCATTCGTTGCAACAGAGCCAGTTTTACACAAAGAGTGTACCTATTGCTGCCTTCTATTATCGCTATACTGTACGACCGACGAATACTGTTATCGTGCTCTGTACTTACAATTACTGTATCAAGTAGTAAAGAGACGAATAAAGTCACCAAAACTTTCTTCGTGCTTTCATGTTTTCATACTTTCACACTATCGAATCCTGTTGTAGTAAGCTGTTAAATTTGCATTACTTTAAGTATTTACGACATAACCGTAATAATATGTATATATATGTATAGATATACGGTAACATTATACGTAACATATATGTACGGTATATTTGAATATACATGATCGACTAATTAATTGAAATCATCGACCGAAACTTTAATGTACCAATTATGGTTGAAGTCTTTCTCCCATTTTGATAAGCACTCCATTTGAAATAACGTTTTAGCGCAAGTGGAAAGTTTATCGTAGATTTTAATTAGACACTTGTTACGCATCACATAATATATGGTATATCAACTTAGGAAACGAAATGTTCCCAAACTGTGAACAAGTAGCGTTTTTGCAAGCGTTGTATAAAATTGCATCTTGGAACATCGACGGCGTATCGTATCCTGTTCCTACTATCGAATATGATTTATTGACTGCGAGGTACGCTCGACGTGTTGCGAACCTCTCGAGAATAATCTAGTCATCTCCATTGGAACAGGCTTACGCTCAATGCTCATGCTCTCTATCAGAAGGTTTCTTTTTAACCAGTTTCTCTGTTTCTCTTTTTTTCTGCTTCGCCAATGGAAAGTAAGATCTCCATGACAAATGCCTGTCCTGCTAACTGTGCCTCGCGACGCGTCGTACGATAGCGTGCGATCCTGGTGGTCTTGGTGATCGAATTTTTGACAGCGAATGCTTCTTTCTTCGTTGCTTCTCGATTATCTCGAGAACATCGTCCGTCCATTTTACCGGCGAAAGTATATCGGCTGTAAAAGTGCTACCATAATCGCTTCAAAAATTTGTATCTATTTGTTCAAGAGCATATCGTATGAAAACGTTACGTTGCGTCGCGCTTAGAGTGCTAAAGAAAATCAGAAATAATCGCGATCAATTGATCAATTTGATCAATTGAAAATTTTCTTTCACCGTCGATAGCTTGTACGAACATTTTTAATATACGAATGTGCACGAATCTATCCGCATAAAATATGATGCTACAACGTTCGTAAGTTGATAACCCGAAAGCAATGAGAGTGAATATCCCTTATCCCTTTTCGTGAATATCGTATTAATCGTAGAAGATAGGTTGCTATCGTACAAACAAACTTGCATTATTCTAAGAAAATACAAATTTATATTAACTCAACGGACAACTACCTATACGTAATAGGTACATTAAATCGTTGGACATTTATAAAAACTAGAGTAGTGAAGTATCAGGTTATCAACGTAAACGAGTATGTATGCCTGTATGCCTGTAAACCTATTTACCTGTAAAAGCGTAAAAAAATATGTTTGCCTATACAGAGTATTAGGTTGTCCGAAAAGTTTCTTTCGTTTTGTAAGGAAATCATGGATGCACCACGTTCTCTGTTTTATATTATTTTTGTCGAATCATGTATGATCGTAATAATAGAAATAGAACAAAATGAATCGTAGATGATTCAATGAAATAATATAAAACGAAAAGAGATTGTGCACCTATTATTTTTTTACAGAAGGAAAGAAACTTTCGGGACAACCTAATATAACACGGTACAATGGTATAATCTGTCTCGGGTGTTAAGTCGCGCTGAATGTGTAACCATTACATGGGAATAAATTGATAGTCGAAATAAATCAGCGAAAAAGGACGGATACGGGGAATAGAATAGAATAAGAGAAGAGAAGAGAAACTTTGTGGAGCCGGTTCGATACGCAGGTGTGTTTTCACTTTGTGCTCACGGGATATTCTTGCGTCTGCACGTGTCAAAAATTTAAGGCGGAAAATCCGTGCTAGGTTCGTGGCTATGAATGCCCGGTGCAGTTGTACTTAAAATTCACAGGGATCGCCGGTCTTCGCTGGAAATAGGGTGGTGCGCTCGGACGCAAAGGGACATTTAAAGGAATTCCAGCGAGAGAATAATAATCGTGATATCGAGTAGAACCTGGCCTCGAGGTGCGAAGGCACCCTACCAATCCATTGTCCCGTTGTCCACCCTTGAAAAACGCCGTGGCCGCCACCCATGCCGACGTATACACGTGCACGGTGCACGCGTGGGAGAGCCACGGCCGAACCAACGAGCCTGCACGTTCAAAATCTGTCACGGTGTTTAAACAGGTCTACTGCCTCGCCACGCCGCGCTACTGCGCCGGTAGAAATTCGCTTTCTGAAGATAAACAGGTGTAGATGGAGAGTGATTCTCGTCGTCTGCGAACGGAATGATATCGATCGTGTAAAATCATCGTAGAAAAATACGTTTGCTCGAACGGACGACACCGGAGGAGCCACTTTTTTGTTGGAAATTGATAATGGACAAGGCGAATAAAACAGTGATATACATCTTCTTTAATTGATAATTTTGATAGATAGTTAATTGCGGAGAATTGTGTGAAAATGTTTGAGTTCTTTAATTGATAATTTTGATAGGTAGTTAATTGTTGGGAATTGTGAGAAAATTATTGCCATTATATGAGTAATATCTCGTCACATATATGTATAGTACACATGTATAGTATACATATGTATAGTCAGTTTTATTTGAGGAAGCAACGCTAAATTCAATTCTACGAACGTCAACAAACGGACAAGTATCTACAGAATGGTTTCGTTTGCTCTTAACTTAAACTGTCAGCTTCTGTTTGTTATTCTGAACAATAGGTTTGTCATGAGTGCAAGTAGGGTGTTCTAACTTAGTTGATATACTTGTTCGATGAGTTTTAAGCACAGGTCGATAAGTTATTCGTGCTGTTCAATAAATCGAAAGATACATATACCGAGCGTCTCATGAATATTTAATTGCAAGTATTCTTGTGAACACGATACAATGTATTAATGCCAGAATCGTTAAGCGCTCAATAGCTACGTATACGTGCACAGAGCTGTTGCTAAGATGAAACTTGCCTTGTTCGACAAACTAGAGCGAAAGTAGTCAATTAAATTCTTCTTGGAAAATGAAAAACCTGCGGTAAGAGTTATGAAATTGCTACTCATGAACAAATAAATAAATATATATATATTATATGAATAAAAAATTATTCACTGCTGAAAATTGCGATATTACCAAGAAATATTCAGCAACTTTAGTCTATTTATTTGGTTTTATTTGTTCATTAGTTGAGTAGATCGTTTGTAGATTATTCACATAGTATTTTGTGTCAAGTTTATGAGGATCCGCGTTTTCAATAAATTTGGACAAAAAAAAAAAAGAAAAAGGAAAAATAAAAATAAATGTAAAAATCTCTCGTTAAGTTTCATAAAATGGAACTTAGCCTTCAAATATTTGCTTTTACCTCAATTTTCCTTTAACTCTACAAAATCTGTTTGTATCCTCGTTAAAAACTGTTTACTATGTACGATAAAAAATTATCGACACATACGTACATATGTATATAATTTACGAAACCTCAGCCTGCATATTGTTGTTACTAACGAACAGAAAGTAAAAAAAAAGACCTGAAAAGAAGACAAAAGTAATGCTCGACTGACAACCGTCACCTCTTAAACTTAAACAAGCATCCGAGCAACGCAACCGTTTAAGTCTAAGGGTATTTAATGTTTATAGAAGCAGTCTCCTTCATGTCCGACCGATGCTCCTTTCGTGATATTTTCGAATCTTTTCGTTCCCTCTTTACCCTCCATGGAAATAGAAATACAGTTTTTAATTCAAATACTCTCTCTCTCTCTCTTTCGCTATGTATAATATTTACGAATACAAACAAGACGTAGAAAAAGAGTGAGAGATTTCGGTGAGCCGAAGAGAAGGAACAGGCGAGTTGGGGGAATAAATAGAGGGAAAAGCTAAGGGTATCGTGGGAAAGAAATTTAGGACGGGCGAGGTGGTAATCGGTAGAAAGTCCCCAGGGATTTCGATACGAGCGGCACGTTGCTGATGCTTCTCGTATTGCTATATCGGTGTCGATAAATTGGAATTAATTAGTGAAAATAAACGATCCACTTGATACTCGTGCATGCGAAATAAACGCGTTCGTGAATACTAATGGAACGATAGTGTGCAAGATGGTTCGGGCTTAAAGAACCGTCTGCGTCGCCTCGTTCACGACTGGAGAAATTTCTTTTTCTTAATTCGAATCGACTCGATGCTACGCGACGAAAGACGGGTCGATCTTATTTACAAATTAATAGCATCGCGTTTTCCTCTTGTTTCTCGACGTTTCGGTGAATTGGCATAAGTTAGAAACGGTTTCGTCGTTGGTACCTGTACGTTACTTGATGAGTATGATTGAAGGTCAATGTTGAAAAATTGTACACATGTGAATGAGTAAATGACGATTACAAATGCTACCTATCATCTAAGACTTATCGTCTATCGTCAGTGGTGAACCTGTTAATAAAAGTCTTTTAACATTGCATTAAATCGGGAATCAGTTTTATAAAAATTACAATCTACTGAAATAATTTAGTCATTAGCAGTTCCTGAATCGATTCCTGTTCCAATACATCTATGAATTAACATTGACAAGAATGTTCTTTAAACGGTTTTATTTCCGTTGGCATTAGTTACGACTTCATTAGGAGGTGTTTTCCTTATCATAAAACGTTGGCCGTAACGACTCGTCGATTAATGTGGTTACTCGCATAACCTAATTGACAGGAAGTGCTTAAACTAACTGCTTCTATATTTGACGTTGTAATAAATTTGAAAAACGCGACAACCCGATAGAAGCGTAAATCTAATCCAAGTTTCGTTAATTACGATAACGACCAGAAATATAACAGCGTTAGTGTTAACGTCTGTTGGTGGAAAATTTAAGTAACGCTATGATAAGTATTATACCATTTTCACGATATTTGTCCTGTCGAATATTGCAGTCGTATGAAATTTAGAAAAGTAAACGTTAAACTATCACATTAATGATCGAATGTTGGAATAGCTGAAATTTTAATTAACTTATGGCAATGTATAAATCATTTTTCTTTTAGAATTGGTAACATTTTGCGTCACATCTATTTTGTCGCACACCTATATACATACACCTATACTGGGCGTTTTAGAGATAGATAACTCTGAGAAAACGTTTTAATAAAGGTAAAAAGGAATTACGTAAAGATGGCTTTGGAAATTGTTTTCTTTTCAAGTTAGAGACAGTTTGACTTTCGTCGAATAAAAATGATTGGAAACGATCTCTTCCTGCGGTACCTGCAGGCGAAGGCATTTTCAAAGTCCTGAAACTTTGTTACAGAAAAAATTGTGCTGCTTCTGCTGGAAAGTAATTAATATGGTAATGTCGAAACGTACGTATATCTATTGTAAGAAGTAGGCAGAACGAAAACGTCGTTGCATTTGCATATAAGTATGTAGCTTTTTTTTTTTGGTCTTTGCGTTATGTAAAATTTTGTTTAAAGTTTCAAAGTTCGACCATGTATTTCAAAGACACCTTATATATTTCAATGCAGGACTACGTTTTATCGTTTTATCGTACTGTATCTGTAGATACACACATTGTCAAGTACGTTCCAACAAGAATCGACATTTCGCTTTGCTATTATTCGAATACCGAGTGTCAATATTTGATCGGTGTTTACGCAACACTCCGCCAACGTTTGTTTAATAGCGGTGCTGTCTGAATATTTTTCGAGCGATCCCAAAGCACTTCCCAATAATTCATTTTTTCTTTTCTTTTCGTTGTTTGTAATTGTTTTTATTGCCTTGCACCGATCGTTGAAATCGCGAGAAGAAAATTTGCGAGATTATCAAGTTCGCGAAACACGAATACCGTGCATGGGCGTACGCGTGTGTATCTGTACAAGTTTTTAATTTGACACGTGCAAACAGCTTGAATTTACACAGACTCCAACTCCAGGAAGGAAGGCGTGCAGGATCTTAAATAACGCGTATCGATGCACAAGAGGTAATTGAGCCTGAAATTACTATCCGGTCCTCTCTGCAATTCAAAACGCCACGGGTGTAAAGATGTCGAACAAAAATCGGCAAGATGAAAATCAACAACTTGGTCGAACGAATCCGGAATGTATCGATGAATGAGTATCGTGCTAGTCTCTTTAGAAAAACGGGAACTCAAACAAGGATGCAGACGGACGGACGAACAAGCGAGAAAATATTTTAGTCGTGACGAATTTAACGCGATACCTTCCCAATTGATCGAATGCGGCTTACGAAGTCGGCGCCGCAAATTCTTCGTTTTCGCGACTGTTATTGTAAGTAAATATACAATCAATGTTTCCTTTGATACTGTAGAATATCAGTCATTTAATATATATATTCTGCAGTATATTTTATACAGAGTGCGTGCGTGTGTGTGTGTGTAGGAGATTGAATGTAACGAAAGAAAAAGAAGTTGTGCGAATATTTCGTTTTTTGCGCATATTCTGTATTTCAGGCAAATTTTGCTTTCGATGTGTCAAATTTTATTCTACTCCAAATCGAGAAACACAAAGGTCTGAGTAAAAAACGAGGGTGCTTCCTACGCTCTCCGGGCATGTTTCGGTAGTTGTATCATGTATTATGTCGCATAAATATTCCCAGTGCAATGACTACTATAATACAGAAAAAAGCGTTTTCTGGTTTTTGTTAACAACTTACTAAGAGATAATATTGATAACATTCTTTGCTTTTAATTTCAAAGAATAATTTGTATTTATAAAAAAAATTCGTTAACACAGGGCTTGAGACCAGCAATCTGACAGAAAAAAGAATCGCCTACGAACTTTAATTACGGATCCGAGAACTTGGTAAACTCACGTGTTCACGAAGAAGCCAGAGAAAAGTAAACGAGACTTGTGAAACTGAACAGACCATATTTCTTTAAATCTTCTTTTTGTTTGCTTTCTTATGACCAGATTTCTGCGAAACGGCAAATTTCGTTTACCTGACAAGGCAGAGCGGGATTTATCCCGAATTTGAAGAAACTCGAAAGTTGGCACTTGGAACGTTCGATCGTAAAACGGTACATTGGCAAGCTCGTGTTTTTGCTTCTCATCTTGGTAGGAAGATGATTTATGATCCTCTTACGCCAGACTGATCGCCAGACAAATCGATGGTCTTTCCAATTCATTCGACTATCTACACGTTTCTTTCGTTTCGCGCAGTTTCCTCTTTTTATTTGCAAAAGAAAACTTCACGGTTGTATCGTCATTATCACCGCCGCATTAACCTCTTCTTTTCATATCTGTTCAGCTTGAGCGTGAACACACACCTATTAGTTGCGCGTATACTTAGCAATGCGCTATTAACGAACGAAAATGTCTGGAATATGAAAAGTGGCACGACATTTAGCTTCGATACAACTGAATTCCACGTTCAGTTTCGCTTTATCGAACAAAGCAAAGAAAGAAAGTGGTTCGGAATTACGGATGAGCGGAGCTTCGGCCTCCAGGTAATAATGTAACAGTTAGAAAGAGATTAGTTGGAATTGACGTTGGCTACGAACGTTCTGGGGATGGGTTCCAGCTCCTCGAAGCCGGAGCAGTAATCGTGCACTAGCAGCACCGTTGACGGACAAGACAAGGATATGGGATGATACTGGAGGGCTCGTCTACCAGCGATGACCCAATGTGTACGTCACTGGCACATTTTCCCCTCGGGGCTGAAACTAGATTACCGTTGCTTTGGCACGGTAGGGGCGATTCTTACTCCTCTTCGAAAGTGCTCTTTGTATTCGACACGTGTACGCATTCTGCTGTCTACTGCGCTTGCTGCCCCCTTCTTTCCGTATCCTCTCATCTTTCGTTAACCTTGTTTCCGCTCCTGGTAATGCACTGTTTACACTACGTAGTATTTCGGTAAACCATAGTATTCCTAGTCTCCGCATAGAATCTATCCTACAGGATTAATTTGTTCTTGAAAGAGGAGAACTCGTTTCTCTTTCGAAACGTTCTTCTCGATTTAATAATAGTCATAAGCAAAGGATATGAAAAGTCGTATATATATATATATATATATATATTTTATCACGCTCTACGGACGTTAGAAAAATATTGACTGTCATAAAACAATCTCGGCCTTTGACACTTTCGTCGACAGCGAGCGTGTCAAAGTACACCTAGCTGGAATATCCACCTAACGGTTCTATGATATATTCGCGTCTCGATCATTATTGTTTTTTCTCTATGTAAATGCGTATTATGTACAAATTCGAGAGTTCTATTCATGCGGATGAAAATTTCTCGACGACTGCGACGCCGCGCCGAGCTGACACGAATGCGGTGTATGCTATAGTCACGGTGCTCGAGCCTATCCGGACAAGATGTTACGATGAACGCGCGTATCTGCCTGATCGGCTCTGAACCGGCTTATAAGAGTCGTTCGTGTGATTTAAGCGATGTTATTTATCGTGAAAGCTGAAAGTTTTCGCTTAGATCGTAAAACGTTTGTCTGACGAAAGGATCGATGTCACCTCGATAGCGTGCAGTTGATGAAACAGCCTGTATAATCTCGGTGTATGAAAGTGCTGCTTGCATGGTGCGACGCGACGCGCGACTACCGCGTGGGCGTTAGGAGGCACAGAGGCGTCGAATTGTCGTGGAAGGAATTACGATACTTCTTCCGCGAGATGGTCCACATGTACTTGGATATTCGGCCACACGTCTACACGCTACGCACATCCGGCTCGCGTTTCCACGCGTAATGCACAAGTAGATAATAATAACTGAAAAAGGGGCGCAGTCGGCTAGCTCGCAAATTTCGTTTATATCGTGTCGTAAAATTCGCAAGATATTTGCCACTTTATCGTGTGCCGCGGTATGTATTCTTTCTGGCTCCTGGTGCACGCGTTTCGATGTTTTATTTTCTAATAAACAGTATCGTACTAAATATCGTACGAACAACACGAATGTATTATTCTTATTGGCCATGATATTGGATACAACTGTGGGGAGTTAGGTTTTCTTGTGAAATGGCCATTCGTTCGAAATTTCTGCTGATCTAAAATATAGAGCAAATTTCGCTTGAACTTTCAGTTTAATATAGCTTAGATTATATTAGTTTAGTTTAGTCTCGAATTTCATGTAATCTATACCGAGTCCATTTAACGCAACTTATTTGTTATTTCCGATAGGAATTTGCACCAATTATATTTTCGTTGGGAAATCTTCTTAAGGATTTCAAGAAGCCGTTGTTGACGATAAACGTTATTCTTCTTCGGTTATTTCGAGCAGCCTTCTTCGCGAATGAAAAAATATAGAATTATTTCAGGCGACCGCTTGCGGCATGTGAATGTTTGCACGATTTCTGTCGTGCGTGACGAGGAAACATCGGAGAAACAGGACTAGAGAAACGACAAATTAGTATCGTCTTGGACGATGCCACACCTCTATTTCTGTTGTGGCAATCATTGTGCACGCTGCCGTATCTAAGTACCGGAACGCACGATTCATTAACTTTGATAGTTGATCGTTGTACGTATGTACATATATATTTTATAATTTCGATAACAATTTGTCGTCGGCAGACACTCGCAGCGTAAAATATAATAATTCTAATCACCGTGTAGATCGCGTAGACAAAAGTTTATTCCTTAAGAAACTACCATCTCTATTTGTTCGTATAAGCTATACAATTTTCCACGCTCGTATCGCGAATTACCTATACACATAATCTGCGAATTTGAAAGAATGTTAGTGTCGTTGTTTCGTCGATCGAATATAAAAGATAACGATTAATTGCAATATTACGTGTAAAATGTTACACGTGAAAAGAGCCTTAAGGTACCTATCTTCTTCGTAAACATGTAACAAATAAACTGTATAAATAATATGTCCATAAGTTAGCCACGGGTACGTATTCGGTTTAATTTACTCGTAAGTATTTATAACTTCAAATAACCACGCTTTAATAGAAAGAAATAAAAATACGCTTTAATAGGAAGGAAGATAAAAGGAGGAAACAGAATGGTACAAATGCCGCGCAAAATCCATAATAATAGCAATACGAAGAATAACAAAGACAGGGATACTCGTGAATGTTCAGTGGTTGTTGGTCTAAATTTTGATTACTTTCGTTCTAGTCAATGACTATTCCGTATTACTATTGGCGAGAGTCGTGTACCGTATATATATGTATACAGTCCAATATCATAAAGTTATTACGGAATTCTAATGGGACAGAAGGAAGAAGATTATTTTTGGCCAACTAATTGGAATTAACAGGCAACCGTGTCAATGACGTTAAGAACCACTGTTTTAGGCGGAGAAAGAGAAAGGTATTCTTCTGGGTTCGTTCTGCGAGGAGAGAGTTTAGTGATTCGTCAGGGCTGCAACGCTGTGTCGAAACTCGAAACTTCGAAGCGTACTAATGAAAGAACACACTCTCCAGGCTCAACGATCGGCCGAAAATAAGCTGCAATTTTCTAGACGAGCGCACTTGCGTCTGCTCTCGTAATTTCTGACACTCGCGTGAGTACGCCAGCCGAAAAAGATGTAGGGAATGGGAAGTATGGAGAAAGAAGAAGAAAGGAAAGAAAAAAAACGGCAGCGATAGAGGGAATACGGGGGATGGGGGTCGAGAGGCCAAAGAGACGATCCAGCAAATTGTGTGGGGAGATTAAGCCTGTTATTCCCGGACAACAATGGCTCGAAACGCGATCGAAAGAGGGCGAAACAAAGTTTGCAGATGGATGTTAGGTAATATCGAGATTTCCGATTACCAACGGTGGAGAATGCCTTCCCTTTCCTGTTGTTTCGTTTTTCTTTAATATATGGAACTTTAGAGTCTAAAATTCAGTATATGTACGAATCTTGAAATTGACATACTCGTGTAAGTAAGTAGGTATCTATATCTTTCAAATATCACTTTGTTAGAGTGGCGCGTTAATGTTATTAGGTTGTCCCAAAAGTTTCTTTCGTTTTATAAGGAAATAATAGATGCACAACATATTTTGTTTTTCATTATTTTATTGAATCACGTATGATCCATTTTGTTCTATTAAGATAAAGACCACGACATTTGACAGATTAGGTTTTATGTTTGTATAAAGATGCATTGTTGTAAAATACATGTTTGTAAAAGAAAGAGACTTTTGGGACAACCTAATAGAATACGACTGTAATTGCGCGTAGTTTCTCTTTAAAATATGTATTCGATTAAAGTAATTTCCATTTGATACAATGCACATGCTTTTTCAACAACTATGCATACGTAGTTTCATCATACCAGATTTATCATTTTGAATTATTATTTAAAAAGTGCTAAAAATTGTACGAATTTAAAAGCTTCGAATATTTGCTGTTTAATAATGTCAGTTAATGATTCACATACATTTGAAAACTTAGTAAATTATACCTGGCATTTCTATATGCAAGATTTCAGTGAAATTAAGTGAAAAGTAAAGTGCTGAATATTATTTCGTAAACGCGAACATGTCGGTATGGTAGAATGTGCCGATATACCAAATTCCGCTTATTTAACGACCTAACTTTAGAACAGTTGTTGCACTGATAAGTTGAACCGTGGTATGTATGATGTATAGGGTGGAAGAGAAGAAGAAATCATCTTTGACGAGAAATCATTGACCAAACAGTTTTCCCAGAAACATGCCATAAAAATCCAGTGACTCGAAAAGGAGAGTCATTTTTCACGAGACTCTCGAGTATCGGGCCTCGTAATCCTGAGATTTCGTGCGGGCGAACGTTGTGAAAAAAAACCCAAAGACATTGTTGATCGATAAGAATTCTTTCGTAGGATAAATTTCTCAATCCCATTGCTAGAAAAAAAGGCACTTAAAAGCATAAGTGTTTTATATCAGCGTTACATGTTTACGATCGTGATTAGGGCGTAAAGCGTTTCTACGTTTCCATCGTTTCACAAGTATCATAGCTATTATTCTATTTCCGTTCTCTATTATCTTATATTTTATTTTCGCTTCTCTGTCTTTGTTTGACAGGAGGTTACATTCGTTTCATTGTCTCTTTTGGTTTTTTTTTTTACTGATAATGAGATAAATTCCCATTCTCGAGTTTATGGCGATACTGAACAATTTTGTGATTTCACTATGTTTTATCCAACGCCATTTCCGTTTACTTTATGAAATCTTTTTCCGTATGTATCCATTTTAAAGCTATATGTACACTATTGTACATGTACGTATGCGGCTCGTGCCAGCTGCGCTGGTCCCTATATATGTACAGTAATGTACAAAGTGTGTATACATGCTGCCTACTTACACATATACGTCAATACGAATTGATACTTCCGATTCTTTGTGAAAACGTGTAGAGGATCGATAATTGGAAGCGCGGGCCAGGTATGCCTGGCATAGTTGAATCAGGGTTATGTAAAAATCAGCTCTCCATATGCGAGGGTAGAGGGTTTGTTACGAGCTGTTAGCGCGACTGCCTAGCGTGAACGTGAAAGGGGACACGTGCTATCTTTGACCTGCCATAACTGTAATCGTGTTTAATGCCATTTCCGCAATATTGAATACATTATCATCCTTATTAGCAATGATACTAATTGCAGTTATCGTTCTTCTTATCTTAACATTTTACGGCTGCTTGAATTGCAATTAAAAACAATTTTTATCGAATCAGCTTTACGCTTTTTCACGCGCAACAGAACGAAAAAAAAGAGTAAATAAATAATAAAAATAAATGATAAAGTTTTAGTGGAAAAGACGAAACATGGAAATGTATGAAACTTGAATAAATATGGAAAATATTTTGATGCGCGCGTTGCGTATTCGTAGTCTTCTTGTTGTTTGCTACAACATTTTTCCTATAAAATATCGGATAGTATTTTCTATTTAATTACACCGTTGAAACAGCACGCAGACGAAAAATATAACTTCTGCTTGTATGCTCATGCTTACGGGCTTTTATCGGCACATTCGTATTTATAAAGTTGCAAATATCGTTTTCCACGGGCGAAGAGATTCGCGAGTGAAAAATATTTGTATTATTGATAAATCATGGCTAAAAAAATCTTAACTTTTTCAGGTAAATATTATTTGTTTCAATTATTTCTCGTAATTATATTCGGAAAGATTTAGATACTTTATAATACTTTCTTGAATTTCTTATGCAAACTTAATCCTATATCCTTTAAATGAATAAAAGTGTCGATGTTTTAAATAGTCTAAAACTGTTTGTTAATACCATTTTACGAGTATTTGACGCACGTTGAAGATCGAATTCACGTTGCGACGAATAATGCCTGAACATTATTTGCGATGGTGAATTTAAATAATTTTTGGAATTCACGGATTAGCGATGTCGAAATAAAAATATTGATTGTACAGAGCGACCGCAAAACAAGCAAAGAAGATAATTATTTTATTTCTCGAAAAGAAATAAAAGCAAACTGTTGTAGCCGTGAGAATGGTAATAAAAGATTTCGGAATACAGGTTGGTTAACGCGTTAAAAATGGTAATTTTCAAATGATTTTTCACCTTCTTTGCTCGTTTTTTTTTTCGTTTCTTTTTCATTCTCGTGGTACCATGCTAAAAGCTAATGGTCGCTAACGTCGGCTTTGCGCTCGTTTCTTTTCCCTTTTTCACCCATTTTCGCTTCCTCCGTGTGTAGCTCATACGCAAACAGGCTTCTCATCTGAACAAACTTTGAGAAATAAAATACCTTTTCGTGATCCTCGGTCTCCATCGGAAATAATTTCGCGTGATTTCTAATTGCCTCCACCAAACAACGATTCGTTTTCCATAAGTATATCGACATTTCCGAGAGAATTTTTACGCGTTACGTATACGATGATTCTCTATCGAGTCATTGCGTTATTTCCCTTCTTTATCAAAGTCTTGTGACTTGAAAATTGTATAAGAATATCTATATATGTATTATCGCAAATACGACTATGGAAACGTCACGGAACTTGTTTAAAATGATATCAAAGTCTCGGTAGATAAAAAAGGAAAGAATCGGCTTTTTCGACACGGTGATAAGGAATTTCCGACGAGGATGATACTTCAACGTCCTTGAGCGAATATTCTTCGAACAGTGTTTATGTAATTACGGTATACCTATAGATTCGTGCGATTAGCTTTCATCTCGTCAACTTATGTAATTGGAATGCTGGTAGCACGGTGTACCAGCAGAAAAGAGGGTGTAAAAGCTGCGTGAAAATTAAAAGGACACGCGCCTTGTTAGCGAAGGTACATTATATTTACATCGCAGTCCTCCATTTTCTCGACACCGCGGCTTTAATGCATCTTTCGACTGGAGCGAAAGCACGAGCCGCACATAGCCCGACGAAGATCTGTTTGTGAGGCCATTAGGGATCAGCCAGGATCATAAATTCATTGATATATTTACTGTGTAAACGCGACCAACGTACTGCCGCGTACAACCGCAACGCGTTTATAATGACCCGTCTTAACCTTCGTAACCGCTCGATTCGAATAATTCTTCGCCCTTTCTGATTGTTTTTAACCATACCGAAACGATGACGGCATACTACGTCTTCTGAAGAACGTTTAAAAGTTTGTTGTTTTTTTATTTTTCTTTTTTTTTATTTATTTTATTCTACGTTTTTACAATTTGTCCAACGGGACATTTGGTAAATTTTTATATCATTGTTGCAAAATAACACGTGGATGGTTACTCCCATCTTGCAGATTGTCTATTTTATTTCTTTGGTGAGGTCAGTGCGATGCTTTTTCCTTAGTCTTCTTTCTATATGAGTACGTTTCAAAGTGCATTATGGATTTTCAGAAAGAAATGGAAAATATAAAATACGTCATACGACATAAACAGTTAATACTACTACATGTGTGCACAATATATATATAGACATTATCCTACGTGTAGACGTTAAACTTTCTTATGGAATTTGTTTAAACATATTTAATATGTTCCCATTATAAACAGGTAGCTACGTAAATGCACATATTTAGAAGGATGTGATGTCAATGGTATGTGTGACGAAATGACGTCATAGTTACTCTTTGACGTAACAAATTTCTACTCGTTTCGAGCAAAATGGATCATCTCTGTAAAAACTGATACATTCATAAAAGGATTATGCTTAAACGTGCAAGAATCTTCGTTCGATTGAAGCGATAACGCATCGTTCGAGCATTCCCGTTTGGATATCTGGAAAATGCCAATATTTGAGGCGAGCAGATTTCGCCGCTTTTTTAATTAATATTTTCAATGCTGGAAATAGCTGGAATTAATCCGCCGGAGGGGGTCTGTGAATCTCGTCGACGCAAAATTTCTCTGAACAGTATTGGGTGAATTATTTTTCCGCTTAATCCGTCTTCTCTGCCTTTCTATCTCGAGAGCGACGAGCTTCGCGTTTGCTCGTGTTCGAACGATACGGCGCCGTTGAAAGTTTCTTCGATTAAAAAAATATCGGTCGACGAGAAAAAGGGGAAATTGCCGATTCTGTCGACGTACATAATTTTTCACGCGCCACTTTGCTCGCTTAATTTCCTAGATGACTTATGCCATGATATCATTTATGATATGTAAAGTCCAAAGACACTTCCGTTTACGAAACGTCGAACTTCGAAGGATATGGCGAAACGATTAGACGAGTGGATTTGTTTCTTTTTCCTTCGGAGATTCAAAATGGTATTCGAATCAAAGTAGCTATAGGGGAGGAGCGTTTACTGTGTAAATTTACATCGCAAACGCGCCGGTGAATTTACGAGACTCCTACGCTCCTCTTTCTTGTGTTTACAAATAGACGATACCACCCTATCGACCGATCAAATGTGCACCATGTGTCCGTCGCGTCGAAGGAATGTGTGTCATGTAAGTCCTGTAAAAAATATTTTCAGAGCTACTAGGGTGGTTGGTTGGAAATTTACAGTATGGTACGTATAAGAATAGCGATAGGCCGTGTCAGCTCGATTTATGATGGTCGTTCAATGCCATTTAAAGAAGAGAACGGGCTATTTAGAACAGTGTCCGCAATTGCTTGTTACTTTTGTAAGCAAAATTTTATCCGTTAGACTTAAATCGTGTTCCTACAATACAATAGCACGATCAAAATAAAGGTAAGACGATTCCTTGCTCTTTGACCGATACTTGCTGCTTTTTATGTAATTATCTTAATGCAATACCTTTGTAAACGGTTTCGGAGAAAGTAGATTAAATTTTCTATAACCGAAACGAAGCGTTACGCGGACTTTCGAACGATTAACTAATTAAGTGCGTTAATGTTTTACTTTTACGCTTTTGTTTGCGTTGATGTACGTTAAACAAACGTAATTGAGCAGAACTCATAACGAGTAATTTTTAAATGCAATTTTTGAATGTAATTATTAATTTCGCTTTTGACGATACTCGAAATGTTACGAAATTAATACTGCGTATAAAGTATTTCAAAATTAAAATCATGTTTTTCATCATATTTTCGTTTTATATCCTGAATATTCATTTTCTTCGTTCTCTTAAAATATCTGCTCGGTACGTTGATCTACCACCACGCTGACGCACATATATAATGGCATTTACTCTAATTTTATTCCTCAACAGTGACTTACCAACAACGTCACGAACAGATCACTACCAGGTACTGATTCTAATTCATATTTGTCGCGATACATCGTAAGATAGAACAGATACAAATACTGTTTACAACCTATATTACAGCAATACCTATTTTTTTCTTTTTTATTTTATTCTGCGTTTTCACGATTTGTCCAACGGAACATTTGGTAAATTTTTATATCATTGTTGCAAAATAACACGTGGATGTCCAGATTGTCTATTTTATTTCTTTAGTGAGGTCAGTGCGATGCTTTTTTCTTAGTCTTCTTTCTATATGAGTTTTGCTCTTTTCAGCAGCCAGCTGTTTTGGATGTGTAAGAGCAATACCTAATACCTAATACCTAATACCTAATACCTAATACCTGATTTTCGATCGTTACCAGATCGAGATCGTTCGTTGTGTGAAACGTTTCAACAATTATCTGAACGAAAAGAAAAGGTTTCACAAGTTCGTTATTTATTATCAGGATTTATTTTTGCGCTATTATTCACTGTTATTTTCGGAAGCAAGTAGTTTTCACAATAAGAGCAAAATAAAATGACGTTGTTTCAAAACTTCTCTAGAACTTTGTTCACTTTTGTTTCCCTGATCGTATTTTCCTGCAGTCCATTTTCATCCAGTTCCATGAAACGATGGTACACGTAGCCCCATAAATTCCAGGTTGGTAGTTTGTCTTCGATCGTAGAAAGTGTTCGTTTCTTTAGGATATTAGGATGGAAGCAGAGTAGAATGAAATCACAACGGAAATCTTCGGCGATCTGTGAAATTGGAAAAACCAGGTAAACGTTCGGCGACACCGAACTTTACAGAGAAATGATTCGACCGAAGCGAGGGTTACTGATTTATTTCCGGCTATAATAAGGTACCAGAACTGGCGAAATCAGATAATAAGCCGCCGCTGGTTGAAGAAAAATCCCAACAGACGACAGATTTGTCGCAATTAGGGATACCGACCACCGAAACGATCTCCTTTCAAGATAACGTGCTTTTCTTTATTTATCCTTTGTCACTGTTTCATAGTAATAAGACAAAAGACAAACAGAGCGAAACAGGTTGTTCGTTATTATTATTAGTTTTTAACGGATATTTCGTAAGCGATAGAATTGTAAAAAAATGGACAAGGGCAGGATTTTATCATAACACTTTCTATCTGTAATATTATTATAGATTATTACAGAATAAGATTTTTGGAATTTCTCGTGATTTCCGCTGATAACGAGTAACGATCAGACGGACGAATATCTTTAAATCGATTGTTATACTCTTTTACGTTATATGAAATCGATTGGCCGAAACTCAAAAATTAAGTATACGTATTTTGAACATTTTATAACGCTACATTTATTGCGTACAGTTAGAAAAAACTCCATTGTTTTGAATACTAAAAACTGGGCAAATCAATTCATTTTTCATATTTCAATGACACTGAATATTTTTCTATTGTACACGATACCTTGATGCGATGCGAAACAAGTTATGGCTATCAATCTATAGACACATATTATAAACAATCTATTTAGGCTATCTATCCATATATATGTAAAGAATGTCCATGTCCATTTTCTGATAAATCTGCTACTTGGAAAAATGTTCTGACATCTATTTCATAGCGTGAGCATTCTAAACAAAAAACAAAACTTCAAATTCTTTCATTGAAAAATTACTTTTATTTCTTTTCATACATGAAATAATATTTTTAACGTGTCGCGATAACGTGCTTCGATATGTAACTCGTATCGTTGAAAATATTTTCCACGAAATATTTCCGATGAAAAAACGAGAAATTTGCGATTTATAAAATATTTTCTATGAAATATAATAAAATGTTTTCTATGAAAATTTTGGGCATACAAATGAAACTCGTGAAGAGTTTCGTATCATTTATTAGCTTCACAGTAAACAAGCATTTCTAACTAAATTCTGTAATATCATTCCGATCGTAACTTTTTTTTTTATTCGTCGCAACAACTGGATGGTAAAAATGTATTTACAGAAATGGACCGATTATTCAGAAACGGAATGGATTAAAACGCATCCTGATAAAAAGTTTGTGAATATAAACTCTCTATAACTCATACAATGATATTCTCTTCTATCGTTGAAATATAGCACGTTGAAATCTTAGGTAATTTCTTGGCTCTAGTATTCGCATTTATTCCATTTATTAATTCGCATACTTATTCATTTTGATCGAGAATTTTCCCATTATGATTCTTATAGGGGAAAGTAATAACATAGTACGAAACAGAATTGTTAAAGTATTAGATTGTCCCAAAAGTTTCTTTTCTTTTGTAAGGAAATAATATATGTACAATCTCATTTCGTTTTATATTATTTTATTGAATCATCTACGATCCGTTTTGTTCTATTTCTATTATTACGATCGTACATGATTCGACAAAAATAATATAAAACAGAGAACGTGGTGCATCCATTATTTCCTTACAAAACGAAAGAAACTTTTAATGCGTTCGTTACATATACACCAAGTAAGATTTCTAAGCACCTCCTAACGGAGTTGCATCGTACTAGCTTACGTAGCACAGCGAAACATTAGGCGCTAAGGATAAGAAAACTGTAGGTAACTACAGACCGCGATACCATCAGGAATCCGGATTCATGAAAACGTGAAGAGAAATCTGGAACTCGTATAAGAAAGGCAGGTAGTAAGTAAAATTTGATTGTTTTTAACAGCTTTAACTCTATTGCACGAGCTAAAATAAATCGTTCGTTCGACTTATCTCGGTACGTGAATCTTTTACTAAACAGATTTTACAGGAATGGAAGAAAAAGGTTCTCATATCCGTAGATGCTAACTGCAGGATCAAGCAGAACGAAAGCGAGATCGTTCGTTATTTTTAACATGTCGAGAAAAGTATAAAAGTTTAAATATTAATTAAATCTTTGTACAACTGTTGACGTTCTTTAAATGAAATTCTTCTGACTGAAGATTACAGTGCAAATTTCACAGATCTTTCTCACGGTAATACCTATACGCCGAGAGTAGACCCTGAGGGGAATTCGCGTTCTCTGGAAAATCTTCTTCCCTTCGGAAATAGCGGAAACGCGTTCTCGCTAATTTCCCAAGCAATCGAACCCTAGGCAGCCAGTGTCACCCACTTAACCCTGCGGCTACGTTTCGTTAGACGAACTCGAAGAAAGAGTCGTCTGATCCTCGAGGTGATATCGTTCGAACAAAGTTTTCCCTCGTTACTGGAAAAACTTTCGTCTCGTTGCCCCGAAGAACCTTTTCAAGGTTTGCAAACTGATATTGGGTAACTAAGCTCGTCAGCCGGTATCTGCTTGCCTTCAGAAGTCGCAGTGTATCTTCCATTTGTTAGAATTCCCTCGGCGATGGAAAAATTTTACCGATTTTATTCCCCAGGCTTCAGGCAATTGCTGTTTGGGCGGGATGATATCTCCTCTCGTATCATCGATTTTCAATTTTCTATTTTAGTCCGACATATTTTCATTTTCTTCGCCTTTCGTCAGGATGCAGTTAGCACGTTTGTTACTCGGTAAACGCTTGGTAAAATATCGGTCGCTATATTTTCGCGCGGCAAATAAGGCAAAGTTTTCGCAAAGAGTATTCGAAAGAGGGTCTCAAATATTTCAGATAGTCGACAAATTTTACGGCCCTCCCCAACAAACTTTACGAGCGGCTATGAAAGATCAAGCGAGCCGATGCTGACTCGGATGAAGAATATTTATTACCCTGAATATATGCTGTACCGCGTATACATATAACGTATAACCATGCGTATACTTGTAAGTATATCTAGAGACATGGCACTAGGGTGGCCGTCTTGTGTGCACACCACACATGCGAGCAATGTATGAAACGCAGTTAATAGATCTCACGATTTGAACTCGCTTCTCATCGAAATCCTTCCTGCCCAGCACCACTTGTAACATGTACCGTACTATCCTCTTTCGAATTCTATACACGAGTTTAATACGTGCACAGCTTCAGTTTGACAATTTTACGATATTACATCGGGAAATGCTCAACTTTCGATGACTAATTTATCCCACTAACGACTAGAACGTCCGTACGAGATGTTGGCGCGAACGGAATCTCATTGTTTGATAAATGTTCGTACGAAAGATAAGAAACTTGTTATCGTTCTCGTATCCTATATCAGTGGAGTGGTTATTAATAAGCAATAAATATTAATAAGCAAAAAATATTGGTCGAAGAATTTGTCTTCTCTTAAGATCGGTGCTTGTGGAAAACAGGCGAAGAGAATATGTACGTAGCAGAAAGATTAAAGAAAAGGCATTGTTTGTTCACGTGTAATTCAAGCGAAACCTGCATACAGAGGTAGTTTAAGTTTAAATTAAGCCGTAGAAATCCGTGGCGACAAATGCGAAGAACGCGTCGAGTCGCGTGGCCGTAGGACACGACGATAAAACGACGTCGCGTCAACGGAATGGTTGTTTTCATCGTAAACAATGTTCACCGTAGCCCGTTTCAAATATAATACATCCTACGAGAGAACTCGGCGTGGTACTTTTTTTTTTTCTCTTGTCACGGACACGACGGAAACATTATGAATGGCGGTGTCAGGGATGCATATTAATTAGGAAGCCGATAAAACTGATAGGCGCACGTACGCGCGTAAAACGGTCGTTTCGGCATATTCGTAGGCCGTATCGCGGGTGGGCACGGGTTCGTTTATATTCGTAGGCTGTTGTTCGACATTTTATTGCGAGAACGAACGCGTGTAGTAGGCGGACGTGCGCGCGCGCGTACGCGCTCGTCGCGTCGCGTCGCTTCGTCGTCTCGGTATGCATTTCGGCATGAAAACGCGGACGCGAACGATACACGTAGGCGGTGCACGGCTACGTATGCCATCGCAACTGCGCCTGTCTGTGATCCGTGCGGATAAAGAGAGGTGTCCAATGATGCACTTCCCCTCCGTCGTGCACTTAGCGCCCCGGCAAAATGATTTATTCGACGTTTACTCAAGGTCTTTAACTCTCATTAAAATAACCGACAGCCTTAGCCGGTTCGCTCCTTTCCTTTCTCTTCTTTTCTTCTTCCTCTCCTTTCTTCCCTTTCCTTTCTTTCTTTTTTGCGTCCTCTGCTCCTTATTCGTTTTTCCCTTCGTGGTTCGGAAGGACTCTCTCGGGGGTTGGGAACTGCTACCCATCAGGAGACGCGCGAAATTTTTGCTTTTTACCGCGTCGCGTCGCCCGATGCAGTTTGGCTTGAAGCGATCCTTGCTCATGTACGCTTGGTCATATATTCTTATTTCGTGGACGAAAACCCACGCTCATTCTGATACACATTTTCGTCATAGGAGGAAATTGATAGAAAATTATTCACAGTAATTGTGCCTCGAATAAGAATGTTGCTTTATGCGCGTGGCCGTTTTTACTTGTATTTTCAATTTTATTTTATATCAAATTTATCCTTTATATTTTATTAATAATGGATGCACCACATTTTCTGTTTTATATTATTTTTGTCGAATCATGTATGGTCGTAATAATAGAAATAGAATAAAATTGATCGTAGATGATTCAATGAAATAATATAAAACGAAAAGGGTTGTTCGTCTATCATTTCCTTACAAAGGAAAAGAAACTTTCGGGACAATCTAATAGTAAGATTATTATTATTATGAATATTATTATCGTAAATTATTATCATTGTTATATTTTTGTAATTATTATTATAAAATGTTAATTCGCCTTGACAATTATGTTTGTCATATGATAACGTAATACGTACATGTAAACAAATGCGTTTACTATGTATGAAAAGAAGGTGGAAGGTCAAAGACATTTACTGGCTTCCTTTTGATTTTAGTGTGCGTACATTTTATAACATGAGATTTTTATCTCGAATTCACAAGAATTTGCCTGATTAGATGTAAACGTTATTCGATAATTCAAAGTCGAAGAAACGTTAAATGAATTCTTACATGGATGCTACCGTATTTCGTCAGATTAAGATACGGATCAATTACTGCAACAACATATACATATTTCAATAACGAATATTGTATCCCTCTAGTGAGAGCAGCAGCGTCACGATTTATTTTTCATGCAATAGCGGGTAGCAATATGGAAGCAATATTCCCGTTATATCGGAAGCAAAAAAAAGGAAAAAAAGAAAAACGCATATTTTTCCTCTAAAACATCGACGTTGAAATAATTGACGACCGACGTATTCCACCATTTCCATATTTTAAATTGTATTCACTGACATGCCTTAAATGACCTCGTTTTAATTATTATTCCAATATGTTGAGAGAAATTAACCAGAAACAGAAATCAAACGGTAACGAAATTTCAGGGGGAATTTATTTGCCATTATTTGCCTCTGGTGAAACGCGAAGGGCGTAGCTACGACGAGTTGACTGCTCGATTTAACCCTCCCACCCCCGATAAATTTCCAGCGTGTTCGCATTAGGCTCGTATGTCTGCCAGCAGGCAGGCTGCGAGAGTAAAGTGTGTCTCGAAATTAGTTGCTTAATTAAAGCTCCCTGGAGACTACTTTCCAACGGAGAAGCTTGTAAGCGTAGCCAGAGCAAGCCCCTTCCCTCTCTGGCATCGGCATCACTGCTATCGATTCCTTGCTCCCCCTATTTTTTGTCCATTGCTTGATTCAATCTCGGAGGATAAATGGACGAATGCCAAGAATTCTCGATTGATCGTTTCGATTTCCAGCTTATCCGTATCGACGAATAGCCACCATGTAGGTATCGTATTATATCTATATACCTACCGAATATACTATACGATTCTCTCAGCTTTTGCCTACGTATCTGTACCTATTCGTATTTTTAAAGCTATTGCGTTCAACACGTTCATGTTTTTTCACGTGTTTTTCTTATAAACGTAACAATGTTTCTGTGAAAAAATATTCAACATAGACGCGTCATATAACGGTAATTGCGTTTGAAACGAGGTACTTCAGATTTTCCAATCAGGTGAACATTGGCTGTCTTTGAAAGCCCTTGTCCACGATTCATGTATCTACCTGTAACAAACTATACAAGCGAACGAACGTATATGTGTGCAGGCAAAGCACTTCTACGATCATGGATTCTTACACAAGCATTCCTATCCTCGAATTATAACACGCGGATTGTGTTACACTGCGATAGCTTCGCAGGACTTACAATCGTAGATGGCGTATAAACGACGCGATGCGGTACGTCGCATTGTAAAACGTCACTCGACTATGTGTGCTTAGGTTAGGTGAAGTAGAGAAGCGTGTTTGACTATTTCTAGAGAGCTGACAGAGAAAACAAAGGTACGGAGGAGAGATACTTACGTGGGCGAGCGCGTACACTGGACTTTGATTTTCAATGCCAAACAAAACAAAACTTTGTGAACCATGGAATCGTACGACCCTCGACATTGAGATCGTCGATCGTAATTTTAAGACAACCAAAATATTTATTTTGTTGAGTTAGAAGGATCGCGTCGTTCGAATTGTGATTATTAAAGCACGTGCGTGATTATAATAATACAATATTTATTTGGTATATGTAGAGCGTGCAGGAAATCTATATAAAATCATCCAGTTATGATTCTAAACTTTATAACTTCTCGAATGGCGAATAAAATAATCAAAGGTTGTTTTTTAAATGCCTTTGTAGTTACTATAAACAACAAAAATGCATTTATAAGTTATCTTCATTGGAAAATATATATATAGAATACCTGCCAAAATGGTTGGAACAAAATGTTTATATCCATACACGCGATTCCTGCCTCGTGTCGATTTCTAACGCGTTCCTGCCACGTGTCGATTTGTTGGTGCGGCTGTGACTGTGGCTGTAGCTTCTCGAGATAAGAAAACGAGGACACTACAGGAATAAATAAAAGACGGAAAAGTTAAGTAACGCCGAGCCGATCGCATGGTTGCGACGTGGCATTTCCCGATCATCGTTCGATCCGCCAGCATCAAGCCAAATAAAAGGTCTTTTTACATCTGTTCATATACGGTTTCATATAGATCTTCGCTATTATATTCTACGAAAAAGCACTATAGGTATATATATTTAGAGACACCAACCCAAGTGCAGCGATCGTTGCCGTTTAGGCGCAGTTACATTATAACCCTAGCTAAGTAAGCGACATTTTACATAATATTGTAATTCTGACCATTTACATGTTAATATTAAAATTACGCGTGCTTCCACTCCTCGCCCCGCGCTCTTTGGGACAGGTAATATAGACTGGTATTTAAATTTGTTAAAAGTGGAATATTTTATCGAAATTACAGGAAAATTCGCTTCCGCGGTACACGCATCTGAACTTAAGGAAATAGCTGCAGAAGATAGCGGACGCCCGTTATGTTAAACTCAAATTGCAGCCGTACGCTGTCATAGTACATATTATCATAAAGAGCTGTTAAAAGGTTACCAAGAGTTATGTTAATGGGCATTAAGGATGTTTTATTCAAGATTAGTTTCATAGTTATGAACATGTAAAATTGATTAGCAGTACTTCATTTTGAAATAGGAAATTTAACCAATCGGATAACCCTTTCACCAGCATCGAGGATATCTTATTACAGGAAAGTATTCATATTTTCGAGCCGTTCGAAAGTCACAGTCGTTAATTACGTACGTAAATTAAGAAATAAAAGAAAAGTGAAAATGTTATCCATTGAGCATTATTCTTTAAAATTTCACTTGATATTTATGCTCATTTATGCTATCATTATCACTGTAAACGCATTTTTGGAAATTGTATTGTATTAGATTGCTAAGTGGATTTTCGCACGATGAAATTGAATGTACAGGATGTGAATCGACGAATTTAGTATCTGAAAGGCCATTTGTTTGATAGAATAATAGTGTTTCAAGATGAAAATGCCACCTTTTGTTCCCAATTTGGCCACGTGGTCTGGCGACGGTTTATCTACCGATTCTGAGGAAAAGCTTTGCCTTGTGGAGTGGGAGATCTTTGGAATTGAATCGAAGCGGGCTACGGTTGTTCCTCGAGGAACACGAGCCAATTGTAGATTCCAGACCATTTAATCGACTGATTTTTTGGGATCATACGGTGAAGGTTGGCCCATAGAATGGCAGAATAAAGTGTACGTCGATTCACCCTCGCTTTGTGTCAATGTTCCGTGGAATGGCCTTGTTATTTTTTACTACGTACCTTGGGGTTTACTACTGGTCCGCCAGTTTTGCACCATCCTCCGAGATAAGGAAAGAAATAAAGTAACGGATTTACGGTCTCGAAGCAGATAATCCGGCGACGGTTTGATCGTAAGAAGATTTCCCGATCTTGAATAAAAACTTACGAATCCGCGCTAGGCAATAGGAACGTTTAAATTAACACGCTTCTCGATTCAGTAGTAACATTTAAGATGCAAACATCGCGTTAAATATATTTCAAACGTAAAATGAGATAAATTATAACGGACAAGCGGAAATTCTATCGTTCGTTCCTTGAAAGAAACAATAGCCGTAATATAAATCACGTTATTAACAAGTTTTGTTCCTGCGCACGTTCTGTAAATCAAACCAAATTTTTCGGAATTTTTTGTTGCGTCAAAAATAAAATTAACAAATTTAAAGTTAACAAATTTAGAAGATAACTGTTTATTTGCGGTAACTTGAAGCAATACCATGCACGAATTAAAAATTCATTTTTTATTTATCGCTACATAAAAAATTGTTTGAACGTGTATCAGATCGAACAGGTTCGAGAACCGTTTCAGCGTTTCATTGAGCAGACGCTAAAACGCTAGAGAGGGAGACGGCCGATATATTTTGTAAGGTACGAAGTGTTTGTCCCTGTCGAATAAACAACTTCTTGACGTAATATAAGTCGAGGGAGAAGAGCCGTAATGGCGGCGGATAGCAAAGTCGTTCCACTTCGCATACCTCTCGCGTGGAATACATTTGCAGTAAGTGCTTGGAGCTAGTAGCAACGACGGTACGCGACTGATGACGACATAAACAAACACGTGTCTCAAGATGAGACCATTTGTAATGAGAATGGCGAACAACCGACGCTGGTCTCTGCATAGCGTCGTTTATAGCATTACTTCTAGCAGTTCTAGCACCCATTATCGAATCAGCTACGAAAGAAGTCGTTGTAATTCACCCGTTTCTTCCATCTGCCTTCCAGGCTAACACTTCGTTGCCCGATGCCCCGCAATCGTATATTTTCCATTCTATCTTTATCATATCTTTCGTTTCGTGCTTTATTTAATGAGCAGTCTCTCGTTGAAACTTCTTGTTCGCCTTGACGAGTTGATCGCCATTCTTTATGCATTCCACCGTTAATAATAATTGAAAACGAAAAAGGACGTCTTTTCGATGACTAAATCTAGAATCTATAGTCTAAGATTTAAATCGCCATGCGTTAAATAAATAGGTTTTATAGGTTAGGTCGCGCTCGGCAGCGCGAGAATCGTTCGACTTGCATACAAAAATACGTTGTATTCGTTCTCTTAACAGCAATACTTATTATATAACGTTCGATTAATTGTATGTGACATTTGCATTTAAAGGATTGAAAAATTGTACGTATTTAACGGATTGGCGTTAAGAATGAAGAATTCGTTTCCACGTGATAAAGCTTGCACGAAAATTGTTTCTTTCGAAACTATCTGCATTTGCAGATAGTAGATGTACGATTATAATCGTACAAGTTTATTCAATTATATAATTTTAATTGTTAACGTAATATATTGGCATATAAGTGAAACGATAAAAATGACAAACGGTTGACAATTTTTGCACGGTAAATAAAAATATAACAAGCCGTTGAAATTATGTATTACATAATCGATTCTCGTTTTACTTTTTGTTCGACTATTATGATGAAAAATTTCTAAATCAACGATGTCGTCGAAATTTTCATTTTGCGCTCCTTTTTTCTCAAACGGACCGGCACGTGAAAATTTCAGTAGATCCGTTTTCACGCGTGCCGTTGCTCATTAACGTCGAGGGCCGCGCAACGGCGTTAACGGCTTGTTAGCGTTTTGCAAGCGATGTCACGATAGGCGTGCCGTGATAATTTATTGGCTCGTAAATTTACGCTTTCCCGAATATACAGGATACAGGCACGTGTTTACTCGACGTCGACGTACTATATCTGTCCATGGCTGATCTTTCCGATGATAGACAGCGATGCAGCTTCCGCGACCGATTTGTCGGATGAGTGTTATATGGAGACATTATGTCGACGGAATTTCACGCAAGGAATTCACTGCTGAATATGCGGATTCGCCACTGATACACGATTCATCCGATCTAATTGAAATTCTAGTCTCTATAAATGTAAATACGATAGACAAGCTCTTCTCGTTCCAAAGAGCTTAAGTTTGTGGATTGCCTCAAAACAAAGCCTCAAATGAAAGAAGTTGATTCCATATATTCGACTCATTTTCTCATGTACAATCACCCCCTCCAGATTGTTGTAAAATGTCGATCAACATTCCAAAAAGCTGTAAACAAACTGTTTGAATTGTTAAAGGATTATTATAAATGTGATAATAAATATGAAATAAAACTATTATAAATTATAATAAAGTGAGCTGTACCAATTATACAGGGCGTCCCGGTATTGATGGTAAAATCTGGAGGGGATGATTTGTACATGAGGAAATGAGTCGAATATATGGAATAAATTGTTTTCATTTGAGGCTTCGTTTTCGAGAAAATCGACTTTGAATTTGCTTTTAGTACGCATGCACTTGGCTGTGACTTGTTAGACGCTGCCGAGCGCGACCTAACCTATAAAACCTATTTATTTAACGTATGTCGATTTAAATCTTAGATTATAGATTCTAGATTTAGTCATCGAAAAGGATGTCTTTATTTATTTATGTAGAAATGTACATATTAAATCAAAAGTTTATTCCGAAGACAACACGGGTCTTCCATAATTAAAAGCGAGGATCATTTTGGCGTTCGAAGAACTGATAACGGAAAAAACGTTGGAAAGCGTGGCAGGAAAATTTAATTCGGAAACCACACCTGTGTATACAGTTCGGTGGCCAGCATTTTCAACAATTTTTGCAAATCTTAAAAATTACATGCTTCGTTGTTACTGAATATAAAACTACGGCATATGGTTCGCCTTCCATGACATGTCAAACAATTGCCAAAATCTTTAATTTCGTCAATTCCGAGATGATCGTTGACTGTTAAATATATAAGGCCTTAATATGTTAGCATTTTTTGCTGTGTTTTTATGTACAATAGATTAAATAGGTGTATTTACTTTTACGTTAGATTTTAACGTTATATTTTGTATTTATTGCCTTTTTTCTTAACAAATTTAATGTTTTACAAGTTTAACAGTTTCTATGAACGTGTCTTTAGCAAATTTAATTACTCACTTGGTATAAAACAACATTTTATACCAAGAAGATTATCGAACCTATAGTTCTTGTTTTTGTAATGTATTTTTGTAATTTTGTAATGCAATTTTTGTAACTGACTGGACATTTGGAATTGTTTGGTTAAATTTAGTAACGAGTAAGGAAAGATTTATTTGTATTTGTATACACCTTAATATCGTTCCGCTTGAGTCAGTGGTCATTTTAGATGTGCTCTTTTATTGGTCTGTTAGCGAAATTTTAAAAAAATCTTAAGGGTGTCGTGATTATTATTTTAGCTTGGTTAGCATGATAAGCACGAATGAGAAGTTATGAAAGTTTCGAATGTGGCTCGTTATTTTAAGCAAGATCCAAGATCCATTATTTTTAAATTGTATTTCACAAAAAAAGGGACAAGTAAAAAATACGTTTATGATGGTTTACGCGTCGAACGTAACGTTGAACAAGAGATTCAATCAGACTTGAGATTATTTCCTCTTCATTATGGGCGATGAAAGTGTGCGAACCAATTTCAGAATATCGTATACCTTATACATGTATATATTATAATAAGTGCGTGTAGAAACTGCCTTTTGAAATGTAATTATCGATCGGGATTTACGCAACTGATTTGTCGATACTGACAATAAGCTGCGAAATTAAATAACAATTTTATCGAAGATATCTCGGATTTTCCGGATTTTTATTACATAAGAAAGTAAATTTTACTTTTCTATTTTGTACCGTTTATAGATATATGTAACACCGAATCATTTCAATAATTTTGTGGAAATTGTAATATAAATTATTTTTATATATTTCGTGCTACAGAATTCGTATGCTACAGAATTGGATTGAGTTTTCTCGGAATTATTGTAAAATATATCGAGAAATGTTAAAATAAACCGATAATACCTAAATATCGGCATATTTTTAAAATATCGTAAAATATTACAAAATATTTATGAAACATTCTGAAGAATGCATTTGCGCTTCACGAAGGAAAGACCGTGGGGATACGTATATATACCTACATCAAAAAAATATAGAAACATCCGATTTTTATCTGTTTTTCATTAACAGGATGTATATACGTTTTACAAGAATTCAGACGCTAAGAAAGAAAAAATTTCCAATTTTCCCAACTAGATTTTTCCACCGCAATCCAAAAAGTACAATGAATATTTTTTTCAGGAATATACGGTATACATTTTTACTATGTATGATAAAAAGATACGAGTGTAGATAATCGAAAAATGATTTTTTTTTTAAGGATAGATTATTTAGTAAACAATAAAACCTGACCGCTTGACTTGTCTGTTAAAACTACACCGAAACGAAACTCACGTGAGATCTGAAAGCGTGAAATCACGTTAGAAGGCTTATAGGATTACGGGAATTAAAATCGAACCACTGCCGCTGTCGCCTTTAGCGAGGACCAACATGTTTGTTCAACCTCAACGAATACCTAGCTGGATATTCCTTAATATTCGTCTTATAACACCTTTGCAGAGATTAAAAAACATTTATCTCGGTATCTTCGTAATTCGTATTTTTATTATTATCCTTATTGTCATCGTAAGTGCAACATTGTATTTTGTCACGGATTAATATCACATATATTCCGTTTATGTATATTGGTATACATAAATATATTAAATGTATATTAAAATGTCAAGTGAATGTAATACAAAGCGAGTAGTATTGTGAAAAAACTTTTTTTGAGTTTTAAAAGTTCATCCTCGATTCTTTTCAAGTTTAGATTTATACAAGAAGTACATATAATCGAGTAACGTTTTCAACGCGATGCATTAGGTCCGTAGGACTAAAAACAAAGAAAAAATTGTCACTAGCGAAAAAGAAAAATGTGATATTTAACGGCAGGTTTCACAAAACTTTAAAAGATCATTTAATGAAAAGCTACGATAATTCAATATTTGGATCGTTTATTTGAATTGCCTGGAATCGTTCGATGGTAAAAGGTTTCGAACGGAATTTCGTTTAGTCGGCAACCAAAACGATTCCCATTAAATTTAAGCTCGTTAGCGGAGACCCGGGACAACATGACGCATCATGTAGTTCACAGAGCGGCTACTAGACACCGGAACGTTAGGAAATCTATCCTTCTGGCTTTCAAAGACAGTCCGCCGAACCTAACCAGGTATCATCAGCTTCAGAGAAGTTCAACGTTGATTGCCAGCTGTATCGATAAGATCTGATACAGACACTCGAGTTTTCAAAGGCTGCGAAAGGTCACGAACCCTTCTCAGCCGTGTCGGCCGTGTGCATCGTGATACTTTGCGCGATCCATTCGCGGTCAGTAGCCAGGGTTCCGCGAATCCGTTTCATCTTAACTTTCGTAACCGAACCGTTAGTCTGTTTTATTTTAACCATATAACCCCCTTTCTGAAGGAACATCGGTTCCTCATACCAAGAGAAGAATACGTATTATATATCATGAGCCACGTTCAAGCTCACTTAACGACTAGAAAATGCATCACGATGCTTCCCTATTTTCGTTCCTCCTTTATTTCGAACGTGTTGCGGTGACTCGATTTTACCTCTGTTATACGGGAATTAGACTATGAGCATGTATACATATTACGTAATCGCGTAAAACATAAGAGAAACTACGCACACATGTACTTATATATATAAGTAGTATTTCAACAAGACGGGGATCCTAAGCATACTGCAAAGGTAGTAAAAACCTGGTTATAAAATCAGAGGTTTTCTGTAATGAAATGGCCGGCACAAAGTCCGGATAAGAATCAGATCGAGAATTTGTGGTCCATTGTGAAAAGAAGGCGGGCAAAGTATGATAATCCACCTTCAGGGGTTCGTGAGCTATGGAACCAAACACAGCAGGGATGGTATAATATCGAATCAGAAATTATTAAAAATTTAATAGATAGTATGCCACGTAGACTCGTAGCAGTACGAGAAAATAAACGAAAATGGACAAAATATTAATTTTCAAACCTTGGTTCGACGAGAATAATTAAAGTGCAAAACGGTAAACATTATACTAAATCAAATATTTTTGTAAAATGTTCCATATGTCGTTAATATTAATGAAAATAAACTGTTACGTTTTGTTAATCAGATTCACCTCGTAATTATTATTACCTAAACTATAATACTTTTATATAAAATTAATGGACTGTGTTTACAGTTTTGCTCGTCACTGTATATATATATATATATATATATATATATATATATATACAGTGATATACATAAATATATATTTCTATAAGCAATTTAGACGTTCAATCATTGATTTATTAGATACATTTGTTGAGAACTACGTAATTGCGATGTAATATGTAGATCGTTTGAAGAATTCTTAGAATTGGATTGAAAAAGCTGCTTATATCTATATGTGTATGTCATTGTATTATACATACATATATACACATACACGTGCAGTTATACATAGTTTATTTCTTGATATTATTTTATACGTATGTGTTACGATCGTGATAGCATTATGTAGGACTTGCACTGAACACTTCATTTGAGACTGTCTCTTCCAAGACCTGGCGATCAACCGCCGTTGAGTGAGTGGTCTTTAGCGGGGAAGCGTGTGTTCTGAAATTACTAAAAGATAATAGGCGATATAATAACTCGAGGGAAAAGTGAAACGTTATCTCGAAATACTTGCTGCTGAATCGATTAGGGACGTATAGTTTCTCCATGAATCGAGATACAAACGTCCTCGGTCAGCGACTATACCGTTTTTCTTGACAGTTTGAAAAGGTTTGGAGCGAACAAAGTCAAGGCGTACATCTTCTCTTATCAGGACGAATGTCCTTTTCTCGTTCATTAGAGAATCGTTATTTTTTTTTTAAACAAGGCAGTGTAATTCGATTAATTGGCTTTTACGCGTATATGTGCACATTTGCATAGGCACAGACATATACACGTACGTGGAAGAAAGCAATGGGATCCGGAAAGAACCGGACAATTTTTAAGATGTCCCAACCCAAGACGTCTGATGGAGAGATAACGAACAGTGAAAAGATTCTTTGGGAATCTTTGTGAAAAGAATAGTTGTAAAATAGAGTAGCTTGTACCAATTAGTTTCGGAAAGGAATGTTATGCAGATTTTGAAATGGGTACTTTAGAAAGGTAAAAATATGTTATGATAGATCAGGATGACAATACATACGTATATTAACAGAGTAAATATAACATTTAAATATAAGGTACTTTTCTTTCGTTTGTATCTATATTTATCTACTATATTACATATACTTAATATATATATATTTTTTAAATAATATCAATTTTTTAAATTAATTAGTAACCTAATAATGTACTTTTAATAATGTACGCACGACCTCCTCTTTGTTCCAACAAGAGCGGTGTGTGAAGGTGTCGTAATGCGTTTAAGATCACTAATTGCAGAGGCAACTGACTCGTATTGAAATTTCATGGAACCATGGTCCTCGATGTCTCTTACGACAATAGACCTCCCTTAGAAGCGATATGTCGGGAATGGCTGTAATTACTGCTCTATCATCTAAAAGCAATCACCAAGCGGTATTCGCTCGATCTAAGTGCGAAACAATGCACCGTTTGACCTAATTTATCACGAGAGTGCCACGTCTGCAAGGAACAATACCTTTTGCTTTGAGAATCTTTATTACGTATCCATAATGGACCCACAGTTGTCGAAGAACGATTTTAATTTGTGATTGAACCATCGGGTTGTCAATTTCAAATTCATATACGGAGGATATGCTTTTAATCAAATTAAATAAATAAGTAGCAACGACATAATACTTTATTAAATACGTATAATTCTGTTTTTCTCGGAACGTTTGCTCTCGTTATATTTTTATTTAATTTTTGTTCTATTTAATATTAATCTTAATTAATTTTAATTTAACGTTTGTTTTATTTAATAGGTTGCTTTCGTTGTACGAAAACATTGTTAAATTATACAACGTTGCTTTACAATGTACAATTACATGTCTAAAATAATTTGAATGTTCTAATCAAGAGTCAAAGAATCTTCAAAGATTTTACATACTTTCATGCCGGAAATTCGTTGAACAACGATTACAGAAGATACATGCTTTACATCTGCCTGTAAGTAAATTACCTCGCAATTTCACCGCAGCTGTTTGTCTCAGATAGTTACACCAATCTGGTATTTTCATTCTTTCGTACAAAATACATTATTTGCTAAAGCGTTGAACATGAAACGGAATTCAATTTCTAAACGCACTGTTACGTATTGACAGCATGTGTAAGAGATTAAATATTGTCACTTACGTACTTCGATCGAATAAAGCTTAGAACAGAAAAGATACTGTTGCGAACAATAAAATACCTAAGTGAAACGTAACCATAATCTGTCGTATGTATGTACCTACATTCTAAAGCAGATAAATTCCAAGTGAAATCCGTTGACAAGGAGACACTTGCTAACGGCAATAAGTAATGCGTTCGAAGTCACGTTTGCACGCAATAATACGAAGAACAGGAAAGAAAAAGGAAAATTTGCTATAAAGAACAGAGAATCGAGGCGTTTCGATTCGCATGATCCGTGATTCAAGCTTGTAAATCTTTTTCTTCGTGGTAGACGATAAATCTTAACGAGGCTAAAGGCATAACCCCGTTGGTTTCGAAGAGCAGAGGAAAATCCAGAAGACGTAGAACATCGATTATACGACGGTTAATCGCTAATTACAGCGATTGCCTCTACGAAAACAACCCGGGGCCTTAGCGTGGCCAGCCACAGCTTAATAACAGGAATCGATCAAGAAATTTCAGACGGTGGCTGAACAAGGTTATTAACTATCGAGAGGTTATTCGATCGATCCGCCACGCTACATTCCACGTGCGTTTAACGACTATACCAATACCTATACCTATACTTATATCTACACCTACATTTACACCTATACCTTTATCTTTATCCTCTACATCGAATCCCGTATCTCGTATCTTGTAGGTAATGGGATATATTGCTGCGTAAAGCATCGAATTTCGGTTTTTCCACGCATCCTTAACGATAATATTTCTCCTTCTTTCCCGAGCTAATTGTGCAGTAAATGTTTCATTATTAAGCAAATAACACATTTCTTCGTTAAAAGAGATCGAATTAAATTTAACGAGATATTTATTCGATGATCATAGTTTTAACATCTTTTTTATCGTACGTTTGTCTATTTTTCAATAAAGATAAAAATTACGATTCGTACGTTAACATACGGTAACGTAGAAAAAAACCGCGTTGGTTACTTAACTCGGTCATAAAACATGCCGAATCTTTTGTCGACTCTACAGCTCGTAGCTCATAGCTCGTAGCTCGTAGCTCGTAACTGGAACGAGGCTGACAATCCAGACCACGAGGCGAAATTTCAAGACCATAAAAATCTATTTCGGTGTGAAGAAACGTTAACGCGGATGTGAAGAAACGTTAACGTGAACGCGAAGAGCTAGCTCAGCGGAAAGAAGCGCGTAACGATGGCGTTTCACGCGAAAACGGAAAATAAGGCACGCTCGGTTTGATACACGGATTATTGGGTCGAGTGGTTGTATACGAATAGTGCAAGAAGAATTGTTAAAATTGCAACTTCCCTACCGATCTTCCCCCGTTTGTCCTCTCCTCCTATTCTTCCTATTCGCCTGCTATCTTTCAACTATTCTGTTATTTTCAAGAAGTCACGAAGAATAACTGCGGAACGACGTGCTCGAGTAGAGGAAGCACGAGTCTTTTGCAGATACTTCTTGTTCGGTTCTCGAGAATTCAATGGGTCGCCCTCGATACGACGACACCGCGCCACGTCGTGTGGGACATTTCTGGCGAATCGGGGAAAAGAAGAAAGCGAGGGAAAACTGTCAACGCATACGAGAGAAGACGCTCTCCATCTCGTTCGCCACTCTTTCTCAGCTCCCGATGAATATTGTTGAAGTTCACTATTGCGACAAACACGAGAAAAATTCCCCTGCGATTCGTTAACTTCTCGAGAAACGTTTTTATTTATCTTCGTTTAATTCTTTTCCATTACGTTCTCGGTATACTGATACTAGAACTATATACATACTTAAATTAAATGGAAATCGATTAATTCGTAATTTTTTGTAGAGATTTTAACTGCATATGTATATTTTTAGAGGTTAGGACGATTTTATTTACATATGTATTTTATGTATTTTATGTATGTGGCTATACGTTTGTTTCTATTTACTCTACATATTTTTGCACATCTAAGGTTCTCATAGCAGATGCGTAAATATTTGCAATCTACCTATTATTACGTAGTTTTTACTTTGTCCCATCAGAAATAGTCGTCAACCATAATCTTTTTTCTCGTGGGTAAAGAAAACTCTGGTTGTTGAGGGTTAAAGACACAAATTTGAATGTGTTGTCCGTTCTTCGATAATATTATAATCGTTTTATCCTGCAATTTTTCCCTTGACTGTATCGTACTTTTATCTGTAAGTAGAAAACGTTCAATGTTTCTACATATATCGATTTCATTCAAAGTGTGTTATACCTAGAGGTTATACCTCGTATCCTAACCTAGATTGGTTATCTTATATATTCTTTTTATTTGTTACGACCTCGTTTACTCTAATTCTACGCTATATTTTATCATTACCAATTTACAAATTACTGTTTTGTAACGCATAAATTATATTTTGAAGTAATTGATCGTGAAATATTGGAATCCTATCGGAATAAGTAGGGCACTTGAAGACAAGATAGATCAACAATTGCACCATTTTTGTCAGTCTGCCGTTGACTTAATTCCTTTTAATTCCTTTGCCAAAAAGCTGATATTACAGAAATATAGTCGGCATTTATTTACTCTTAGGAAGATTGCAAAACGGACGCGATCGCGTTGTTTCGATGTACTTAATCGTAATACGAGGTTAAACTGTTTCGGGAAGCAAAATTGTTTCAGCAAAATGGAAGGACCGGTTAGTCATCTAATCGGACGTGTATCTGTTTCAGAGTGCAACTGCAATCTCCACGCAAGAAAGTGCAGATTCAACATGGAACTATACAAGCTGTCGGGTCGTGTCAGCGGAGGCGTTTGTCTGCAGTGCCGGCATTTTACGGCAGGAAGACACTGTCACTATTGTCGGGAAGGTTACTACAGGGATCCGGCGAGACCGATCCAACATCGTAAGGCCTGCAAACGTAAGTACCCTCCGACAGCCATTGATCACTGCTAATTTAAAATAGCTTGTTTTCACTGATCTATTAATCGGGGATTATTTGTTACAATCGTTTGCATGTTCCTGGTACGTTCGTTCACCTCCTACAAATTCTACGTTCTATGACTAGACGCGTACGACTGTCAGTATTAATGCGACACGCTAATTTTTAAAAAGGTACAAGATAATTCTCGGTATTAATAGAAACTAATGCAGCATATAAATATAAAAATGAGAATCCGAATGACACCGAAATAGACATGCTTATATCTACGAAGGAATTTAATCAGAGTACAGTATCTTACTGCAGTTTAAATACAGTACCTTGCAGTAATTTTAGTTGTAATTAACAATTATGTTTAGAAAGAATCTACATTCAGATAACCAATAACGTTCAAATCTCATCTACTTTATTTTCGTCACGGCACAAGTATTCTCTACACGGATCGGATACGATTCCATCCAGTTAAACTGTCAATCGGCATGAATTGAAATGTGCGTTCCTGTCACAAGCGGCATCCAATTATTAATCCGTTATTGCTATTAATTTCATCTGTTTTCCGGTACTGTTACAAAGTGGCAACCAACCGAGCACTGCTCCTCTGCTCCAATCTCGAGACATTCAATCTATGTCGGTTTGTCTAGGGCCAGAATCCATTGCGGGGATAACGATCGCAGAACGCGAGAAAGCACATCGGAACGTATTCATGCTCGCACGGTGGTACATGGTGCATGGTGCATGGTGCGCCATCGTGCATCCAATGTGTACACGTTCACGTACTACATTCCATTCGTGTGATTGGAACACACTGGATTTGTTGTCTAGTCCTCCGCGACTATGAACTTCCCGCCACACTTACTAAATTAACAGTCAACCACGATCAGCAGTACAGTCACGGTCATTTCAACCCGCAGATCCTAATACAGGACTCTTCATGAGATCAGTGTTTTAGAAAATGGCAGAACTCTCGTTCTCGGCACTCTGGGTTACGTTGTTTCGTTTTCATGCTTTTATCGTTTCGTAGAGCGTATTCGTTCGAACGGTGACTTATTTATATGATATCAAAGAATTTTATTACATCTATATGCGAGAGATGTTTATAACTGTTCTATCCGATGACAAACATTTTTCTGAAACCGATCAATTCTCATTCGACGATAGTCAACATATAAATATCATTTTTTACAATATCGGTTCAAGTTACCGGCTTGAAGCAAATAAAGTGAATAAATTTAACGTACGTCGTTGTTGTTACGAGCATCTCGATTGTACTCTTCGTATAATATACATATTTACATACGTATACGTATCCATAGGTCAATTTCTCAGTTGGAAAGAAGTTGCAGCCTATTACGATACCTAAGCGCAGCCTACGTATTAGAATCGCAGAATCCATAGGAAAGAAGCTTCCTGAAATCAGAGCTTTGCAACGCTTGTAATATCAATGTGATGAAATTTCTTCAATGATAATGTACCGGTATTATGGTTACTAGCGGTCGATTCAGCATATAGCTATTCACGTTGTCATGTTCGACACTGCATTCCATTAACATTATAAAATTTAACGAACCTTAAACCAGTTACTGGCACGTTAATTAGCTCCTGAAAGGGGTTGGTTCTCGTTGTTTCACGGTAAATTTAATTCGCACCGAAAGCCCGAGGTTACGTTTCACAGGAGAGAAATGAAATGACGGCCGTGGTGCGTCCCACGCAATCCGCGTCGATGGTGGCTTCTTCGCTCTGGGGACTAATTTATGAAAGTTCTACCATCCTAAGACGAGTTTAAATCTCCTTTTCGTGCCGAGGGCTCGCGGTGAATGTCGTGTCTCGTTGTTATCTTAACGGCTGCCATGGCTGCTAACGAGAATACAGACTGTTCGTTATCTTCGCGGCAAGAGCACGCGCAAGCCCTTGGCCCGACACTTGTGTTTTATATGCGAGCCAGAGACACTGCCAACCGATTGTGAGCACAAGGAAGCCACGATTGCGCCATATCTAAAACCATGAGTTGTTAGCTCAGAACGCGTTTAATTACATTTAGCCTCTTCCCTCAGCCGTGTGCCTTTTCGTTCACTAGCTTTTAGAAAATATCAACCGTCTAAGCTACGCAATAATTGCAGCTGTACGCTTTTAGGAAAACGTCCTCGAACGCGAATTTGGTAAAAATACGGAGATAAGAGAAATCATTCCGACAAAAGGGACAAATAAATGAAGGCAGGAGCGCGGAGTAAGATCGGTGGCACTTGGAGACGCAAACGGGCTGCCGCGACTTCCCTCCGAAAGAATATATTTTAAAAGAGGGAAAAATGAAGTGCAGTCAAGAGGGGATGCATCTCCGAAAGGCATATTCGCCCCTTTTTCCACGTGCTCCGTGGCGTCACGTCGTCGCAACGTTGCATCGAGTACTCGTGCCATTTCCACGGTTAGTGAACTCCAAATGGCTCCCACAGCGAGCCCTCTCAATTTTGCGCTGGTAGTTTCCAGCGCATGGAAAATACGGCCCTGTCGACTGCTACGTACTGTGTCAGGTCAGGCAACCGCTGCTCGTTTAGAGATTTCCACCGCGACGAACGACGACGACGGCGACGACGACGACGAGCCTCGCGCCCGCTTTCTCTCCTTCGCTCTCCGACCTTCTCTCCCTTCCATACTGCGTTTTGTTCACCTCTTTCTGCTCTGTCCTGCCCTCCTCTCCCATCACCTTTTCCGTCTCCCCCTTCCCTTCGTTCCAACAGGCACACACTGAATTGCTCGGGAAATTTGTTGCCTCGTCAACGAACTAACAGCCGTATCTAATGTCGTTGTGAGGTGACCCGTGGATGCTTGCCCACCTCGTGCGAACGCACGGAATCTTTTAAAATTGTCAGCCCACCAAAACGTATTGCAGCCGAGGGAACTTTTAGCGTTCCGTTTACCACCTGGCTAAAGCTTCCAAGTCGGATCGCGAGTTCGCGAACAAGAATTATATACGGTTTATCTCGATGAAGTGTTCGAATGATTTAGGTAAACCACTTGTTCTTGACAGCAATACTACTAAACGCTAAGGTATCCGAGTGATAAAGATTAATTGGAATAACATGACATTGCTATATATATATATATATATATGTGTTATTTTTGTTTGTATATATTATTAATTATATATATATTATTTATATAATAACATACTTATATATTTTTATGTTTATATTTGTAAATTCCTAAGCTGGTACGTAATAATGTCCACTTTTGCATCAAATTGAATCTTCACTCTCTTAACACTTTGTAATATCTTATTTTACCTTTCCAAAGACAGCAGTTCTGAAGAACGTTGTCGTATAATCTTTTAGCAAAATTTAGCAAAATAATTTTGCATTTCCTGCCATTCTTTTTCTATTATTTCAGAAAGCTGATTTCAGATCTTCAGTTTCTTTTTTCTGACTTTCTCAAAGTAATCTCCTATGTATTCTATAACATCTAGGTCATTACATTTATCGCAGTACTTTCGAAAACTACGGAAGAAGAATAGCTATAAACAATTAACACCGTGAAAAGAATATCTAGAAATTCATTTTCATATAACACTGTACGAATAAATTTCCCTAAGAATAAAATACGTTCTTTAGTTGTTAATATAAAACTAGTAACAGTAAAATTGTTCACGAAATATCGTAACGAAGAAACTTTATATCATCGATGCGTCGATTCCACTGCTATAAGGTTAAAAAAAGTCGTAGGCGATCTTTTTTCTTCCCTTTCTCGCTTTACTCTTTTTTCTTCCTTTTTTTTTTAGTTTTGATATCGCTTAGTACCGAATTGTTATGCTCCTTGTGAAGCAGCCTGTATGTGCACACTGCACACATTGGCTGGTAATATTAGAGGCTTCCCCTGTTTGTATAATACGCGTGGCCATACCGGAACGATACGTTTCAACTGTATCCTACCCCAAAAGCTTCAGCCTGTGTTTATTTTACACCCTCCAGCAAGGGTTGCCTCTCAAACAGAATCGGTCACCGAGACATTCGTGGTCTCCCTTCGGGCAACCTTACTGGCTCTTTGTCAAGTCTCCGAGTAGTCATTCGCACCAAAATTTTCTAAATTATCGATTTTTTTTTTATCAGAAAGTCGTTTTGATTTTATGAATAAAAAAGTAACGAATTCAATCACGATGTACCAGGTATGTAAGTATGAAACCGGAATTTTTGCAAAGAAATTACACATTTATTGTATGAAAATGATAAAAAGTGTTTTATTCGAAGTATTGCCCATCGCTAGTTATACATTTTTGCCATCTTTCTGGCAATTTGTGAATGCCACGCCAAAAGAACTGTTCCTCTTTTGAGGCAAACCAGTCGTCAAGCCNGTAGGCACAAAATTCGACATTTTCAAATTCTACTAAAACCTATGTTGTTGCACTAAACTTGTATCGCAAACAGTTGAAAATCTTTAGCAGATCTCAAAACAAAGAAATGGCGTCAATGACGCGTATTGAAGTTAGCTACATTAAAAGTTATCGCCACATATGGGCAAATTCCGGTTTCATATTTACAGACCTGGTATTGATGTTGTTTCTAGGAAAATTATTTCTCGTTTGAACATAGAAATAAATATACATATGATTTTTCTATCTTTTTAATTAAAATAAGTTGATAATAAAACACCGTTCGGAATTCTTTTTTTTTTCACGCGACAAATTGTCAAATTACGAATTAAAAATATTCGCGAAACGTAATAAATATTCGTAATCAATACGTGATGTAAATACAGAATTTTATGTCGTGATATTTTCCGTTTTTTTTTTTTTTTATTAAATTTTCATTTTATTACTAGCTCTGTGGGTTCTCATTTTTTATTACCAGTCGATCTTTTATCTTCTATCAGTTTCTACTTACGATTTCGCGATACGATTCAACACACCGTGCGCATAAAATTCAAATGTCGTCGATCTCTATGTCACATTTAGATATACGTACGCCGATCGAAGGCACAAAGAATGTGCATATTATTTTACACCGAAACACCGACCTTGTTATTTTATTTTAATTAAATGTCCGAACGAAATTGTAGCGGTGCCAATATCATACTTTTCTAACTCATCAGACTTGTCATCGGCTACTGGCGATGGTCTTAGTTCGAAGCTTGTGAAAACCACAGTACACAGACGAAAAAGGTATAGTATCGTACACGTATACAGCAGTCGGAAGGTGCTTGAACCCGATATCAAGTGCAAAGCTTTCCTCGCATACTCAACACACGTAAGCATATTCATTATCCACCACTTAGTCGGGTCTTAAACCAGCGGTGCTTGCGGTGGGATCAGCACTATTAGTCTCTCACGCCCCCTCTTCCTCTTCCCTATTCACTCCCTTTACATCTTTTTTACCTCTATCTTTCACTGCCTTTTGCTATCATTTCTTTCTTCCAGTATTCTACCTACCCTTCCCCCCCCCCTCTTCAGGCATAGGTATTACCACCTTTCTTTTCTTTCCAGCCGATACTTTGTTCACTCGCTTTGTACATCGGTTCCCATATTTTCCATCTTTATTGTTCTTTCTTCTTATCCGTTCTTTCCGATATCTATATTATCTTCCATTTATAGCGGGGTTTGTGTACCTTTGCCTGGCAATATTTACGCATGTATGCGCTGATCGATTAGCAGGACTTTCGGTTCTATTATTTCACGAAAATGAGACAATTTGCAAATGCAAATAATTCATTGATAAGATAGATTCTCCGTAGATTAAATAGAAAGTTTCGAGGTTTCGTATATCGCTTCGAGAATTTGTAAAATTTCAATTTAGCTTGTGGAAACATTTACAGTATATGTACACGTTGAATCAAATAACGACAAATACGATAGAAAATCTAATAATTCACATATCGATCGATAGATATGACATATGAAGGAGCACTTAACCTTATTACACATAATAAGCCAGGCGTGATAAACACGATATCGAGCATATGGAATTCTTTACGGTGTAAAATTCCAAACGAAATTACGAACTTAAAAGTTTTGATAATTTCCTAATGATTTTACGTATTTTAATACCAACGAACAGCTGTGTATATAACTATAAATATAACACACTGTATACTAATGTTAATGTTTTCCAAACTCGTGTAACAGCATCTAGTACGGTTAATAAATACGTGATAATGATTTGCTGAATATATTTAAAAACAAGTTTCGATTATCAACGGACGATCAATGACGCGATCCACGTGTTAAAAGTATTGTTGACGTGTATGTATGGTATGACATATTTTTGTAATAACGGACATGTATTTCTTGCAGTTTTCTTTCTTGCATCGGTTAACTTGTTTCTTCCTGTGGAGAGTAGCAAAACGTACAGTAGGTATGATCGATCGTCTAGACGGGATAAAACGAGACAAAGAAATCAAGTGCACTCGAATCCGGCAGCCCTCGTTACCCTTTGTTCAGATAAATACACGATACGCATGTAATTACGCGCAAGCATCGAATTTCGTTTACGACCCGTAAAAACGATTCTGTTTCCTTTGCTATAGAATATTTCAGCGTTTTTCCCAACGGAAATGAAATTGAAATGAATCGTGTTTATTCAACACATTAATCATAAAAGAATTTCCTTCTTCCCTAAAATACTCGATTGGTCACTGATACAAAATCAACCCCTGCTCCTTGCATATTGACGCGTTTGTTTAATAAATAAATCAATAATAAGATATAATGTAGACGCGTAGAATCTTTATTTGTAAATAGGATATGATTATTCGAATTATTATATTATTATATTAGCTTTTCGCTATTTTAAAGTATAATATTATATCTGATTTTATCTTCGATAACTATAATATTAAAATGGAAACTAGTTTTATTATTTTACTGTTATTATGTTACTTGTATCAAATTTCACCACGCAATAACGCGATTCTTGATATTTACCTTCGTAGTGTATTCGAGTATTTTTCATGAAACTACCTTTTAGCGCTGGCCAAGGCCAGTTTGTATTTCTTGTACTCAACGAAATAATTATAAAAAGAATATTTATAAAAAGAAGAGTTGTACTTGTGTCAAACAATATAAATATTGCTTTTATATTGTTTGTATTTTTTAATACTTTCTTTAATACACACTGTTTGCAATAAAATTATTTAACTACTACTCATTGTTTGATAATATCGAGCTTCTATCAGCTTTTAATTGATGACGATAACTTGACTTCAAGGTGAATGGATAAGCTATGAAGTAAAGTCGGTACTGGTAAATATTTGTACAAATTATGCTGGGATAGCATTTTCAGAGGTTTAGGAGGCTGCCGTGCCGAGCCACACCGCGCCATAAAGGATCTCCCTAATCAGATTGAACCAATTATCCAACCTCGACAGGGGACCAAAACGAAATACGCCGACCGAATACAAGATTTCGCATAATCGTAGACTTCAGGAAAAACTATCGAGCGAATTAGTATTTGAATGAGATCAAAATCATAAGCCCAATACTAGTTTTGAAGGAAGATATCTTTTTAATAAGATTAAAAAAATATTTCGGCTAATATACCATTAAATACTTGAATGTTTTCTGGTCTTAATCCTCATTAATCGTTGGATTACAGGTGATCACATCGTATCATTTTAAATTATATTTGACTTTTGCTCTTTAAATTTAGAATATATATTGTTAATTTATATTATCACTACTATTAGTCTCTTAGTTTTATCCTGTATCTTACGCAAGAAAGACACACAAATTTAAATTAAATTCAAATATTCTAAAACTCTTGTGAATCACCTACGATTCAACGATATTAAAAATTAAGGATTTATATATATATACATATTATTTCTTTTTATAGTTTGTTTTACATTTCTTGCAACATAACACGGTATGCTTTCTTCTATTAAAAGATGCATGTAAACACTTAACATTTTTAACAGGAGTTAGGAACATGTAAATTCCTATACTTTATGCAGAATCGCAGAGTTTCACATCTTTCTCAATAATGACAATATTGACGGAAAATTTCACTTGGCGTACGATTCCACTCAATCCCTCTTTTAGATGGTTTACATATCCTTCTAGCGATCATCGTGACGCGTCAAATAGAAAAAAAAACAGAAAAAAACGGTTAGCAATTTCAGCTTGAACCAATGTACAATACGAGAGGTATTTCGGTTGACAACGGCTTTCCAGCTTCCATGTTATCATTTTTTCGACAGAACAGCATTGATTATAAACAATGGAACGTTTATGCGGATCGTAGATAAGATTGACAGTGAAAAGTTAGAGAATGGATTAACTGGAATGAACCATGGCTCGGTACACGATCCAAGGATTAATAGAAAGCTAGCTAACGCGCGATAACATTCTCTTTAATCACCGTAATGTAATCCTATCTATCACTCGTAGTGAGCCCGATCGTTTCTTATAAATTTGAACGTAAGTACACCTTTCACCTTGGTTCCTTTCCTAACGCAACGATCGGCCGATTACGCAACGCTAGGACGAGGTTAACGTGAAAAGCGACGAAGAAAAAGAAAGAGAAGGGGTGGGGGGAGGGGAAGGCACACGGAGAAGAGAAAGAGAAGAATCGGGAGAAGGTTCGCTTTATACACCTGGCAACAAGACATTCGGCCGGATGTAACCTTCGCGGTGTGTAACATTGGCAAAAGGAAGATAAAATCATAGAGAGGACGCGCAAAGGGTCGAGAAAAAGAAGAGAAAGGTAGCGAGATACAAGGGGAGTACGGAGTACAGAGTACCTGCAGCCGAGGTGCAACTTGCAGACTCACCTTTGTTTGAACACGCAGGACTCTTGTTTCTTCTCTTCCCTCTTCTCCTGTCCTCTTCTCTTCTTTCTTCCTTTCTCTTCCTCTTTCTCCCTTTCTCCTCTTCTCTGGCCACCTTTCGAGCTGCTCCATTCCCTCCCTAACTGGCTACATGCTTCTATGTTCTTGCGAGGCCGCGGTCGGTGCGCGCGCGAGTTTACGCGCGTACCCCGAGGGTTACGCGCGATTTATGTGTGCGCCTGTATACACGGTGAAATTTATACGCGCGGTATACACCCGGTGTCAGAGATACTTCTCTATCTGAAAAGCGTCTCCCGACCTGCTGCGCCGCCGCCGCCTAAGTATCGCCACGTCAGCTATTTTCGTTCTCCAAAAGAAAATCTTCAAGACTAAGACAGCCAACCAACCACTGGCTCGGCCAGCGGCTACCGACGACCGCGGTCATCGATCGTCGACTTTTGATGTTCTTTTTTTTTAACGCTCGGACATTACACCGATCTTACCTGTACACTTTGAATTCAATTTGAAGGCTTCAAGATATTCACACCCGATAAACGAGCGCGCACTCGAAAATTTGATTACGAGTTTTGCTTTCGAGATTCATTTCCATATCGTCTATTCATCGGAGAATGAAACGGCCTTTTTAAATGTATACCATCATGGAATGACGTTGCATTCGAAAGAGATATAAAGCAAAGGTGTTGGTACCCGATGGAAAGTATTTTTCTGGGAAACAGGCTAAAAAATTATAGAAGAGTTCTTGCTAAAATATTTCTCTTTGCTTCAAGTGTATCGTATATATGTATACTTAACTCTTTCGTCTTATTTAACACTTTGAGGACAGTATGCTCTGACAAGCATATAACCTGAATTCCCGCGTTTGTTTGGAGCGACTGAAAAGATTCGTTTTCACAGTCGCTCGGAAAGTTCGTTCCGATTTATATTTCCATTCGATATGCATTTACTGAATTATATAGGTGGCATTTTTTTCCACAACCTTTCTCCATCTTTCTCACAACTTGAATATTTCATCCTTCCGGAACCTTCCAGCTTTTTCAGCGAAAAATTTTTCAATATGATTTTTCATTTCGACCGAAAGAGTTAAAAATCGGAACGAACTTTTCGAGTAGTATTTAACAAGTGTAATATTTTATTAAAAATCAATTTAATGTTATCTTTAAATATATATAGATAAATTAAATATATGTAAATATTGTTGATGCTATCAACACATTTAAAGATACTTCTAGTAACGTTTTTTTAATGTTGAAGACAATTTCCCCGATGGAGAGGTACTAAGCAAAATTTATTATTTTATTAAATTTCTTCGAATTGGAACGAACTTTCCGAGCAACCAATATTATATCTAGTATATTGATACGGCTTCGTATTATTCAAGCATGTAACGTAAAAACACTTTCATTTACAGCATTTCGTTTACAGCATCCATTGCTTTTCTTTTTACTGTTTTATTTAACAAACAACTTTATTATAGGATACGGCATGAAGTATGTAAGACGCGAATTCGCGTCTTCTCAGTCAGCGAAGCGTTAATTGTGTCAACGTACTAACAATGTAAGAACCTAATGCTTTAAAAGCGACTAAACGAAGATGATACGGAACATGTTACGCATACCTTGTATAACAACACGATATACTAAATGATGTAATAAAATGATATAAATGGTATAAAGAGAAGGATGAAATAGTTCTTTCGCATTTCGAAGCGGTAGTATGCGAGATTATAGCAAAAAGATTGCGATGATATTTAATTAAATTTAAACAACATAGAAGTTGGAATCACGTTGTCCTAAATTATTTCTACATCCGCCACATTACTTTCTTTGATTTTTTTTCAAGTAAAATGTTAATTAGAATTAAAATTGCAAATTTTCTGCAATATATATAACAATGTATATTACAAAACAAAATTGGTTAAGTATCTTAATTACGGTGCATTTAGCGTTTTACATTGTTACTTTACTATTAAAAGCATTGGGAATTTTATTTATTTAAAAAAGAACGGTATAGTCAAGTATCAAATCATAGCTGTTTCTGTTTTTCCAAATCGCATGAAAATTAACATCACCAAACCGAGTCACTCTGTTGCCGAATTTAATTTATACTAGTAGTCCCGTTGCCGACGACATTCGAATAACGCACTTTTCATCATACTCCGAATTAAAGGAACGTCCAAATAAACCGAACTCGTCACTGGATCATTTACGTTCATGTAAAGTTCACGTAGAATATATACACGCGTCCCGATGCAAAGAAATCCTCGAATAGCAATAAGCGGGGAAATTAATTCTAATACAAGGAAATAAGTTATCTCATTTGCCGCTTTCCTCTTACTAACGAAGTGACATCAACTCCACTTCTATGAAGCTCCACGTCGACCTATTGGTGTTGACATTTCGAAACGCATTATGACTTAGCGACACATCCTCCGTATAGGATATTTGTCTCGTGATGCATTGAACCGACGCGGCGCGACGCGTTCATCCATGCCACAAGCATATCTCGCTAACTCGAGAGCACTTGGCCGACCGATACAGCCACTTCTACTCTACTCGTCATTAACACCTCGCAAAAAAAGCAGGATTGCCGGGAACAGTACGGAGAGAAGTTGCAATTTCGCGCGCGTTTATGTATCCTTTTTCTCTCTCTATCATTCGCTATCGAAGTCTCTTTTCTTCAACCTTTTCCCTCGGCAATCTTTCCTCTCTGTCTCTGTCTTTCGCTCTCGGTTTTTTCGTCCGCTCTCTAGGCGATTGCGCGAGTGCGCGCAACACCCGTACGGACATGCACTTACGCGATGCAGGTACGCGTAATTGCGCGCATAATTTAAGGGCGCGCCACGGCACGAATATATGACCCACGGTGAACGCAGCACAAATCGAGAATACACCGCACCGTACGTCCGGCTAAAGGGAGGGGGGGTCAAGAAATGCGGTTCTCCGGGTGAAACCGGCACTTTAAGAAAACCGATCCGTCCATTCATCGAGAAACGATTAAATTGATAGCTCGCCACCACGCGAGCAACTGACGCTGCTCCGTTCCGCTGCGTGCTGTGCCGCGCCGGGCCGCATGTTTCTTCTTCGGAGCTGTTCTTTCCCTTGCCTGAAAAAATTCTTCCTCTGAAATGTTAATGACAACCACCGCTGCCCCGACAATTTTTTTCTTTTTTTTTTCAAACAGCAACTTATCTGATCGTGTCGTCGCGTCGGTCTTAGCCGACGAGAAACAACGTACCTATGTGTATGTATATACTCAATACTTTTCACTGTTTTCATTTCTTTCGCGCGAAGGAGATAAAGTCCACTTGCAGCTACAGATTATGCTTTGCTTAATATTATAATGGAGTGACGATAGGAAGAGGAACGCAATTTTAATTTAAAATAATGTTGTATATCTAAAAGATTGATCGTTCTCTTTTTTTTTTTTTTTTTGCTATTGAGACAATTTATTTATGATAAAAAAAATTAAGTGCGAATCCTGTTATTATACTTAACGGATGATGATACAAAATGAAGCTGAGTCGAATGGAACCTTTTTGCTATATAATTCTTTTATATGCGATCATTGATTCGCTTCATTCCATTTTATTCGAAACATCAAAACGTCATGGTTGTTTCTCGATATAAACCGCGTTAAACATGCAATTTCAATTCGTTATGGTTTCAGATGTTATAATCGTAACATGTTACCGATTAAATGTTCTTGTTACAGAACTATTGTACGTGACACGAAGTCGTAACTTAAGAATAATTAAGGGAACGATACTGCATGCAAATATGTAGCAGCTGGGGTTAACCTCTTAATAGCTTACGTTACTCCCAGTTTAAACGCATTTAAACTTTAAGGACTTGATGTATGTACTATGCGAAAGCGTTACCCTTTAAACGCGAAACCAACAAATTTAACTCTTCACGGGAGTTACAGATATAGAACGTTCTAATAACTTACGCGTGTCAAGATCGTACAATTGAAACTTTATTTATTTTCTCATTCGTTTGTTTAAAAATATCGAGCTTCAATTGTTATTACGATTAATTAACGGGTTTAAGTGATTTTTAAGCTATTTCTGTGCCAAGCGGAGCTAATTTCATTCCATGGAATGAAACATTTAATAACGTGGCATTTAATATCCCTGGTCAATGATGAAAATATAGAGAAAAAGTTACAAGAAACGGCTATGAACTGTCGAAAATGACGAACAATCTACTATTTACGTCGCATCACTTATCTATCTCATATCATATCTTAATCTTTTATTTTTATCATCGGAGTGATTCTTTATTTTCAATATCGTGACTAATCGCGAGTCTTTTGTCCCGGTCCTAGATGTCACGTCGGTGTCGTTGAACTTTTATTTCATTCGTGAGAGTGTCGGAATCATAGAGGTGGAGGTTCAGGAAGCCACTTTGGATCAATTAGCGCGCAACAAAAAGGAAGGTAAAAAGAGGGATTCGGATCCAGGCTCGTACGAATGAAGACGTCATCGGCCGCATAGTTTTGATTGGACGCGTATAGAATGACTGGAATACGAGACTTTGATGTGTGAGAAGGGTTCGGGAAGGTCTCGCCCGTCTCCTGTCGTCAGTCATATCACTGGTTCGCTACGCAGGTGGAAGATAGAGGGAGCCTGTAATAAATGTATGGAAGGTGTAATAGGGCGAAACTCGATAGCCGAGGAACCTGCTATGGTATCTATGGCGTCGCGTGGCAAATTGTCATGCCGGCCAAAAGGGGTGATAACATTTTCCCACTCTCTGATCCAATATCACACCGTTGTTTACTTACTTCAAATTCTTGTTTTCGTAGTAAGAATTACAACTGTAAAAAGTGCAGCTGTAATTCTGCAGCTCAAGCTTCGACAAACGTACAAACGTACATTGATGCAGATCCAGACACTTCATCTATTAAAAGATCGTGCAAATATGAGAGCAGTAGTGTCATTGATGAATTCTTGCGAATATCGAACGGAATCAGTCCTCTATACTTACATATTAGCCCTCTTGGGTTGGCAACTAAGTGATTGCGTATTTTAAATAAGAAGGAAAATTCAAAATTTTTGCTTCAAGATATAACTTTATTCATCTTTGTCATCTTTCAGGCAGTGTTATAATTCTACGTTCATAAAACCACAGATTAATGACAGCGTCATTAAAAATTTTACCATTCAAGGAGTTGTGTATGGATCGAAATAAATGGTAATCCAAAGGCGCAAGATCAGAGCTATATGATGAATGTGACAACACAACCCAATCTAGTTCCAATAATTTTTGGCGAGTGACCAAAGATGTGTGGGACTCTGTATTATCATGCTGGAAAACAACACCCTTACGATTCGCCAATTCTGGCCGCTTTTCTTGAACTGCATCGCTTAGTTTGGCGTTTGAATTAATCGTTTGGTTTCTTGATAAAAGTTCACAGTACAGAATTCCTTTATAATCCCACCAAACTGACAGCATAATCTTTTTTTTTTTTTGGTGAATCTCAGCTTTTGGTATCCTCTGGGCTGGTTTATCTTGCATCATCCACGATCTTTTCCGATTAACGTTGTTATAAACTATCCACTTTTCGTCGACAATAATCAGTCGTTTCAGAAATGGATCAATTTCGTTGCGTTTCAGAAGCGAATCGCAGATGCTAATGCGTTGCATCCAATGAATTCCCTTAAGCTGATGAGGGACCCGTAAATCGAGTTTCTTGACATAGCCAAGCTGTTTTAATTTTTTTTGAATGCATGTATGCGATACATTGAGCTTCTCTGCAATCTCACGCGTTGTGCTATGACGATCTGAATCGATAATGGCCTTGATACGGGTCTCATCAACTTCAACTGGACGGCCAAATCGTTGAGCATTTTTCAGTGAAAGATCACCAGAGCGAAATTTGCAAACCAATTTTGACACTGCCTTTTTTTTCAAGGCTGCGTTTCCATATACGGCACATAACTTCTTGTGCGCTTGCGATACGTTCTTGCCTTTTCGGAAATAATACAATAAAATGTGTCTGAAATGCGCGTCTCGTTCTTTCATTTTTAAATTGGAATAAAAACGAAACTAAATAACTGATCGATACAATTTTTTTACTAAATTAAAGGTGGAAGTCCAAGCAACAAGAAAACAATATAGGTTAGGTGCTTTGAATACGTTGATAAAACAAAAGAACGTGCTAAGACTACCTATTGACAAATCCGCAATCACTTAGTTGCCAACCCAATAGGTACATTAATTGTACGAAATAACTGTATAACATTATTATTGTTATTAAAAGCGACGGTTATAGTGCAACGCTATTGTTTACTTTGTGAAATTTTATTACGATGTATTTAGTAAACTCAATAATTTCTATTCAATAAGTATCTCTCAAATGTGAATAAATCACTTTTGTACAAAATATTTGAAAAAGCTCGTCTACCCTCCACTAACGTAACGTGCATCGAAAAATAAAACCCTTAACCACGCCCAACTATCGTCCATTGAAAATGAATTGAAAATTCTCGTAGTCTCCCCAAATAGCATCACGTTTCCTAGTACCCCTTCACATCGCTGCGCAGATTTGCACGGTAATAGGTACGCGGTGCGACCCTGAAAATACTTGAGTGTGATACCAAATTTATAGAGGGATAACTGACCGGGTGTTGGGTTTTAATTAAATATGATCAATGAAGGAATCTTTTCGCTGCGCGATGAAACAACGCACATCTGGTCTGTACTAGATTCACTAGGAATTTCGTGAGGAGGCACTGACGAAATCAACGTGCGCCCAGAACGTTGCTAGAACGAACAGATAGAAGCAAGCGCCTACTATAAATATTTTCGCGAACTCGCAGTCTGCTTGAACCGTTATTTGTTTGTACGTAGCCGCTTGCACTATTCCCCGTGGACGTATCCACGGGAAGAGAACACAGACTTGCACTTGGTCTGCCGTGTCTCGCTGCACGCGTTGTAACGCACGCCAGTCTGCGCTAAGGAGATTTGAAACGATCCTCGGGAATCGTTGCGGCGCGGCGCGGCATTGTGTTTAGGTTGAACAGTGATTTACGATCGGCCAAGTTCGATCCGTGTTTCGTTACACGTAGGTACGCGCGCAGTACATGGTACATGCACGAGCTCGCATGTTTTATCGGTTTCTCGGACTTTTTGTCTTTCGCGCAGCTACATATCCTTTAGACTGTGCACAACCCCGAGATTACGCCGTTATCAACAAAGCCCCTAAACCCTAAGTGCTAAGATACCTACATTCTTTCCGAATTCTCGCGTATTTTTCAGCGACAAAACGATCGCGTGAAACTCGAAGTAATGGTATTTACCGTTGAAAAACAGAATCCTTGTTCGATACACGAAATGGATACAAGTGGCGAACGAAGAAGCTGTGAAATCGTCTACATTTATTTTATTATCGTTTCTTGCGGCTGATGCAATAAAATCAAGCGTATGTAATAATTCTTTTTTCCATTCTTTATAGAACTATTTACTCTTCGTCTAAAACTTAATTTCTACCAGAAAAAAAATTGTTTAATTGGATAAATTCACATGTTTATTTTAAGAATTAAAAATATTATAACGTTAAACAATTAAACTATCATATCCATATTTTTAGGCATTTCCAAAGAAATATAGCGAAATGTTTATTTTTGAAGTGAAACCAGAATGAAATCAAATATATATGAAGATATTCACAGAATCAAGCGAGAAGTGCAAGGAATAAATGTTTACGTAAAACATTTGAAATATTCAAAAAAGGTCCTAAAAGCCTACGTATATAGATACTTAGAGCTCTTGTTCAAGAAGCTACTTTTCAATTAACGGCAAGCTGGTATGTTAGTCTCGATTTTCTAGAATTTTTCTTTTTTTTTTATTTATTTTATTCTGCGTTTTTACAATTTGTCCAACGGGACATTTGGTAAATTTTTATATCATTGTTGCAAAATAACACGTGGATGGTTACCCCCAGCGGGATGGGATACCGTCTTCCAGATTGTCTATTTTATTTCTTTAGTGAAGTCAGTGGGATGCTTTTTCCTTAGTCTTCTTTCTATTTGAGTTTTGCTCGTTTCAGCAGCCAGCTGGTTTGAGCGTTTCTAGAATTTGCGACACAGGAAGCATGGAAATATGGAAGGTAGTAAAAACTCTTGCTGAAAAAAAAAAAAAGAAGGAGAGACAGAAGGTGCCGAACGTTTGGAAAACGTAACTTGACGCTGTTGTAAGGCTGGCCAGTTGCCGAAGGGTAAAAGATTGGGTGTAAAGTGATAACTGACACGTTCTTCTTAAGTTAAACGTATTCTGCGCTTTGTCTACCTCCGGACAGGATTCCTTCGTTGATGCATGTATTTTCGAATCGGTCGGTATGTTTCATCAGCGTACTGTTTACGGTCTTGTTCAAAAAGGGAACTCGTGACGATGTCCAGACTCATTCCAGATCGTTATTTTCGTGAAGACTTACGAGAGGAAGAGGCGCGATATTTTATAACTGCATCTGCATTCATAGCATTCTTCTTGAAAAGATATAATCGACGATTTATCGACAGCACGTAGTTGGTGTTATAAAAGATCCACGTATGTGTAATGTGGTACCTATACAGTATATGTATATCTATTGCAAACCTAACTATAGCTATCATCGTTCCAGAGCCCCACCTGCTGAGCGACGATTCATAAACCCAATGGTATGTGAGCCAAGTTACTCGTAAACGCAAACAAGCGACAGACTAATATCGCAGATTAATTGGCGTTATCCAATAAGTAAGTTGGTCTATTAATTGAATGTTTCGTGCAGTCCGCCGTGAAATTACAACTCTGATCTCTTCTACATATTTGAACGTATTAAACGGCTCCCTATGGATAAACTACGCACGTTCCTAGTCCGGTAGAGTAATAACGCCGACGATTACGATGATTTAACTTGCTAGGCACGAGATTTTTCGCCATACAATTTCGTTAACAATTTTCTATTAAACGTCTTAATAAAAGAAATGCATGCAATGTCTCGTTCGTAGCATCGTGTGAACACAAATATTCACAAAGATATCTTGCCAATAGATAGGTATGAAATTTAATAATTGAGGATAATCGAATAATTATCGAGTATCGTTGTTAGTTTAATATAACGTAGAATTAATAAAGAAATGTATAGATATATATTTCTCAATATGCAGCAACGAACAAAACATACTTCGTTATTCGTTTTGTACCTATCTTTTAATTAACTCTGATAATCACGTGTCCGCCGTTACAGCAACACACTCACGCGACCAGTATTACAAGTTTCTAATCGATTGAAATATATAATTGCAAAATACAAGAATTCGCTTGCGCGTAATTGCTCGGTGCATTAATAACGAACGGAGGAAAGGGTCGTTAAGATTGTTTCTATCTCTGATGCTTAACCGTGAACAAGACAATTTGCACAAGAGTGGAACTGCTCCGCATGATATTTATGTCGTTCAATTCCCGTAGACACTCGGCAGTCGATCGATCATCGCTTAATGAGAGCCAAAGTAACGTGCTGCGAGTGATGAGAAATGAGTTAATTAGCATCCCAGGAGAAAGTTTCGCGTCTTTTTCTAGGCGGATTTAATACTGGCCATTGATCGAACATCGTGTCAAATTAAACTGTTTAATAAACCAAGATATCTTCATACCTTGAGATCGTGATCGAAGAAATAACCCAGCCCATTTAATGTTTACACGTACCTACGAGAGCAAAAATCTTTTCGAAAACTAAAGATTAATCGTCTGCCTGATTATAAATGAAGTATAATTTCTCCAAAGTCTATCTGTTAATGATGGATGCCATAAACATATTAATTCAAATTTTTAAAGCGAAAATGTTATTAGATGCTACAACGAAATCGCTTTTTTCCCTTTATATTATGACATTATGTAAAAAATGAAACAAGTATTTATTCCATCTAATGTACTTATTCTCTAATGCAGGAATATGAGCTGATGTAAAAAGGAATTCGATACTATATATTTATCGTTTTTGTTACTTTTGTTCGAATCTATAACAATTTAAAATTAATATTATTAATTAATTTATTATGTGTATATAGAACATGTGTAATTCTTTTACATGTGTAATAGTCAGGGTAAATACAGACACATGTGTTGTTTTTAATGTCACTATTTAATTAAGTAAACATACGTAAGCACATAGTACTTACGTATACGGCATAATAAGTGAAATGTATTCGTTATTTGATTCGATATACTCAAATACTGAAACGGAGAACAAGGAGGACTAAACGAGTGAATAAATGTATGTAACATGAAATAGTTGTTATACATAATAAACCTTAACGCATATCACAAGAATTAACAAATATGTAAGCGACAACACAACATCGAAAAATGGTATAAGACTGTTCAATTCATATTACATAACTATTTTCTTTTTGCACACTATGATTCGCACATGCGTACTTTGAACTAATACACGTTGAAACAAATGGAGAATATATGTTATTCTAATGTTCCTGTTTGCCTCGATATTCTACGTCATGTATTAGTTACACGTTTGTATACATAAAAATTAAGATTAATAATATACGAACGTGTTTTGACTCTCGTAACACTTTTTTCACTAAATATTTTTAAATGTTCGTAAATCACTGATATTATAAAATGTTTTGAAATCGAACGAAAGCTCAACCAATAAGTTGATAAATTTGTATCGTTATTATTATGAAAATTTCAATACAACTTGCACATTTTTTTAACGTGGAATGATTTGAAATTTTCCATTTAATTAATAAATTACTTCACAACTTTTAATACATTGTTGATTGATCATAAGTATGTTCACGTTTTGATATACAAATCAGTCACGAATATGTACATATATTACATATCCCCCTTTGCACATGCATCAATTTATGCAGTTATTCAAATATAGAATTGTATAATTTGTTTTCGTAAGTTATTATGTATTAAATTGGATGTTATTGTGTATTAAAGCGGATAATAACGTGTATTGTACTGATGATTAAACATTAAAACATTAAAAATTGAATACGACATTTGTCAGAACCAATTTGTGATAAATTTATTTCATATTTATAGACTTATTAAAATAATGTCAGTTTTGTATTTCAGTCTGTACAAGACATATACCACATTTTGTGCAACTAAATTATTTATAAACCAATTAATGAAATTTATTTACATTTGAGAATTTTCTTTTTTACCCTTTTGTGAAAATAACTGCCAAGACGCGTTAGTTTTTTAAATAAAATAATCAATCAAATTTAACAATTGACATATACGATCGATACGATTTTTGTATAATAAGATAAAATTATGTATTTGTTATTACTCGTTTAGCTATCGAAATGAAAATAGGGATCTAATCGGGCAGAATTTCCGTTCGTTCAAACGTCGAACTTTATTATGCAAACATTTATAAAGGAGGATAAACTGATTTCGTTCGGTACTATAAAAAATCAGATCTTTATTCCTGATTCGTAATTACGACTACGAAGTCGATAAGCAAACCGGTAGTTCCTACAAAACGAGCAAGACTAATGGCTCAAAGGTAACTTTTCAGAAGAAAATATATAACGAGCATTTCCGACCAGCAGTTACCTCAACGAACTGACTGAATTTCCAATCATCTTTGATTCTTACCGTCCTTTCTGCCTACGTGATTTCTCTACACTTCCCTTAAAATTCATCTTTCCACCTGCAACATGATAATTATGTACAGGGAATAACTTTTATAAATGAATTTACAAGTTTTGCATATTCTTTTACTTTGCCATGTGTCACCAATTTCTTTTTATCAGAAAAAATTTGCTTTACGTGACAAGCAAGTGATAACTGAACTTTTATGAAAATTTTGGTTAAAAATTGTGCGATATAGTAGTTATATTATATCAAAAGATAATTGTACTCTGTGTGTGTGTGCGTGTGTGCGTGTGTGCGTGTGTGCGTGCGTGTGCGTGTGCGTGTGCGTGTGCGTGTGCAATGCATAGGGATGAACATATGTATATATTTCACTTATCTCGAGAGCTTTAAAAATATACAGTTGTTTGTACAATGTCGAATCAAACTTGAAATCTAAAGCCTTTAATATAGATACACTCTTTCTACTTACTGTGAATGTTGTATATCTATTTCCTTATTAAGTGAAATTATTAAAATAATACCTACTTACAATTAGATACGTCGAGTTAAGGTATGATAGTACTTCTTTGGACAGTTATTTTTATTGCAATGTAAATGTATCATTTTAATGATATAATTATTTGGTTAATTATCGAATGATCGGCAAATAAGATGGAGAACCATTGGCAGAGGATCTCACTTTACGCGCCGATTATTGCATCGAATAATTCTTATCTAATTCCATTGTTTCAGGTATGTAGGGACAAGCTCTCAAGGGTTTTCTAATTTTATTTCTGCCACAATAAACGCTTTTTCTGAACTTGGTGAGTGACTTTGTTGCAATTATTGTTATTTTCATACCTCACAATCAGTTTACCTCATGAATAAGTGTTATATGCATAAGAGAATAATGGGAACTTTACAGACATTTACTTTTCTTTGTATTAAAATATTATGAAAACTCAATCAAAAATCACGTTGATGAACTTGCTTATAAGTAGCAAAAATATTTTATAAAATTATTTATCTTCGAATTTTTTAATCACAGAATTATACAAATTCGTTGACAGAAACGAATTACAATAAAATGAAGATTAAGTTTACCATAAAAACCGTTCTCCTAAAGTTTAGTAATATGAAAATATTAAAAAGTATGAAAAGTGCTTAAACATTAAAGAACTTTACACGCACGATGGTAGACACAGAAATAATACATTTCAATGTGTCATCTAAGGAAATTGCCAATAGATTCTATATTTCTCTAATTAAAAGGCGTTGCATTGCAAAAATTAATAGTTTCATAGTTCTAAAGTTAAAGCTCTAAACAGCAACCATTTGACCACGTGTTTAAAACATCTACAATCTCATAGAAAGATTTTTTATAGAATTATAGCCTACAGAAATTGCATAAATTAAAGAAAAAAAGAAAACGATCACCTAGAAGTACATAATAAAAAAAAGGTCATTGTACACGACTGGATTGGTCTTTTAAGGGCAATGACCAGTCGCGGAGTACATAATGTCGTGCTTGCAATTGTTCGATTGTCCTGACGCGTGCTTATGCGTACACTGGCCTTAATTCGACGGTCGTTTATGGTGATGGTGACTCACTTTCTCGTACGGCATTTGTGTCCGCGAGACGGACGAATATTATTACGCTAATAGCTAGCCATAACCATAACCTTTGCGCACCCTTGCGTGCTAATTTCTTCCGGAAAGATTTTCCATGAACGAACGATATTGCAAAAAGTGCAGCGGAGGATGATCTAACCCAAATCGATCCTTCGATAGAAAATGGAACGAGCATTTCCTTCCGATCAAATAATTGCTTGTCGATTCTTTGACTTAATCCGATTGAATTCGATTACGTTGCGTGACAATTTACGTACATACGTTCAAGGTACTACCACAGGTTACGCAAACTTGCCGGTTAATTTCTACTCTTTCGCGCACTCAAGCACATCAGACTTTGTTCCAAGTTTCACGTACGTACACGTATAATATCTACTTACAAGGTGATCAAAAGAGGACCGACTGTTTAAAAGTGAAAATATTTGAACATTTTAAAAATATTTATATCTATGGTAAACTACTTTTTCTAGAGGACGTACATGGTACATGTAGCTATGTACTTATCATTACGCAATATTTGCATAAAGTTCTGCGAGAGTAAGGAGATAAAAGGGTGGCGATCTACTCTGCCTTGTTATTACGAGCAGGATAAACTATTTCAGCAAAAATTATATCGTTTCATTAAATCCTATCATATAGATATATGCACGTAAACATTTGTACATATATTCATGTAAGCATTCGGCACGCATCGAGTACCTATATATTCTATACAGATACATACACAGCTACGAACCAGGTCACTCGATTGCGTACGAAAATTGTGGAATATTCTTACCACGTTTAATAATTCGGCAAGTTCGTGACATCTCATATTTCTACGTCAGTCAGTCGGAACTGATCGTATATCGTTACTCAAAATTATCCGTAAATATGATTGACAATCGCGATTGGCCCTGTGTGCACACAAACGACAGTCCTTGACAAAGATCGATGAATTTCAAACCTGTTTCATACTTTGTATTCGGTATTGATCTGCAATCATGGTTGATTACGTCTTATTTTGATTGAAAACGTGTCCGATTTTTATAATCTGAGAAGCTTCCATTTGCTTATCCCAAGCATAATCATAATCTTAGTATAATCATGGTACTTGCTGACTAGTCTGTAGAAAATAAATATTTTATTTTGAGAAATTGTTTACCAGTTTTTTTAATTATTATATCACTTTATTATACTAATATCACGTGTATACTATGCTATACGTGTATATATGGTATATATGGTATACGTGTATATCATGTATGCTATATACTGTATACTATTCTCAAAATAAAATATTTATTATTATATATTTATTACTATAGAGCATATAGTGTGTATATATATATATTATACTTTCACCATCGGCAGCGACACCTTCGGTCATTTTCCAGATGACAATCCATTTTGGATCCATTACCTTCGAATCTTCAATTTCGTTTATTCGTTAGGTAACAGGGATCTTAACGGTCTCGGTGTGAAAGAATATGAAACGCAAATGTCGTTTCCGATAAATGTCAAACATAAATGCAGCCTTGGGCAATCATTCCATTCTCTGCGTCGCACGTCTGCGATCCAAAGGAGCCGGTCGATAAAAAAGTGATCGACTGCCTGTTCATATTGTAACGGCCGATCGGGGAACAAGTTTTGTCAAAGAGATATCTTCTATGAGATATCTATAATTATACATCGAATGACGTATGTAGGTTTAAAAATTGTAATGGCACTTCTTTCAAGTTCCTCCATTTATTTTTTCAGCACGAAATGTTTAGTTAGTTTAGCATTTAGTGTAACGTAATATTGCTTCACCCATCCGGTCTGTTCGAACTCGTTGAGCTTAATACCGCACATTTTAATTGCTTGTAGTAAATCTGTAGAGCAGAAATGCAACGTTCTTTATAAATTGTATATAGATATATCAATAATAATATATCTATATATAATGTATAATATATAATTAATAAATAATTAATATTTTTGGTTAACAAGATTTATCATCTTTGTTTTCGATAGAGATTATATTCTCGGAAAATCTACTATATAAATATATGTATTTGATATTTAACGTAATAATTCAATGTTTAACTTTTTTCGTGTTATAAAAGAATTAAAAGTTATGTGACGAAATAGGCACTAAATTCGATATTAATTTGATGGAAAGGATATTCTTGCTTAACGAATATGGTGCAACGCGTATAATATTTCATATTAATATTTATCATTTCATATCCATCTATAAATTCTATTAAATTCGAAACCGAGGGAATTAAAATGTTTTTCGAAACTAGAGTGGTTAATGGAATTAGGATAGGATTTAGCGGTCGCATATTTTTCGTATCTTATCTCTCTTAAGTGTCGCATATTAAACAACGTTAAAATTAACAAGTGCCCGATGACATTAGGCGACGGGTTTCTAACTTTAATCTAAATAACGTGATTTGTCACGGATTATTAGCGTGCCTGTATGTATTAGGTTAGCATACAGGTTAGCAAATGTCGTTTTCTCAAATAAAATTTTAATCACTTATAGCGTTGCTGCAAACATCATGCACATGCACAGGGTGCGGCTGAAAATGTTGTATAAGAGGTCAGATAGTAATTCCTTATGCAAAAATAGGTTAAACTCTGAACTGAATTAACTCCAAAGAATTGTAGCATCTTATATACACCAAAATAATATTTCATCTCTGGGATTTTGTGCGTACGATCACAGTTGTTCAAATTGTTATAATAATCGCACAATCGTTTTTCTTTTTAAGATTATACGATAAGAACAATGTTAATTAAATCCTAGGCGTTTCAATTCCCGTTTGAGTAATTTATCTGTACAGACGGGAACTGACATTGATTGGAATGCTTCGAAACGTTGTACACGATACCTTGAAATAGTAACGGAATTTTTCATGTAGGATATCGAAGAGAGACGTTATTATGTCGCTTTAAGTAGTAGCCGGTTTTGTCAAACACTGACAGTAATCGTCGATGCGTGTCATGCGATAATTTCAAGCTGATAATATTAAATGACAGAGCGCCAAAGAAATCCATATCGATCTAGTTTAAATAGATAACTAAAATCCGTATCGTTCTAGTTTATGCAGAACTAGCAAAATTCCTATTCGATTAACACGGATTAGCACGGATCTGTCTTTGATGGAAGTTCGACTCGTTAGACCAAACAAGAATTACAAGGATGGAAAAATGGAATACGTATCAGTTAGATTCGATTTCATTTATCTTTAAATATTATAAATAATACAATAAATAAGAAAAAGGAACGGAGAGATGCTATTATTCAGTGAAAATACATAATATAGTAGGTACTAAAGTAGGGATGTTCCGGGCTGCAAGCATTGTTTTCGCATTCCGGGAAAAATCGTGGTCAGACGATCTAAGAGAAGCATTCTGACGATATAACGACCCGTACACGAAGATGTAAGTTTGCGAAGTGAATCGAGTGCATAATGCGTCGGTGCCATGCCATGGGTCTACATTCTACAGTCTACAGTCTACATAGGTCTCTGCAGCAGCTAAGAGGCTCTCCTCACGCGAGCGTGTTTACATAAGATGGGCCAGGCCCGTCGTTATTGCATACTCCCGCCACAGGTGGGTATCCTTACCCATACACGTGCCAGCGTGTATAGTGTACACGTACTAATCACACAACTACGCTACTATATGGAGAATGGGAGCTAAGTAGCGATGGATGTGAATAGCATCCCCATTTCGGGACACTTTTCGATGCAAATTTTCCGCTGGACTTCATGTACTAAAGGATTAACCATGGAACGCAACATAAACGTACTGCGTATGAGCGTTCAGGAATTTTAATCAAGCATCTGGACAATGATTCGGAACAAATTCATCGAATTATTTTAAAAGTCGTTCCAACTGGAGATGAAAACTCTTTAAATAATTTTTACATATATTATCAGACTATTGTGATACCATTCCATTTAGGATAGTTGACTTTCGTTCATTACGTGAGAAAGGATCATTTTATGTATATCGTTCGAGCAAGTATAATTTGAAATTATTGCAGACAAATTATCTGCAATTTATTTATATACGAACTAAACTGAAGGGAAAGAAAAGAAAATGTAGAGGACGTCGTGAGCAATTTTCACAGATCTGCATTGCAATTTCAGCTTCTGTAAGAGAAGATCTCAATTTCGACGCAATTAATATTAACTACTATAAAGAAGGATTTTGACAACTGTTTTTCGACGGTCACTTTCGTTGGCCACGTTAAAAAAAATACTACAGTTATCGTATATTGATTTTTCTGATGTGGCAAGAAAACATGCAGATATGACGCGAAATACGAATTTCGTGCAAGGAATTTCAATGAGAATATGCTTTCACGACGTTGACGTTCGATCAACCCTATGTACACGAAGGGATAACAATGTGCTGAGTTCCACGTATTTGATTGAAGAAAAAAGAATGAAAAAAACGGAGATAGGAACGAGGAAGAAAAACTGCTCTGAATTATGAATCCGAATTTCTTCGACACAGAGTCTGATTACGGGGGTTGGAAACGCAAGGCGAACCGAATCCAAAATAGAAGGCCGCTCTCTCGTCGTGAGTGTCGTGACGCGAATATATCAACCAGTGTACGAGCGTGTCTCGAATTGGGTTTGAAGGTTTTTCTCGTTTATGCCATACGAAAGCACGACTTAAGATCGAAAGAAAAGGAATAATCTTGTCCCGTTAGGAACAACACATTCGAAGCATGTTCCTTTTACGCTATTCGTTCGCATATTTAACAGTAATCGAGAATTAGTCCAATATTCGACGAATGGCTACGTTCGATTTTCTTGATGACGAAGCCTTAAACAAAAAAATGTGTTCTACACTTTTTATCTTTAATCTTCAATAGTGGATTAAAAATTTCGTCGGGATGGGATTCTTTCATAGAAGGAGGATAAAAACCTTAATAAAATGGTGACAACCAAGTGTAAAAAATGAAAGAGAATATACTGATCAATCGCCGATAAATATAATATATCATTGCAATATTATTGAACTCTTAATATGCATTTAATTCCATTCCCTAAAATTACTGTTTGTCTAGATATAAAGAAAACACATCAGCCAATACGAAATTATTTTTCCATCATCTTGACGAGGCATTGGGGGCTAGCAATGACATCGTTCAATCACTCTTCGATGACAGGTTTCGAAGATAACGAAGCAATTTCGCGCGATGTTATGGTGATTGCTTTATTCAATATTCGATATATCAACGACCGAATGATATAGAGGCTTCTCGGATTGCGTGGAATTTTCGGAAAATTCGGCTGGCAAATGAGCCGTAAGTCGTGGGGAGGACTAGGCTTTATCGATTGGAAAAGAGTGGACGATTTATATATATAATAATAAATAATAAATAATTCGAGTTTTTATCAAATACGTTGAGATGGAGAATTTTATTTGGAATTATTTTATTATTATAAAATTAAGAAAATACGCTTTGGAAAAAGAATGTTTATCGAGTACGAATATGAATTTTAGAATCGAGATATGAAAATCGTTTAAATATAAAATTGCATAAAAATTAAACCTCTTCTTAAAAAAATATCTACTATTACGTTTAAATATCTGTATTAATGATTAATAATGATATTTTCCAAGACGAATCATATTCTACTTCTACCAAATATTCCAAAGGACACATTTTCGACATACAGAACAATTTTCACGTCAGTTTTACAATAGAAGCAACCTCGATCTTTTTGTACACGAATCGTGAATCTAAAGAAAGCGTCTTTGAGCAACACTCAGCTAACTGACAATCTAAAAAACGTTGTTCCTCTATCAAAGAGCAGATAATGTAACTGGATTTTCACATATCATTTGCCACTTGTTTTACTAAATGACAAGAGAGAAACATCGTCGACGTAAGAGACGATGGGAATTTCCTTGGAAAGATGGAGTAGAGTGTAGAGCGTAGAGGGACGAGATCAACAGAGGGGGAACTGTTCAGGCTTCGATGGATCGACATTATCGAGCAACCCGCACCCAGGTTTACTCGAGGGAAATCAGCCTGATAATCCGATTAATAAATTGGCTGGCATCCACGCGCCACATGTACCGATCGTTGTTCTCGATTTAATTGACTATCTTTCTGTACGATCCATTTATTACTCTCAGTATCACGTATTTCGTCCGTTCAAGTGCTGTAATCTCGTAGGCGCAGGGAATTTACGAGTCTTCCTTTCTTTTTTTTTATCGTCACAATATCGTGTCACATATTCGTAACGGATTTTATTAAAAATATATTAAAAAGATTTTATTAAAAATATATCGTCTTGTTTTCTCTTCCAGAGGACAGTAGATAGAACCAGTCCTTTTCTATTCGATTCTCAAGAATCTTCTATTGTATACCTCTGAAAGTACAGTGTTTTCTATCTCCATTTGCAGAATCTCTAATATAGGTAATAATAACGATAGTTGGGGTAACGTCTTTTAAAAATCGATGTAATATCTGAGTAATATCTAATTTATCGAAAATAATCTGATATTTTTGAAAACATTGCTATCCACGTATCGACGTGTCTATTTCTTGAAACAAGTGTTTCTGATTTATCAATTTTCAGTGATTTAACGAAAGGCGTCAATTTTCCACTCGATATCCTATACATCTATATGAAACGATCCATTGCATTAATGTTTACGTTACGACTTTATTTATAGCGTGACGTAACTTCGACAAACGTACGTTAATTTTAACGAGTCGTACGTGCATGAAGTCGAATAGTAGTATGGAATTTCTTATAACCTAAGATGTATGTATAAAACACCATATTTTATGTACTACTGTACCTATTTAAATCGTTTTGTTACGCGCGTTATTCCCACGTTATTTTTCATTTTTTTGTTAAGATAAACATCAGTATCTCGTATAAATAAAGTAAGAAATATAATTTATAACAGCGAGTTTTAAGTAGTGGGTTACGCAGATGAATTTTTTCTTCTTTCCCAAGCGACGGCAAGCAATTTTATTTTGACGAATTCCCTCGCTGAAAAGTATTTTCGTTGGCTTTCATCTACCGAAGGCTGCAAGGTTTCTTACAACCAAATCTGGGACCGGATGTTGTTGATACACAGCAGTTAGTCGAAACGAAGGGTGCTGTGATCTTACGAGACTGAAGAAGAACGTAGGTAGAGAGTAACCATCAAACGACCCACGTGCTACCTGCTGCGAGCAAAAACAAGTGGGTGATTTCAGTATGCAAATTCGTTGCCAGATTTATCCCATCTTCCTCCTAAAACGAATTGAGTAGGCACGTAAAGATTTACGCTATCTTTAAGAAGTGTTCCTTCCAATAATAACGAATATTGATGGAAAACACGCGCTAGAGTTTTGATATCACCTATTTAACCAACTATTAATTGACAAATTAATCATTATAATTTTTCGCGTTAAAAATGTGTGTAAAGGAATAGGTAATACAATTAATCTTATAGCTATTGCTACTATTAAATACGAGTAGGTATCAGTTGTTGTATTTTATCAGAAATTTCATATTAGTACCTATAGTTTTTACTTGAAAAAGATAGATGAATAAAGATAAGAATATATGAACAAAAAGATCTGCGATTGTTACTGCTTATAGGAGTTTCGCGCGATATTTGCACATTTTTAATAGTTGTTTTAATATTTATTCGCTGCTTTTTTTGTTTTACATTGCAATAATAATATATGTGTACTAATATATATTTGTATGTATAGAACATATGTATATATATGTGTATATGTGTATTATGATAAAATGAGATTTATAATTTATATAAAATATTCTATCTTGTTATCGCCACTTGAAAAAAGATACAGACGTAAAAGGCAATTTCTTGTATTTACTTGACGAACATGTCTCAAAGATTTTTCACGACAAGTATCGAATTTACATAGTTCGTAGCTTTCTTTTTAGATGCAAAAGAGAACAAATCCGTCGGGATAAATCAAGAAGCAAGCGCGAAACAATAACTAGAAGCCGTGAACGCTCTTCATTGTACTTTCCCCTTCAAAAGAGACGTTCTTAATAACTCTGGTTAATCCCTTAAAACCCTTTTGTAAGTTTGTTGATGCACTCGACTCGTTAATGTACCATAACTTTTTCAACGTCTAAAAAACGAGGGAAAGTGAGAGTACGACGAGGAAGAAACCTAGCAAGGCCAACTTGACCCTCCGCGGTAATCGGCTTAAAGCGCCTTAACAATTTCATGTAGATATCCGGATATAAATACGTGTAGGTCTACTGTTGTAAAAGTGGCCTGGTAAGTTGAATTTATGAACGTCTTTTCCTCTTTTGCTTTTCCAGCGCGTTAAGCCGTAATCGCGACGAATACAGCATTCGCGCTTTCCACCATTGCAATTATATTTTTTGTCGCTTCGTAGTACGACGGTCGGATCGTATAACATTTTATATTTCCTTGAATCAGCTTAATATTTATTTAAAAATTGATTAAAACCTTCTTCCCGTATATATATACATACACATAAAATTTATTTAAAGTATTGTAAGCTAACATTCTAAAGCTATATGTGGAAATGTAGAATTCATAATACTTACTCTATTCCGTTATTCTTCAAATTTCAATATTACGCCGAAATATTCAGTCATATGGATAGTATCATATACGCATATATACATGGTAGCTTTTTTTTTTCTAAGATTCTTCCTGCATCAAAACAACCAAAAAATGAAAAGAATATCGTTAATATCCGTACGATATTCCAACTTTTTAAGAACGAAAATATCTGCGTTATTCTTAGGAAAACGCATGGAAGATGAAAACATGGCGTTTCATTCACTCCTATAAGATAATAAAACGAAGAGAGAAAACTGGAGCGACAGAAACACGCATTTCCAGGCCAAATAGCGACAGACGCTTTTTTTAAAGGCTTCAGAGGGACGATAGTTCCGTTTTATTTAACGCGAATTCTCACTAGATTCTCGTGAAAGAATGAAAACACTTTGAGCTCCGATGGCGGAGAAATTCCTGTGATTCGGACCAGAGTACAGGAACAGGCATCTGATTTTCCTTCCGATTAAAAGCCATAGAGAGATCAAAGTGTCGAAGGGTGTACGCGGCTGACCTAACAAACGACTTTAATCAAACGTTACACTAAAATAGCGCATTCGCGAATAAAATAAATTTTCGCATTTTCATATGGAAGGAAAGCAAACAAGAAACGCGCGTGTACGTGCAACGTGCAAATTGCTGAAAACTGACTCGAGATCGGCTGGAAACTTTCGAGTTTCTGATTACACGGACCATTTTAATACGATAACTTGATCGGAAAACGTCGTGCGCAGATTTCTCACGGATCGATGTTCGATGCATGCAACGATACAAACTGTCGGGGCGCGTTTCGCAAGGGTCACGGCGAACGATCGGTCGAATAGCGTGCTCAGGAAGCACAACGGAGCACCGTAACTCACGTTTACGCCTGTAAAATGAGCAGGCATACCGGCGTGTCACTTATTGCTAGCTAATATAAACATGACTGCGAGACACCTACGAGAATAAAGAAAGTACATGCACCGCTCGTAAATCACGAGCATTTTACATTTTATTCGCGTTACGCCTTGTTACAGTCGATGCACAGAACACGCGCGTTTAAATGGCCGCGTGATAATTGAGAGGATCGCCAGGAAAAAAACATTTCAACACGACGGTTTGATTTCCTGGAGATCGACTCTCTCGCGCCAGTGGTGGTAAGTTTCGCGGCTGATGTTTCGTAACGAGTTGCATAGGAAAAATCCGAATTCAAAGAAACAACAGAAGTAAACAGAATAGAGATTATAATTTACGACTATACACGGGCACGTTTATTTTATCGCACGATAATTATAAATGCATAATAGTTAATGAAATAAATCATTGCACGCTAAATGAAAATATGCGTAATAAAAAATAATGGAACTAAAAAAAAAAAAATTAGAATAAATACCGATTTAAAGAGATAAGTGAAACCGTTATCTGCTTTTGTTAAATTAATTTCAGAATACTACAGCTAACTTCTCGAACACTTTTCCATTTGGCAACAGTTAAAATTCTCTTCTGTGCTCATGGTACGAATGTGAAAGAAGCGTGAACCGGTTGTTCGTCCCTTCGGCAGTCTCCTCAAGATTAATCCGTTTCGCGGAAGTGCAAAATGGTCACTTCGTATTCATGTTGTAGAGATTGTATTCCTATCTGGACTGACCATCGCCGTTCATTGTCGCTTTAATGTCCTTTCCCGAATTATTTTACGTTTATTTTTCTCGCCACCGCATATAATTATAAAATTGATAAAATGAAAATTGAAGATACTTGCAGCACCCGTTTTTACATTTGCTTGCTTTTTATTCCCAACTTTTCATGATCGATATAGTCGATAGATACATAGTAATTTTAAGTAGCAAATAGTAAAATCATACTGGCAGTAAAATATTTAAACTTTCAAACGACGAATTACTAAGAATACTCTGCAACACGATACTTTACGAATGTGTAAAAAGATACCGAAAAGTCAAATTATGATAATGAAAGCAACAGGTCTTTTATTGCAGAATTCAGTAAAATAGAATTTTACCTGCCCTAGTCATTCTTCGTTCAATGTGTTAGGCATGATCGATGTAGAAATATTAAAATAATCGTTAGGTACGACACTCGGCACACATTGATCGAACATCCCTAGCTGTAGAAAATAGTCAAAGGTAATATTAAAATTTGTAATATTTGCAATATTTGTACATATATCGCATATATTTGCATGTAAAACATTAAGAAAGGAGAAGAAAAGGAAGATGAAACGATCAGTAGCTATTCACAGACGAGCAACAAGCTGATTGTAATGCTGCATACAAATACAATAACAGTTTTATCGTGAAGTAGCTATACCATAGCCAATTGTAAGTGGAAGCAGAATAGAAAAGAAGCGAGCTAAGAGGGAAGGGAAAATGGAAATGCAGACGAGCAACGACCGACAGAGCTTTCGAGAGTCTCCTCCTAAATTTTCGCGGTGATGCACTCGGCTCGAAGTGCAATCGTAATTAACCGCTTTTCAGTGTCTCTCTCGCATGAAAAATACGAGCTTGCATAAGTAAGTGGGCAAAAGGAACGTGTCAAGCTGGCTTTTCGAGCGAACATGTCTCCCTCGATTTTGCTTTTAGCCTCTTTCCACCTCTCTTAATTCCGGATGCGCTGAATGCGAAAACATTGATCAATGAATAAACGAGTGACATCGAAAATTATAACTTTCACGCGACTAGCGCTCGATTATTGAATGAAAAGGTAATTAAAGAATGGAAACGAGAAATAAATTGATCGATCTTATTAATTTTTAAGTAATTTTAGTTTGAAATAATTTATTGTTCAGGTAATAGATTATTAATTTGACTTTCGTTAGACTTTCGAAACGATAAAAGGTACGTGTTATTCGTACTGTCATTAACTCTTTGTAGCATCTGTAATTGGTGATTTTTATAGGTTGTAAAGATTCTTACAGATTTTCTTATTACGTTGCACTCGCATAATCTGTATCTCTATTCTTTATCTAGTTGTATCGTGCATTTAGTCAGAAAGCAAAACATATATTCTAACTCTTTCGTAATATCTTATTAATAAAATCACAAATCTCATAAAGGAAAATCTTTACTCAAATTTTTTGAAAGTTAAATGTTATAGTATTATGTGTCTATATATATCAAAAGTAGCACGAATTAAGCACGTGGAGTGTTTAGCATTATATAAAAGCTTATAACACCGATTATTTTCTGGATATATCTAACTATTTATTACAACTAATAATATAACTATAATTAACCATCCCTTATTTTTGCATGTTGCGTGTTACAGCGTGTGACTGTCATCCGATCGGAGCTTCCGGAAAAACTTGTAACCAAAGTACTGGCCAATGTCCGTGTAAAGACGGAGTAACTGGTACCACTTGTAACAGATGTGCCAGAGGTTACCAACAGAGTAGATCGCACATTGCACCTTGTATCAGTAAGTATACAAATGCCCCAAAGCCTTGAGGCATTAAGATCTTCATATTTCATGTGTTCTTATTCATTTAAGTAGAAGATCTACGTACTTATATGATACCATCAAATGTTTGATGTATTACGAGATAAATACGCGTTCGAAACTAATTAGACACATATGTTGGAAATTAATAATAACGATAATAGTAATTTAATATTTAATAACATTCTTTAAATTATTATTCGAGACAGCGATTTATATTTCTTATGACCGATTATCAACTTTTTCTACGCCATTGATGATTTAATAAATTGACTGCGTATATATATAAGTATGTATGTGGCAGACTTAATTATGTTCAGTATATCTCAGTACACCATTCCCTATAGAGTTTATCCTAACTTGTTATACACATAAGGACCCTTGCATTAAAGCTGAAGCATTCTCCGATACACTGGGCGATCAGAAAGTACTCATTACCTTCTTATTAATTGAATGCCCATAAAAGTATAGTCCTTCTATAGTGAAATTCATAAATATGTGTGTCAGAGAAATATGTATGACATTCGATATAAATAATTTTTGAAAATATTAGAATACATTTTATCTTTATTCTAATATCAAGAAGAAATTGATGTAATAGTATTGTACATCTGTCGTTGGTTTATTATGACTAACAAGCATATAATCTATGAATAACAAAGCACGTAACCTTTTAAAAAATGTGGGATATGATCTATTCACATATCTCTTATAACAAAAAAACAAAAAAAAAACTACGTAGAATGGTGTAGAAATTTTGATAAAACATAACGAAATATGCATAATAAGATTTCAAAATATACAAAGTATAGTTACGTACGTAAGTATTTTTGTTATCTTGACTCCACTTCATTTTTAACTAAAATGTACGAATTTTCCACTAAACGTTAACATCCATTATGATTGATTAGCAATCAATGTAAAGCGGGCAATGCAGAATAGTAAAACAAATGACCCAATTGAAAATTTTCATTTCTTGGGGCACTCGGTATCTAACGAAACACACGAAAACTCCAATATTCCATTAACAGTTCAGACTGCAAAGGATCACTCGAGACGCAAGAAAAAGAAATGGCATGAAATTTTCGACCGTGGCCGTCCTGTTTTTAGAAGCGATCGATCGATCAATGAGAAGGAACACGCGACCGTTCGAACGTGTTATCGCAGGATCGCGCGTCCAATTAGGCAGAATTTGCGAATACGAAAGAGGGAACCGTGTAGCCTTTTAGAAGAGATACGAGCTGTATTTAACGTAACTTTTCGTCAACGATTTCACATTTATTTTCCTTCTCGCAGAAATACCGAGGGTTGTGCAGACTCAAGGGACAGCTGGTGAGGAGAGCGGAGAGCACGAAGACGACGACGACGAGCGCGGTTACGACGGACGAGCTGGTAAGTAATATGAAATCGCACGAATGTGACATATTTTATGAAATTGCTTTAATTCTTGATACTTAACACTTTTTTCCCGTGGGAAAAGATACCATGACTGTGCAAAATGCCATTTATTAATCGCGTATTGTCTTTAATCTTTAAGAATGATATCTTGAGACTCGAGAGTCGAGACTTTGAGGGAAGAAAATGAATAAAAACAACTATTTCATTGTTTCTAATCGCCAATAACGAAGTAATATATAGAATATATAGTGATTCGACTGCAAAATAGGGAATTATACATAAATTATGTTTCAAACGACACTTTAACACTAACAATAAACTATAACTATTTCATGTAAATACAGGCTGTTTGTCGTGTTTCTCAACAAACTATACTAACATACCGATATAAGTACGAATAACACTGATTATTAATCGTTATTGACATAATTGATGATTCATCTACTAACGAATTAATGATAACTAAATACAAACGACATGAAAAGCGATCGATGAGAAATACGCGTAAATGAAGGTACATGAAAAGTAATAAAATTTATTTGTAACGGGAAAAGAATCTGACTTATTTGTAATTTCCGCGATAATATTTCGATAAATAGAAATGCTCATAGCGCATACACATAAGAAAATGCAGAAAAGGTAGACTAGAATGTTTATATTGATACAAACTCGCTTGCCACGTGGCAGTATGGAATGTAAGCACAATATTAATTTGGCAGACGCGACGTAAAGAGAGAGAAAGAGAGAGGGAATAGAGGGTTGGAATGTCTAGCCGCTTGGTCGCAGCCTCTCAGCCACCCTAATGGCTTAATTAAAGCTACCCTCACTTGCGGCTTGCCCATTTGCTCTAAGTTTCCAACGGCCTACTTGTACGGTTGTACGAGCATAAAATTTACCGTTTTTATTCACACGTTTGTAGTGTGTATACAGGAATAAATCGTGACACCAAATCAAATTGTCTATGGAATCATTTACGGTTAAATCGGCTACTTATTCGTTCTAAAATCTTTAGTTTCTAATTTTTACGATTTAATAACGTAATAATGCACACGTTTAATTGTTATTAAAGCAAAATGCATTTTTTTAAGTACCTATATCATATTCATATTATTCAATTTGATTAATGAAATTACGAATAATCGTGAAAGGAAACACAATAACGCGTTCAATTTTCTATCTCGAGGCATGCTGAGACTAAAAGAAAAAGTTAAGAGTAACCATATTCTATTGCTCAATTGCAGAATTATGTACCAGTTATTAGTACAATACGATAAATCGTCAAGCACTATGATATAATGTATTAAACCTAATTATAAGATATACATACATATGCATTCCTCATACTATTAATATAAATCTCAAACGTATCTTTTTCTCTTGCGCTCTGTCAGCTTTATTACTACAGATAATATTAACAAATTTCAGCTATGAGTATCGTTATCAAAAGAAATATGTTGAGTATAACAATAATAAATAACGACGCATTATCCTGTCCCGTAGACATGTTCAATAGTAGGATCAAGTATCATATCATTGCCTCGAGGTTCCAGTTACTCCCACTATTACATATTACCATCTCGACGCAATAATTTGCAGATAAGAGGAGCTCAACTTTATGAGAGTAGATATAGTTATTGTCGCCGATGAATGATGTATTTCCTTCGGACAAAACCAACAGTCCTATTTACGAACAGTATTGTTATTCTGAAAGAATACAGAAGCGTGATATGTAAAGCAGAAGTGTAAATATGTCCCCGGAGAAACACCTCCTTAGATAATTTTTAGCTTTTCGTACGTAATGTCCATAATTACCAGCAATAATAAATTTTTGTTCAACGGTAACGATAATTTTAACAATGATATAGAACAAGCACTCTCTTCAAATCTACAAAAAACTTGCTCTGTTCTGTGAATTGTATCCATTATATATATTTTACAAAGACAATCGCTACATTTTTTTAGTAAATGATCGTTCATTTTATACTTGTTAAAAAATGAACGCAATATCTGGAATATTAAATTGAATTAAATTGTATTTTCGTTCAAGCAATCTTCTTTCTTCGTTTTTTTTATATTGAACGAATATTCTATCTGTCCCTCTTTGCTTTATATTCCTTGCAATATTTTTGTATGTTTGTCATCTTCTCCGTCTTTGTCTTTCTCGCTCCATGTTTGGTATTTCCCTTTACCTCTGTTTCCCTTTCCGTTTGTTAACTCCCTTTCTCTTTTTGGTAAGCCTTTTCCCCCTCCTACGCCTTCTCTGAGTGGTCGCTGAACGCAATGAAACAGGAGGGTTGGTTCCCAAGTTATTATTTAGTCTCAGATATACATTTGTACGGAGACCCTTTAATGGACCGACGTTTATTTCCACGCGTCTTCGCTGCACTGCTTCGATGTGCGCGTATAGACGCGGGTCCATTCGGAAATTATTTGGTTCTGCTAGCTCGAGAAAGGAGCAAAGGAAAACTACTGCCGTCGGAGCGATTGAATGCCTTACAAGTACTTATATACCCAAAACCGTCATCGAGCCCGCTGGTTTTATAGTTAAGTAGAATTGCACTCTTAGGGATAACAAGGGATATACTTATTGTATAATACTGTGCACTACGTGCTTGATACGTTGACCGTAATGTGGGATTTTTGTCTGTGAACTTACATTCAAGCATCAGCTCCGTCGATAATTAATAACATTCAAGTGTTTCCGAAAGAACTAATCGACTGCCTGCATATATTGTACATTCAAGAAGAAAAGCAAGGGATCTCGCTTGTCAGAGGTTGACGATTTAGTACGATTAAATATTAAATATACAAAATAAAACGTTTCCAAATTATCGAAAACGATCCTTTAATTTTCATTCGATATTGCTATATATTGTTGAGTAATTAATACATGACATTTAAATTTATAGTGCGGTACTATTTGGTTGTTGCAAATGCAATGACTGAATTTATACTTGCAATTTCCATTGACTACTGAAAGTAATATCTATGGAGAGTAATATAAAAGACTTGTTATTGGAAGTAATATGTATTAATCAAAGTACTTACAATCCACCGGACTCGCTACACTTTGATCATTGTAAAACATGCACGTACCTTTAATAAAAACCTTTGTGTTATTAGATCCAAAAAAAGTCTTTGAATGTATTTTTTTATAACGATTTTATTATTAAATTTTTTGTTTAATTTAAGCACTATTGTTTGAAGTTATTATTATAACGAAACAGTAATATTGGGAATATTAGAAACTACCTGTGTGCCCAAATGACCGAATAATATTGTTTATAGTATAGTAGTCTATTCTATTCTATATTCATTTCGATGTAGAATATTGCAAAAATATTACGCAATATCAAACGTATTGTATTACCATCTTCTTCGAAATAAAAGATATAAAATATAACGGAAAGAAATTGGAAAATTTATATCGTACTTTACCAAGAATTGAAAGCCATTTAATCGTCGAATATTGAAAAGCAAAACTTTTCTAATTGCAAGTACATGAGATTACGATTAAACGATTCCGCAGACTAGAAGTGATAATAAAGATAGTTTCGGTGCAATATTTCATGTACGGCAATTAGTATAGATAAAGGGTGTTAATATCAATTTGCCGTGATCGAAAGAACTGGAATGGACGCGGGACGGATCGCAGGATTTCCGCAATCGCGTTCATATGCATCGGCAGCGAAGCACGGAACCAGTGCGTGGGTGCGTGCAACGAGAATTACGCGCGCGGTTGCGTGCAACATTAACATATAGATGCGATTCGTGACGCAAGATGCATACTCCCGATGCGATGTATGCGCGCCTGCATACGCGATACGAGATGCTCTTATTCCTTGCAAGAATAGCATTCGAGAAGGAGCGACGAGTATCCTCCAGCTACTAGTTTGCAACGCTTATGAACAATGAGCCCGCGATGCTAAAAACGGAATGCCCACGGCTATCGATGCTTTCTGCCCTGGCATACACCTGAACGTAATAACATGTTAGTACTTACGTTGTATCGAGCCAGCTTGCCGATGAGTTACGATTTCACCTCGTAAATTCGTTAAAAATTCGATGGAAAACCTAAAATTGATGCTGAAAGGAAGTAGAACTATCATCGTGTCGACATTTAACGCTTCTACATTATTTATAACAAATCGGAATTAACATTCAGGTAAAATGACATTAACATTGAATAAATAAGTATCGAGTGAACTGTCGTCTTCTGTTTAAAAGTTCATTGCATCGTTTCGTACTAAAAACCATCTGGGCATTTTGTAAATATTTTTCTTTTTATTCCTTCTTTGCGCAAAACATGTACGATGAATTGTAAATGTATATGAATACGTGCAAATTTTATTAATAGAATAAACGTGCAAAAATTTAAACTCATAATATTATGTGTATATCATAGATAAGTTACATAGCCTACATGTATAAAATTTTAGTACATTTACAAAATATGTATCATCTTAATAGATACTACTTTCATATATATCTAACATATGTTTTATGATAAATCTAAAGTGTAATTCAAATTTGATGTTTCAAGTCCCCAATAATAATTTAGCTTTAGTTGATCTAGTTATCCATTGTAACTTGTAACATTCTTTTGACATTCTAACTAAACGACTTACAGAACGTGATACGATTAGAAATAGCAGTCAATGAAATCAGAAGACAGGAGATCAATAACATGATCGACACCGATTAGAATGTTTTATTCGATTTTATTCAAATAACTGAAATTAATTGATTTAAGGGATAAAAACAATAGGCGTGTAACGTGTCAAAGAAGCATCAGTATGAAAGAAGCAGAAATAAACTTGTTGTCTGGTTTACAAGACGAGTTAATTTACAGTTCGCTTACTGTACCGACGCGTGAACCTATTGCTTGTGCGTATTGCGTATGCGCTCGAATAAACGCCCACTAAGGGTCCTTCCATTTCAGGAAACATAGCCCTGGTACTGTTTGTACATCACATCGATTCGTTCTCTTTCCCGTTTTCTTCCTTTTCCGCAATCATGGATGCATTTTAAAGTAGCTCTGGCCGTATCCTTTCGTTACATGCCACAATAAACAACAAAATAAAAATCAAAACAAATCGAAATTCACATTTGTTAAAAAGTCTACAAATATTTTAACTCAATTTATTCTCTGTACAATTTTTCACACATCTTACAAACTTAATCTCGCTAAACCGTTTACTTTCTACTAATATCTGATTTGAATTGAAATTCGCTAATCGATTTAATTCTACTTGATGTTACGTTCATTACATTACAAGCACATTTGTGGGAAGAATTTTACGATGCACGGCGTACATCCGTGTAACAAAAAGAATGTTTCGAAGGAAATGACCTTTCGCTTTGTCAATGCTACGTACTCACGATGAGCAATCGATCTGTTTTTCGTGGACTATTAAAGCTGAACACGCATTTCGCCAAAGGGGACGTTTGACAGCATGATAAACTCATCGTGTCACCCCTTTACAATTTAGTTCGATAATATATATTCTCGACGATACCGTTATTGCTTTCTAATAGCTGATAAATCTTAAAAATAACTTTTAGATTTTGAAAATTTATTTAATTAATGATTATACAATATAGTAGGTAGGATAAAACAACACTATTTACAAATTATTTGAATATTAGTGATGTAAGTTATTCGTTAATATAAAAGTACTTTTTGTATCACAATTAATTATTAGTGTTATATTAATATTAATAATACATTTATAATATTATTAATATCATAGATATAGTATTACAATCAATATTATATTTATAATAGCGTGGCGTGTGTATTTGGAATATTTTTAAAATATTGTACCACTCGGTATATGATAACTTCTATCGTAATAATTATCTTCATTATTACAGTACAGGCTTGCCGGTTGGGTCCTAAACCAAAGTTAATTACCAGCCGCCGTAGCTAATTTAAATCAAGACTAATTGACTCCTCCCTTCACCCCTGCGATTCAACTTCCATTACTCCAGGTCGCGCCTCAGCTTCTAATATCATGAAACTTTCCCTAAACTTGTCTCGTTTCATCTACGTGTCGCACAAAATCCCTAGATGAATCATAATAAAGATGATTAATATATAGTAAACGATAGAATCAAAAATAAGTATCTTATACTGTACCCATAAGTGAATTCCAAAAATTCTTATTAAATTCAGATTGAAATAATGTTATAGCAAATGCATAAACAAATGTGCATGTGTCGCTAAAAATAGTTGTTTTACGTGTAGATCTAAATATGTACATATAACCAATCGTATACAACTTAAAAATTCTTAAGTTATGGTACGAATAAGAAGTTACGAACGTCTTCAACGACAATAAGTAGGTAATTCCATAATTTTTAAACAATAGAAACATATCGATTATATAAACTTAATTCTAAAATTATTATCTGTTACTTTTATCTACTTTACTATTAGATACTACTTTCTCCACAAAAGGTTCCCTCCTTTTTAATATAGCCATACGTAATATAGAACTGTACTGTATTATATAATACAATCAAACTAATATCTAATTATACAACATAGTTTATACGTAATAAAAATTACAAATAGGTATGCTTGTGCTTATCTCAAATAAGATCTAAATTAAAAAATTCGCTAGAAATTCTGATGATATGAATTTTCGAAGCAAACCATAAAAGATTTGAAACGCATACAATACCTACTGAAAAGAAGTTAGAGATATCAGTGTCAAATGTTTGACTTGTTGCGTTGGCGCAACTTACTAGAAGGTATGATGACAAGTAAATGTCTATGTAAATTTCGTTTAAACGGTAGACTATGATTCCAGTCATTTAATTTCGTCGTAAAAGTACATCGCATTAAAAAGCATCGTTTACGCTTACCCTTCCAGGGCGTTTCAAAAGGTAGTCGCACGAAAAACCGTAGATTCTCTACACTCTACACTGTCACGACTGGCAGGCAAGCACCCACGCGTCCATTAAAGTCCTACTCGGCCGTTGCGCGGTAAGATACTTAGGGTGCCTCGTAAGGCATGCATCGTACCACAAGACCCTTTTATAATTAAGACGTTACTTTACGACTGCGAGTATACCTCGCGTGCATCCTATATTCGAGCATTAAAAGAAACGGGAATATTTAGAAAAAATGTACAACTGGTCTATGTTAAAAGATTTCTTTTTTACGAGATAAATCATGGTAATTTCTGCGCGTTAAACACAAACGAAATAGAAGTCCAGCCTTGCTCGATCTATCGTGATTTGAATATCAAATAAACGTTAACATCTCTTACAGAGACAGGTTTCTGATTTCCCAATAGAAAATTGATATTTTCCCTGCATTTTGATACATGAATCGTAATGATGCAATAAATAAGAAAAATAGAGAAAGAGAAAAGAAAAATTCAAGTACTTGCGTGGGATGGAATTTTGTATAGATACTAATTGAGGCAAGATATATATATATATATATATATATATATATATATCTCTTGCGAAACTGGTTAAAAATTGACAAGAATGTCACAAGGCAGAATGAAATAGTATGAAATGAAATATATTTTGGAATAATATTTATATGTATGCATTTTTATATGTATATTGATACATGTGAAAGTTAATCAATAAATAGTAATAAATAAATTATTTCGATGTTCACACAATATCAAATATTCGAATGATCTTCCATTGTATTCTGCATACTTCTCTATTCTTTTCTCTGCACATCGTTTAACATATGAAAAGAAAGAAAACAAAGATTGTTAAATCACGAAAAAATTCGCGATATAAAATTCGCCTTACATAGAAATCGGCATAAAGTCGCAGAGGATTGCGGTTGCATCTGACTTTTGGTCTGGAACATTGGATTTAGGTGGTTTGTTCGATGATTGCAATATACCATCGGACTCATTGCGGCGAGGAGAGCAACTGAAATCAGTTTCGAGGTGCATCTATTCGATCGATCGAATCGCTCGATCGGAAAGCGGACCTTACGGTTTGGGATACATTCGATGGCAAAGCTATTGCTCGTTCGGTCGATGCCGATTGGCACGGGTTAATCGACACAAAGGATGTCTCGTTAGTCAGGAATTAAACGGATTATGGTCTGAGGTCTCTGCCATCACGATCGATTCGTGGCATAGCAGCTAGCCGGCATATCTGGTTCGCTTTCGACTCATATTCCCCATTTCGTAATTCGTTTAATTGATTCGATGGTATACTTAACGAGCTACCAACGAAATTTGTCTACTGCTACCGAATTCTTACTAAGAAACATTGCTTGCTTTCGTGTTCTTTCGTGACAAAAATTACATGCGATAAAAAAATTTATGTACATGGTAATAGCATAAATTATGCTCCTTATAAAAATAACATTATAATAAAACATTACAGATAAATCATAACAAAGACTAACCTAATAACATCTTTTGTTCGTAAATTTGTGTATTACAATTTAGAAACCTATAGAACTTGATAGAACTTGCCCGAAATGATTAACTTTTGCTTGCGCACATTTCTTTAGAAAATATAACTGTACATCTATTATTGTCATGTATGAATTCTACAAGTATTATAAGTTATCAGATTGAGGTTAGGTTGGGATTAGGCCGCGCCAAATTTCCATCAATATTTCAATATTGCTGTGTAGTTTATTGCAAGCCTCTTCTTCGAGAAATATTTTACCGACGATAGTGGAAGGAATTAAGATAAAACTATCTGCCAATTCTTCTATTAATTTATTTAATGAATTTTCATTCTATAGATCCATCATTACAAGTCAGGAAAATTATCTCGTAGAAATGCTACGTGCACGGAAAATTGAAAACAAAATGAGAAGTCACGTTTGCACAAAATATCAACGTTCGAAAAGTTTCTCGGAGTGATGTTCTTTTTGGTGTTTTGTTTGACAGAATTAAAATTTTTGAAATATCGACAGACAGGTTCGAGCATGGACGAACGTGACCGTAGCTTGGTACGGACGTAGAATTTTCATTATTTTTTACTAGATAACGCGAACCCGTCTACCAACGGAACATCGATTGAATTTCAAACGAAATTCAAATTACGTTTAATTTGGTTAGCCAACGAACGAGCAGAAGCGAAGTGGAGCGAAGCGCGTGTGTACTGGTTGCGTGTAGTTTGGATTCGTAGTTCGGGGGATTCGGTGCGTTGTACGGATTCTATTATCGACCTGCAGAGAGCTACGGTTCATTAAAACGGCATGAAATTCACAAACAGAAGTTTTTGTGTTTATTTCATCCTTATTTATTTATCCTATTTCAATCCTTTTTACAAACACTCTGTCTTTACTTCTGTGTTTTCATCATCAATCCGTTTCATGTCTGATGTATCTTAAATATATACTTCGTTTTAATAAAGTACGCTTCTATGTCGGTTTCTATGTACTTGAAATAGGTAAGTACTTAGTGTTATAACTCACCAAATGATATCAATGTTTTACTGTGAAATAAAGCTCCCGTTGTCTTATGCAAATTGCTAGATAGATGATCGTACAAAAAACTCTATTAAACAAGAGAAAAAGATATTTTTGAGTACATTAAAATAATCTTATATAGTATGTGTATATAGGTATGTGTCACTTACAGGAGATGACAATTTTTTAATCTTTTTGTATACTAAGGAAAACAATTTATTAATTTCAAATAACGATGCTGTCAATATTCTATAACTAACATTAATCAGTGTTTCTAGAAACAATAATTGATGAACGTGAAAAAAATATAATACCTGAGGTATAATGAACTAAAGGAAGGTGTAAAATTATAGCGTTTTGCTAAATAAATTAAACCTACTGTTTCTTCGATCGATGTATTATTATTCTATAAAGCATATTACGCATATCCTTCGCAAAGATGATTAGTTATGATCAGGCTAAGAGTCGTTACACTAGAACATGTTTCGAAGAAAATTAATTGCGGGACTTCGAAATGAGGACGTGTTGTACGGTGGCCATGCCGTTTGAGATAATAATATAGATGGATATTGTTTCGTTGGTTAGAATGATTAGATAATAAATGGATAGCTGCACCCACAGCTGTTATCAATAATGATAATAGACTGTATTAATAAAATATTAAACGAGCATTACTAACTATTCTTATTATGTACCATAAACCAATTTAACAAATAAGAAACTATAGACTAATACATAAAATTTCAAGAAGGGTTCTTCTTTAAATACAGAACATATAAGTACTAACGATATAGTTGAAATATCGAATTCACCTACTACAAACTTATGATCCGAATGTGTAGTGCGCAATTGAAGTGACTTTATATTGCTTTCTAGGTTGAGATTATGGAAATCTACCTTGAAATTTAGATATAAAATGCTGAGATCACAAAAAACATCAGAGTCTAGTTAATAATATCCTCTTTAAGTTTATACATTGTATTCGTTAAAGCTATTAGTCGATGATTAGCAAAATCGATTGGGTCCTTTCCCGGTTCTCAAGAGGGACAACTGTTGCTTCTTGCCATTTAACAAGGGGATGCGTTATCAATCGAGATGCAATTGAAAATATAATGAAAATCCAAACAGAAATAAACGCGTGAAACGTAGCAAAAATCTGTCTATGTATGAAACGTTTTATAATTATATATATGAAGAAAGCAATACATTACCTAAAAATATGTTTTACATTCTTGTATATAAATTCTTGTATATTGTTTATAAACAATTTCCTATGTTGTTTGTTATAGATCAATGTGGAAAGTGTCGAGCCAGCACTAAGAGATTAAACCTGAACAAGTATTGCAAAAGAGATTATGGTAAGTATGCAATTAGAATAGATTATGTGTCACTACGAAAAATAATTCTACGATTTCTTAAAATTCTGTTTAAAGAAAAAAATAATACATAGGTATTACCGTTATTTCTTTCTCATAATATAAACATTCTCATTTTACTTGCTTATTAAAAAAAGAAGCAATTTCTTCAATTTCAATGAAAAATTCTTATCAGAATATAGACAAATTCTCATATTATTTATACATTCGGTGCATCGTCTAATTTTCTCTCCTTTGGGCATAATGTAGCATTTATCAAACATAATTGTTTAAGTTCGCCAGTAAAATTAACAGAATTTACCGTTATCGTATTCCTTCGTGATTTATTTGCTATGCAACCAGCAGTAAAGTGACGATATTTCTTGATTTCCGGTCACAAATGAAATGACAGGTAGTATTACTGCATATGGCGTAATATAACTTAAATTCGTTGCACCATGAACGATACTGGTTTACCTGTGTACGTAAATGATGTAACCGTAAATGGAGCAAATCTTTTTAATTCCTTATGTATCATGTTAAGCAAGAGATCGTAATTAAAGAAATGTATAAATTAGACATCGTCATAGCTTCTTAAACTTGTAAAATATTTAATACGGTAAATCACAAATAAAAGAGATAAAACTAAGAGATTACCCTATTTTTTTTCTTTCAGCTATTCTGGGTAGGATAACAGACAGACACAAAAAGAACGATGGCTCCCCAGCAGGAACGAGCGTGTCCGGTTCAGTTTGGATACGTTTCACCTTAAATGTTGACTTTATTTATAAAAAATCTTCGAACTCGAGGATTCGTCGTGGTGACGTGTTTCTTTACGTACACTCGGCCGATTTAGCCTGTAGATGCCCGAAAATCAAGCCAAACAGGTAAGTTATTTGGTACATATCTAAAGTTTGCAATGATCCGATGGAACTTTTATTTAAATAAAATCCTTCAACAACATCTTAATAACCATATTTTGTAGAAAATATCTTAAAATAATTACCGCGAAAAAAGCATAAAATATTGTAATAAGGAACAAGTAAGTATACATACGTGATGTAAACAAAATTAATAATTAACTTTCAATGTACAATATTATCGAAAGAAAATCGAAATATTTATTCTATACTTTCTTTATTCGTACTTTTTACCTCGAATTATATGACTTAATCAAATTATTATTTAAAACAATAATGATGAAGGTTCTTTCTAAAATAGAAGCAATTTCACATACTTGACAAGATTATTGCAATATAAATATCTCGATTTAAAAAGGAATGGCATCGAATAGAATATCGATGGGTCAATAATTTACAAAAATATTTAGATAATATTATATACCGAGGCAAGTTAACCTTCTGTAGAACTATGTGCATCCATGTATTTAATCTTTTAATTTTATTTCGTTTTATGGCTATGTACTGTTGCGTCGTGTTAATACACTGTCTCACTCTTCTGAATATCAATTGATCTATTTATGACGATTAAACCAAGAAAGTATAACCTAATCAATTGCATTTTAATTTGTCCTCTGTTTCTCTCTTATACCTATTAAGCAAACAAAATTTTAGTTATAAAGAGGTGGAGGATGATAAACAATAACGAATCGATTTCTTAGTTAGACCATTGAAATTTCCAGATCGTACTTGATTCTTGGTCAAGAAAGCGATGGCGGAGGTCAAGGTGGACTGACAGTGACGCAGAGGTCGATTGTGATCGAATGGCGCGACGAGTGGCATCGTCGAATGCGACGCTTCCAGCGGAGGGCAAAATCGTGCCATTGAACTAATTTGCATCACACCAAGGAAAATTAGACGGAGAAAGATTGGGAAGATAGAGGAAGCAGCGGAGAAGAGAAAGATGGAATAAAAGAAAATGAACAAACCAGAGAGATTGAGAAACAGAAGTTAAATCTTTACTCGTATATGTACGTAGAAAAGGATGCACATTCATTTTCAAAACTGCCAATAGCTGTATGTACTCTCGCATACTTACTTCTCGCACGAAATAAAAATACTCGACGACGTCCTAAGATTAATGATAAGTAACAAAGAAACTCAAACGAAATGAAGTGCAAGTGAGAACCCAAATACACGTGAACACAGGGCGTAAGTTGGCTTTATGTTGCATACAGAGACTTTTAATTTATTAAAGCTAATAAATTGTTTACGTCTGAGATCATCGACATAGTAAGAAACATCTATATAGAATAAAATGACGAACGGTTTATTCGATAACTTAATTTTATTCGTTAATTCTTTGGTTGTTTTTGTTGACTATCCTGACAAATAATTCCAAATACACGTTAACTTACTTTTAAGAGCTTATAATTTTTGTATATTGTATTATGCAATTTTTATAAATTTACAAAAAAATTTTTGTAAATTTGACAAATGTGACAGTCTCGGACAGACATATTTTTTAAGCTTAGGATTTTAGTTGGTATGTTCTAAAATTTGCTATATCTGTTCTATATAGAAATATGTACATGTTTCTGACAAACACATCATTGAAAGATAGTAGGCAAATATATATATATACACGTATCTCTGTATGTATTTTTTATAACTTTTTAAATAATTTGGGTAATAAAACATATGAAATATGTATATGTAATTAGGGATTTCCATTATTTTACAATGCATTGTAGAATATACAACAATTTCCTACAAATTTGGAAAAAATGTGTATACATATATTGCAAGAACGAAATTTCTCACATGCATTTCATCCAACCAAAAATGCAATATTTTGTATTAAATTAGACTTAGTTAGACATTTATATCGATATATGTATACATTTGCTATGAATTTATAGTTTATATTTCTTTTTCTATTCAATTTATATCATAAACCACAAGAAATTGAGATCGCACCATAACTTACAATAAAGGAAGTTACGTTTTATAAATTATAATTCATAAATTGATTTTTACTACGCTACGTTGCAATTTGAGTAACAGACAACGTGTATACTTCATCTTTCTTAAAACCTAACGTTTTTAGTCCGAAATTTTACATTTTGCTCAAAATGTGCGAAACAAGTCGATAAGAATGTTGTATGTCGTTAAATGTATTAATAAAACGAATCAAATGTGCAGTATTGGGTAGTAAATTAGAATTATATGCATATCAGTCGTAACTACCATTTCGTATAAATATGTCATTTTTATAGTTTGTTATATATAATACAGATACATTACGAATTCGAAATTCGCAATATTGACACGCGTAAGCAAAAAGAATAATAATACGGTATAATAATTCTGTTAGTAAATTCGTAATGCTCTCATTTCTCCTTTTATTTTGATTGAAGGTGTGTCAAAAAATAGAAAGAACGCATTGGTTTCACGCAATTGGGAAATCTGTTTATTAACTGATAAACTATATACATACGTAAGTAAGAAAAACTTGTTTCTCTAATTCTTAGGATATGTATAATCTAACTAAAATCAAAGTTTCTATCATCCCTCTTTATCTCATAGAACACTCATATACGAGTACGTATACCTATACAACAGATATGTGCTATAAAATATATGAACCTTCTATTTCTATAATACGTAAACCACGTAAAGTAAATTATTATACAAACACAATATATTTAATTGAATAACAATACATAATATTATTATATATATAATTTACATAATAATTGAAAATATACACAATATTTGTGTAATACGAACACTGCCTGCAATTTGCCAATATTTATACGATACGAGAATTCGGATAAACAAGTTTTTACTACATAATTTTCGTATAATAGATTTCCTTTTAATAAAATTTCCCTTTGTTTTGTATAATAGATATACATGCATGTATATCTATCATAAATTCTGTTGACTTTTATTATTAACAAAAATGTGGACACACGGTGTTTCGTCCAAAAAAGTTCTTTATGTCGTGTACGTCAAAGTCTTCGGGTTTAACGAATCGTTCCTGTAAAGCGATGTTTCATCTCTCTTATTGCAGTTATACCACCAATTAGACGCAATAAGATTTTACAACGTTGTACATTGTACATGATCTTTTGCCCGCTCTCAGACTTCCCATTTTTCTCATATAGTATAACCTTCTTTTTTAATTTATTTATTCTCCTCTCATTCGGTTATCACAAATCGATCACATTTATAAAGATATACGCGTACGTTGAATGTAGATTTTCTTGTACATTTTCTATATAAATTATTAAGATTCTTTTCTAGTTGATATTATTATTAGTATTATTATTGGTAGCAGTAGTGATAATAATAGTAGTAACGATTATCGAAGAAATATAGAGGCTAAGCTCGAAATGTATGGAAATAACTATTCATCGAATGATCGGTTACTACTTGCTGCAAAAAAATTCTCGTAACTCCAAATGTTACGACGATTAAAATTAACCTTGTCGTCGTCATAAAATTTGACAAGACACAAAGGGAAACGGTATTTACTTAATTAACGTATATTTAATGCGCTTTAATATGAAATTTCGTACAAAAGGGTATGTGTATATTAGCGACGAGAAATTTCCTTTTACAATTTTACATAACATGAACATAATCAATTGTTCTTCCGAATTTTGAAACTTGCTTTCCCTGCATGTTATTCGTGTATACTTCGACAATAAAGAATAACCCGACTGTGGAAACTTTACAAATGAAATGGGAAACTTTATCGTTAAGTGGAATTAATTATAACAACGTTCACATATACAGGTACATTAAATAAAATGATTTATGATGATTGTCCTGCTTAACAAATAAGTTCCTAACAATGACAGGCACGTACATCTTATAATTTCCCCTTGAAAGTTTTTTAAATCGGCTATATCGAACAAATTTGTTTGTAATATTCGACAATTAATTTTCTTATCAACATCTTTTAAATAAACAACAAATATTTTCTATCATTTCCTAAACTATGATTTCATTTATATTAGCTACATGTATATAGGGTGCTTCACACTTCATCCTTTCTTAAATTTGAAACTAAAAATGTTATACCCAATTATAACAACTTTTCAATTAATTGCAAGCTTAATGTTTAGCAAAATTTATTTTACCAAGCATTTCTATGCATTTTTATTATCATGCGTATCACAATTCTTATTTTGATAATGAATACAATATATGTATTACTTTTAAGACATTCTGTATGTACTTGTTTATTTCAATATTTATTCTTGTTAGCATTTTCTATTTCAAGTCGAGAAAATTCTCCTTACAAAAGATCTCTATCGATCAATCAACTTTGATTAGTTTATAATATTCATGACTAGAAAAGTTCCGTCTCGTAAAACGGTTTATCATTTTTAAACATGAAAACGTAAGAAACGTAAAAAGAAAATGTACTTCCAAAATATTAGAGAGAAATTCTTCACTAGTTATTATTAAAACCAATCGAAGTAAAAACATTCGTGGTATAATTTAAAATAAAATATCAATTTAAAAAGTTTGTTAAAATAATTCTGATTTGTAATAACAATACCATACCTCCTCGATTGGAGAATAATTAAGCATCGTTTTATATATCAAAAACAACGATGCATCGATGTACTTACGATATTAATGAATATCGAACGCTGCATGTGTTCATGTGATCGTAATAGCGAACTTATAAAAAAACCGACATAAGATGATATACCTATTTTAAATCTTCGTTTACGTGACCCTTTTTACGAGGTTTGATACGTAGAGAAATATTTTTCCAATTTTGTTTTTTTAATTACTTAATCACTTAAAATGTATTTTCATTCCGATAGAAAGTTTCATAAACGAAGAAAAATGTTTTCTATTTGTTTTCCTTAATAAATATTATAGGTATATCCGAAAGGAACTGGATTATTCTCCTACATTTATGATTTCTACTATAGAAAAAAACTAAAAAAGAGCCACGTAAATAAAAATTAAGGTAATGAACACAACTAATAATATTCGATTGAAATAACATTGCTCGATATCAACGGCAAGAGAATTTTTGTAAGAGAATCATACTTTAATTATTGTAATCTCATTGTTCGCGAGACGTTACTTCGAAGATTCACTGTTTCCGTCGCCTATGCTATAATTACGTGTATAAAATGTACCAACGTAAAATAGCTTTAGTATAAGTAAAGAATATATCAGCTATTCACAAAATTAGTACATATATTTGAGTGTTAGAAAGAAAGGATATACGTACAGGATGATGTATTACGTTAGAAGGAAGATCGACCGATCGATGTGGCATATTATAATATCTCGATGAAATTGCTAAAGATATCACGGCCAATCGAATTTTGTAATATTATGAGGAATAATTTAAACGCATATTTAATTCGGTTCTATCACTTCGAAATGATTTGAACACATCTTCCAATTCTTCTATAAGCGACTTAGAAATTAGAATGATGTGCAACACCTTGATTTTTTGCATTCTGATAACTATCCTTACACGTTAAGATGATTTAATACTTGGCGCAACTATTTCGTAGCAACAAATAATTGGGTTTATTAAGACGTTTTTATAAAGATGCAACATTGATTGATAACAAAAATTTGTTCTTTATATACATACATATATAGATATATTTGTAAGGCAGATTGCAAAAAATTAACAGTTGAGAAAACTAACGATTATTCGGTGTCATTACACAAAGTAATTACAGCATATGTAGAAGTAAGAGAATCTTATTGTTAGTTCCGTTGTTCAATTTCCTTCGAGCGTGTTAAAAGGAAAAACTGCACCGTTTAGTTAAGAATGACTCGCGCGATAGCATTGTAGGTGGAAGAATACCGATTACAGGTCCGAGATTTTACGATATTCTTGACCAGTTGTATGTATATCGTAGAATATACACGATATCACAGTAAGTGTGCTATTTATACCTCTACATTATTAATCGATTACTGTTGTACCACGATTACGATTTAGATTCGATTAAATTATTAAGTGTATCGTTGTGTATTGTGGTGTAATAAATGTGATTAGTTGTATGAATAATAAATACAATGCATAAGGAAGATACAGACCTGTTGTATTGATTTATTTCTACCTTTCTTATTCGTACGTACAGTGGCGAAAATATTCGAACGTTTACATTTACAAATTTCAATTAATAAAATGAGGTGTACTAAACTAATTTATTAAAACAATTTGGTATCTATAGTGGCGAGGAAGTCTCAAGATTACATCAGCAAAATTTGAAAATGATTCAATAATATAGACAAAAGTTATGATACATTTGTTAGAAACATTCGTGATAAGTATCTCAAAAAAGTATTCGAACGCTGTAACACTGTTGATAGTTTTTTACCTTCCTTTGCACCGAATGTAAACATCATTGCTAAATGAAAATATTGGTACGTTCACTTGATGTTAGGATATCGTTTCAGTAACAGTAACGTAAAAGTGTGCACAATAGTATTTAAAATGAATACCAAAAAGTCCGAAACAAAAAAGTGTGAAAGAGAAATAATATTCCGATTACATGAGGAGGGCAAATCATATAACGAGATTGCCGGAATTGTGAACAGAAGTAAGTCTACAATACATTATATCATAAAAAAGTCAAAGAATGAGGGAACACTTGCAAACAAAGCTCGATCAGGTCGACCAAAGAAATTGACTGGAAGAGAGGAGAAAGTTATCATTCGCGAATTGAAAAAGAATCCTACTGCATCCGCTCCTCAACTCGCAAATATGGTAGCTAATATGTTTGATAAAGAAGTTCATCCAGAATTATGTCGATGAATCTTACGAAATAATGATTTTCATGGCAGAGTACCGCGAAAGAAGCCATATATTAATGCGGAAAATCAGAAAAAAAGATTGTCTTTTGCAAAAATCTATATTAATAAAGATCATTTTTTTTGGGATAAAGTCATCTTTTTGGACGAATCAAAGTNTTAACATTTTTGGCTCAGATGGTCAAAATTATACGTGGAGAAAACCAAATACGGAGTTGAAAATTCGACACTTATATCAAACAGTGAAACACGGAGTTGGATCGGTCATGGTATGGGGGTGCATGGCCGCCAGTGACACCGGAAATTTGATATTTATTGATGAAATACTTGATAAATATAAGTATTTAAATATTTTAAAAAATAACCTTAAAGAAAGTGCCCGTAAATTAAGATTATTGGAAGATTTCCACTTCCAACAAGATAATGATCCTAAGTATACTGCTAGAATTGTGAAAGAATGGATCGTATACAACGCACTACACATGTTAATTACTCCACCGCAAAGTTCAGACATAAATCCGATTGAAAATGTATGGGCTGAAATCGGTAAAAGACTAAGTAAATTTCAGATAATCTCGAAGTATCGAAAGATAAAATTATAGAAATATGGAACTCCGTTGAGCGTAGTTTTACAAAATCATTGGTTTACAGTATGGAACGTCGATTGAGACACATTATTGCTGCTAAAAGTGGTCCAACAGAATATTGATATTAAATAATTTAATAATATATATAGCGTTCAAATACTTTTGTGGTCACTTACAATGCGCGTGTCTAATAAATGTATCATAACTCCTACCAACGTTGTTGAATCCTTTTCAAATTTTACTGTCATAATCTTAAGACTTCCATCTTCCTATTGACATCTACTCGTTCAAGCAAATTACTTTGATGTACATTATTTCGGCCATTCGAGTTAGCATATGTAAGCGTTCGAATACTTTCGTGAGCCACTGTATATCTATGTAATAATGCCCACAATTTCGCAAATAAATCCATAAACTCCATGTATAGATTTCGTTTCCCCTAAGAATAAAGGAAAATCCCATATCCATAAAGCAATCCTGTACATGGGTATTGACCATACACAGACACATCTTTAATGAAAGCACATTGATTTAACCTCTCACATAATGTTTGTATACATTGAAATGTTCCATATCTACTACTGTTACTATATATTATACATTACAATAGTTGTTGATTCAAGAGGATGTGAATCAGTACGTTTGAAATCTTTCGAAAAAGTAGTTATAATTTAATTAATTTCATGAATCATAGAAAACAAACATAATACTGTTCTTTATGATCTAATAATCTGATGGTATATTATTATTATTTCCATCAGTATTCGTGAAGCGTCAACATGCAATTTAATCGAGAATAAAATTATTGATCCTCATTTTATTGAAAAATCCTAATCAGAGAAAAATTTCTATTCAGACTATATTTCTACAGCGTTTGAAAAGAAATGCTGTTAGGAATTTGAATGCACACTTGGACTAATTGCAAATTAAATTGGTTAGCTCTTATGAGACATGTTGACAGAAATTTGTGAAAATGTATTAACGACATTATGTATATTTATCTATGAATGGCGATGAAAATCGATTTGAAACAACAGATATTTACTAAGATTACATATCCAAAAGTATAATAATTGAACACACTTTAGATAGGCTTCTACAAATATTTCATTAAAATGTATTTTTTCGCCATTTTTTCTATTTTAATGATAACAAGACTTTTTCGATAAATTTTGTTATTAGATTCATTTTTCCATTCTACTGAAAAATCGGCAAAGAAGGTAAGGAAAAAGATTGTAGGACTCCATTAAATTAAAACAACTAAAAGTGACCTTACAAGCTTTAGAAAAAATAACCTAAATAACTAACGATAGCCTATCTGAGAATAGTAACTTAATAATGATTTATATATTTATAGTATTTATATATGTATACATATATATATAATAAATTAAGCATCATAATTTAATTTAACTTAATTAATAATTTAATATAATAATATAAAATACGAAATAATTTTTCAAATTATTTTTATCTATCATTTAAGGATAGAATAAATCTATCAATTAATTTTACAATATCCTTTAAGCTAATCAATATTCAATCTAAATGCGTATCTAAATACTTTTTGATGGGGGAATGCAACGATTCATTAATTGATATAATGTACGTATAAAAAAATGCATAGTTCCATTTGAAAAAATAGAAGTGACTTTTAAATATTCAAAATGCTATCCACTTTCAGAGCGGACAGCTGTGTTAGATCTAATATTGTACATCATCCGAAATCATTTAATTTTGCCTATTGAAATTCTGTACTATCTTCTATCGTATCAGGGCTGTATCTTGCCCAGTTGCGAAGGAGGTTCTGCACATCATTTGTACATATACCTGTAGATCAACGAAACATACGATTTATCAACAATTTTTAATAAAAATACATAACAAAATTTTGATGAAAGAATAGTATGTAACTATTCGTTTAAATCTGTTACAAGCACCTTTGCACTTGCTAAGCCGAAAGGTAAATAACATCTACCTAACATCAACAAAGAAAAGCGCGTTTGCACTTAGAGAAAAGTGAAATCGTAGAAAAATAAGTATTTCTATATTATTTAACTTTCTGCTATACAATTTTTACCTGCCTTAAACATGTAATATAATTTTTTTAATCGTATGTCGCCAAAATTTTAGTGTTGATTCTTTTTTATTGTAATTGCATAATATTGCAATAAGTAATTGTCATAATTTCATTTGAATTATCTTATATGTATTTTTTATTTTCTATTTTCTGTCATGTTCAAATATTGTTCTCAATTTCTTTTACGTTTTATAGTAACTACAAATTACAATACAATTGTTATTCTCATTTATTATATACGCATATTTACATGTGATGATTTAAAATTAGCGCTAATTTGAAAATGGCAATTTTTTATTTTAAATTGAGCCAATAGGTGGCGCTTTAAACGAAGAAATGTGATTTATCTCAAATTGCGATTTAAATATTTATTTCGCAGAAACAAAAAGGTGAAGCGAACTGTTAACAATAAATATACAATAATCTTGAAATCATGTTTTTACCTTTGCGTATAATTCATGCTCTTGCCGTAAGTTTTTTCGTATCTACGATATAATACTGTATAACCTAATTCCTAGTGTCATAACCTCTTTCATAATCTTATATAATTTTGTTTATTTATATAAATTTACCGCATACTTTACAGTGATGAAATACATTTTAAATAATATCATCAAATAGTCTTCCTTATCTTTACTTGATTAAAGTAAATACTTAAAAACGTAAAAAGATTTTAATAACTAATGTCAAATAATTTCAAGTTGTATATATGCTATTGATACTATTCTTATGAAAAATATATTATTATCCATATGCACATATTAATTTATATGGCTCAAATTCTTTCAAATACTTCATTCTTCAAATACCTCATTATCATTTAATAATTATTTTACATTATATTTCGGAATCCTAATTTATGATCAAATTAAAATTAACTTCATAAAATATTTTCCTGTTTCTTCTGAAAATAAAAACATTCTATGAAATAAGTGTGTAATGTAAATTTTTTCATTGTTTTAAACATATTGTATTTTAAATATTTCACAGATCACAAAGTATAATTATCTTCCATCTAATAAATTTTTTTGAATAATTTGTATTATTTATTTCCTTTTTTTGGCTAAACAGAATTGCAAGAATGCTAGAGGATTACATACTTCAACCATTCGCATCTCAGATCAGTTATTTATTGTATGTATTATTATATAAATATGAAATTAATGAATGTTTTATACCGATGCTAATTCATTTTATATTGAATAGCATAGAGATAGTGAAGTTGATAACCCAAGTATACCATTTGAATTCAATGAAGCAAACAAGAAACGCATTGCAGCTCTTTTAAAAATTTATCCTGAAGGTCATAAACGTGGTGCAATGATACCTCTATTAGATTTGGCTCAACGTCAACATGGATGGTTACCTATTTCTGCTATGCACAAAGTGGCGGAAATATTAAATGTCCCCCGCATGCGAGTCTATGAAGTTGCAACATTTTATACAATGTTCAATAGAAGACCAATGGGAAAATATCATGTACAAATTTGTACCTGTACTCCATGTTGGTTAAGAGATTCAGATTCTATTGTGGAAGCTGTAATTAAAGCTGCAAATTGTAAAGTAGGAGAAATGTCTGCAGATAAACTATTTACTGTTTCTGAAGTAGAATGTCTTGGTGCTTGTGCTAATGCGCCAATGTTTCAAGTTAATGATGATTACTATGTGAGTATAATTTTAAAAAATATTTCATAACCCCAATTAGATGATCCTAATTTAATTTTAAATCCAACATACATATCATTAAGGTAGAAATATTTGAATAATTATTAGAAACAAAATATTTTGTAACTTAGAAGTCAATATTGGATGCCTACAAAATAGATATAAATAAAATCAGTATCCCTTACAGGAAGATTTAACACCTGAAAGTGCTACTGCTATAATAAATGCATTTAAAAAAGGTGAAAGACCACCGCCAGGACCACAAAATTCTCCTAGATTTGCAGCAGATCCGGCATCTGGTTTAACATCATTGACATCACCACCACCAGGACCTGGATTTGGTGTCAGATCAGATTTATAATTTACCGTATATATAAATAATACATTGTATAATCTGTAAGGGATTTAGTACTGATTGGATGTATAAATAGATTATCTAATATACTGTTTAAAAAATATATATAAAATTTAATCAATTGTATCTTATCACCATCTAGCGGTAAAAAGATAGAACTAATTGATATGTGACACAAAAAAAATAAATTTGTGATTTCTAGGCAGAATTTTTGAACCTTTGAAGGTTCAAATAAAAGTTTAGAACTTAAAGAATTAATTGAAATTAGTTTTATTTAAATGTTCTTCCTGGTTTCTGAATTATAAGTTTTAAAAATCGTTCAATCGATGGACTATAAGCGGATTTTAGAGGTAACTGACTGAAGTTGGCACGGCACACATCTGAAGTCCGTCACATTATAAATTGCGTTTTCTTGATTCTATCTGCTTCTATCAAATAATTTAAATTCATAAATACAAAGCTTAATACTAATCTTGAATTGTATCATTATTGTTAATTTATTATTATTAATTTATCCTGACTAAGTTCATTTTCTTAGTAAGTGAAAATCAAAATAAGTTTCGGTATTATAATAATGGTATAATGGTCATATACGATCATTTCAGCTTTAAAAAAAAGTACGGTGAGAATTAAAGAATGACGTTTATGAAGGATCAAAGATCGAAAGGTACGGTCGACGAGCAACTACAAACCTTCATTGAGCGAGAAAGTAAAAATCAACAATTTCAGGTTAGTTTTCAAATGAATATTCCTTTTTAAAGTCATTTTAATGTTTCGTACAATAATTTTTAATTAATATAATTCCGGAATTGGAAATATTGAAAGTAACCAAACATTAGAAAGTAAAGAATAAACAGGATACTCATTGATTTTTATATTGTATGTAACAATATTTGTTTTCTTTTGCACTGAATATAAAATTATATCCAAAATATTATCTTTTAATTTTATGTGTTAAGTATTGAGATTAGTTAGTTAATTTATAAATTCAAAAATATTTTTAAAAAGAAATTGTAATATACTATTGCAAATATATGTAAAGATAATTTCTTTATTTTCAGAGACTGACACTTAACTTAACTGATATTTGTTGGCAACTCTGTATTGGAACACCTGGTAGTTCCTTGAGTTCAACTAATCGAAGTTGTATTGTAAATTGTGTAGAGAGATTTATTGATGCAAGTAATTTTATTACATATAGATTGAGAAATACAGTTTTAACTAATCCTGCAGAAGTGGACGTGCAATAAATTATTTCATGATTAAAACATTTTCATAGTTAATTGAGCAAGAATATTGTCACTATTTATGATACATAATATTTTGTAAACCACATTTTATATAATTTATGTAAAAAAAATGTTTTCAAGCCTTCGTGGATTTGTGAACCGGCATAGACGAAAGTTTATATTGGGAGGTATCATAGTTGGTGGTGTTGTTTTTGTCAGATATACAGCACGTAGACTTCGAGAATGGCAAGAGAAAGAGATAAAAGATATGTTGGACAGATCAAAGCGACGTCAATATTTTGAATGTAATGAAAGAACATGCAGTCAGATGATAATGTCTCTTGCATTAACTTTAAAAAATTCTATAATAAAAGTTTTGGATACTAATGCTGTTGTAAATAAGCTTAGAAATGGTTGTCCTGATAAAGTAACATGTTGGAATGAGTTGAAAGTTTTAGCAATTGCTAGATCTGCCTTAGTAGTTTATTCGTATACCATGTTAGCAACTTTAATACGAATTCAATTTAACGTAATGGGCGGTCATGTATACAAGGATATTCAGAATTCTAATGGTACAATAACAGAAAATGTTGTACAAACAAAATACATGTCGCTTTCAAGTCACTTTATATACAAAGGAATTAAAAAATTGGGTTTACTCATAAAAGATAAGGTGGCAGAAATAACAGCATCAATTTGTTTAAAAGAAGAATTGACTTTAAGAGATATAGAAGAAATATACTGGGCTTTAACATCTTCTCTTTCCGCAGACTGTTCAAAAGACCCTGTAAAAAATCTTGCTGAATATATGCTATTATCGAATTGCGAGGAAGAACAAACATCTGTATTATTAAAATTATTCAATGAAACATTGGATCTTCTAGAAAGTGAAGAAGTACAAAATTTAACACAAAGTAGTATTAGAAGCGGATTTAGTTTACTAGTGGACCACATTTCTACATTCTTTATTGCTTCTCCTATAGAAGAAAATGGTAAAACTGTTCAGAATGGTGTTTCAGTACCAGGAACATCGAGTCAAACTAGCATAAACACAAAGTATGATTCAAGTGCGTTTATAAATATTAATAAAGTATCCATGCCAATGGCTAAAATAATACCAATTATAAATGGACAAGTACCAGATAGACCAACATTAAAAGATTTTCAGAGCGATTTGTTACAACATCTTATAACAAATAACGAACTTAAGACACTTGGAGCAAATATTTATGAGGCATTTAGTTTTTAAAATTAACCACTAAAATATTCATACTGTACACAGAGCACTATATGTATGATATAGGAAAATATAGTATGATGAATCGCATTTGATAAATGTAACTATAAATACTTCTACTTTAAACACATTTTTATTTCAAACAAAATTATGGAATGAATCTTTCATAACATAGTAAAAGGTTGTAAAAGAATCTTAGCACTTCAGTTTTCAATTATATATTTAAAATGTATCGTGAGATTCTTATTATTACATATGTGCACTACAAAAATAGAATTGTAAAGATATTCTCAACTATTTCATTACAATATATAATGTTCCTAAGAAATATGTTATACTTTTTTACAGATACTTTTTTTTTATTTCATTTTCTTTTTGTATTATCTTTTTAAATACAGCAAAAATAAACACTTCCATGTAAATGATTTAATGTTGCAATAAATGTAACTTAACGTTTTTAGACTAGTAATTTATTAATATTTAATTTCAACTTCAACAAAGGTGGAAGAAAGCAATTGTTCATTTAAAAGTTTATATCTGAGGAAATAATGCATTGCGTATAACATTCTCAAACATATTACTCTTAAAATGAACCTAGAGCGGTTGCGCGCGCAATTTATAAAAAAGATTCTAGAATTCGACTTACTGATATATAGCACAGGGTTATTCGTTTAACTCGGAACCCGCGCTCGTGAGAAAATATAAGAGTGGCAAGCTTCCAAGCAAGCAAGCGCACCCAGTTCTTTTCCTACATATGATTCAATTGTTTTCTTTTAATAACTGATACCTTGGATTATGTTTACCTGAAATGTAATTAGAATTCTTTTTTATTTAAAACTGTGTTCAAGTGCCAAAATTATAGCGAATTACAATGAAGTTCATCACATTCTTACAAACATCGAGGTCTTCTCTTTATCATTAGGTAATTTTCATTTTAAATAAAGAATTCTAATTACATTTCAGGTAAACATAATCCAAAGTATCAGTTATTAAAAGAAAACAATTGAATTATATGTGGGAAAAGAACTGGGTTTGCTTCAGGAGCGCGCAGAGACAAAATCGTCGGGCGAAAACGCCGAGGCTCGCTTTCTCAGCGATCGTCTTCTCCTTATTGTGATGTCAAATTTAAAGTCCTTAGTCGACAACCAAACCGCTCTGTGTTCTCGCCTAATGATACTTCTAATAACAACTCATAGATGGCGAGCGACATTTGATTATGTAATAAGCGTATATGTTACACTATTGCCATTTTCATATGTTCTTACGAACGTCGATTCCGAGATAAGTGGATAACCACGTACATACTAAGGATACTAAGGATACGAGATCCTACGATGCTGCGTAAAACAACTTGTTTGCGGCCATATTAGTTTTAACACTCGCAATACTCAACACTTTGCACTAGTGGACACAATGACAAAACGTTATGCGAGAGTAAAGGGAAGTACAGAAGAGTGAAGTAGACCGGTCGAACGATAGTGGCGCTACATATTGAAGACACAATAAGGCCGCGATCATATCCATAGTATGGTATCAGTGATTCGATTGTCAGTTTTACAAATCACTTTTACATTAGTGTATCGCTTTTTCTTATGCGATGCAGATGTATTTAGATAGAAGCTTTTAACATCACAACTTTTAAAAATTTTAATACTTTCTGTATTATAATCAATTGACATGATGTGGAAATTAGTAGCTCGTGGTATTCGTGAAACTCTAGAACGCCGTGCATGTCGTACAAACGTTTATTGTCAAACGCCTCAAGAAGCGAATACAAGAAATGAGGTTAAAACCAATTTAACGTGTAATCATAAATTCTTACCACCAACTTTTTCCGTTTTTAATAAAGAGTTTTGTGGATCAACAAAAGCTAGTGGTACAAAAGACAAAGATCATGATTCCAAATGGAATACAAAATACACTTGGTCAGAAGCTATAGGATGGGTAAATTGTGCCGTTTTGTTTATAATCCTGTCATCTAACATTTTTTTGAAAAACTTAAAACTCTTTTCAAAATTTTATATGTAAAATTCCACTATATTTTACATTTAGATTTTTACAGAATATATATATTTCGCTTTATTTTCATTTCTTTCTTTCTTTATTGATATACTTTACAATTAAGTCTAACCTTTCATAGAAATCGCATTCAAAATTTCAAATTGGATTATATTTTAGTAAATATGCTTTTGTTATAAAATTTAATTTATTATGTTAATAGTAATAATAAAATTACTTCTATTTTCTAAATAAATAATATGGTAATCTTTTTAATAGACAAGTGTATTAGCTGTTGGATGGGTGGTATGTCAAACATTATGTCTTCGCAGAAGGCTCTTTGAAAAAGAAAAAATTGATTCCTTAAAAAACAAACTATTACAAGTTCCCGAAGTACATACCTCTTATTTACTTGATCAAGTATTAAATCTAAGATCAAAACACATTTTACCTATTATTAATTGTATCGCCAATAATAAAATACATGCTCAAGAAAACAATGAAGCAGAAAGGAAAGCAGAAAAGCCATTTGGGCCCATCACCATTGAAGAGGTGATGATGTTATTTTGCAGGCATTATAATTAATGAGAAAAAATTTATGATAGAGAGCAGATAACATTCTTCAATTAAAATAGTATTTACATTTAGGCACTACATCGTATTTTGTAATTCTTAATGGTTGATATATTTATTTCATACAAATTTATAATAAAACTTTAATTTGCTTAATGTTAAATATATATATCTAATGAGATTTCATTATAGTACTTTATTAAGGTTCCTTTGAATATTTATAATCAATAGTTTAATAAATAATATTAATTTTAAATATTTAATTGTAAATCATTGTTTAATAATATAATATGTAAAATTATAAAAAAGCAAAACATAACAGATAATAAGGCCTTGACAAATTTTTTATTACATTTTCTTTCCAAAATAAATTCTTGTTCACTTAGTATTGAAATTTTATTGTAAAAATAAACAAATTGTCATAAATTTTATTTGCTATGATTATAATTTTATTTCATATATATTAATATATATATAATTTCATATATTACAAGATTATACAAAAGTAAAATATTATTTTGGTTATACAAGAATTAACTCTTTTCAGCCTTTTTTAGCTTGATTATAAATCTATTTGAAATTAAAGGAAAATCTTTTTAATTAAAAAGGTTTTATATTCTTTATATATTCTCAGGCTTTAAAAGAAGCTACCACAGAATTTGCCAATACTCATAAATTAACTGTGGCTGAATACGAACTTCAATATGGCTTGAAAGCTTTAGAAGAGAGACGTTATAAGGATGCTATAAAACATTTTACTGCTGGTGCAAGTTTATCATCTGCTGCTAGTATGTTCAATTTAGGACTGTGTCACGAATTAGGACTTGGAACATTAGTTGATCACACACAGGTATAATATGCTAAAGAATACATATTTTAGTATGAAAATTATAAGTTGTTACGTAAAAAATACAAAATTCTACATCTTATTAAATTTTATATTTCTTTTCTTAGGCTGCCAAATATTATAATGATGCAGCAAAACAAGGTCATGCAGATGCTATATATAATTTAGGAGTTTTTCATGCTCAAGGCAGAGGTGGTTTTACAGTAGATATTGATAGAGCTCGAAGTTATTTTATTAAAGCAGCAAAGTTAGGACAAAGACAAGCGCAATATGCGCTAGATTTAGAGAAACATTATTACCAAGTTAAACGAAAAGAAATTGATACAATTCTACCGAATGAGCGTAAAAATATTTTACAGCGTATGCGAAATAATGAGGATATGAATCATATTCTTACAAAGCTAATTAATTATAATAATGTATCATATACACAATCAGAAGCAGAATTTTTAGAAGATTCTGATTATAAGCAAACCATGGTAGAATGTACGAATTCTACAGAATTAGTTTTTAATATTTTTGGATTAAGTAAACGAAATATATTACCTATCTCTGTGGAATCAAATAATTATAGTGTGCCGTGCTAGAATGTAGCAAAATTATTAAAAGTCAAAATGAAATGTAATGTTTCTTGTATTTAAGATACGCAATATACTTTTTTTTTATAACGTTTACGTCAATTATATTATGAATTATCAAGAGTAAAAATAAAAATACAAATTAATTATATAGCAGAATATACAATATTAAAAAAAAAAATATTTATTTAATAGAACATCTTGCCAAGAGTTGTTTAAGACATTTATGAAATAAAATTTATGATCTGGAAGTATCGTAATACATATAAAAGTATTTTTATGTATGCCATTTATATTACATGAACTCATATTTATAAACAAATATCTCCTTTTTATGACTTATTTTTGGTAAGATATTTAGTTTAATGCGGAGATATGAAGTTTTTAATGGTACTTCAATTTATAGATTTTTTAAAAATAAGTTTTACTATTATCTGTGATGGATATATTACATTGTATATGTACATTTAGAATATAATGTTATCAACTAATTCTGCTTTATGGAACACATGTGCATGATTGACACAGCAAATGAAATGAGTTTGTGATAATTATCATCAGTAATTGTTTTCATTTTATAATATGTGATTTCATTCTTTTTCTATAAACTAATATGTACAAATTGTCATATTTTCCTTTATGTATATAAACGTTCTCGACCAATTTTTGTAAGCTTCAATAAAAGATGAAAATAATCATACACATTCTATTTACTAAAAATTTTAATGTTTTTACCAATGTGCGTCACGTTTTTCTGCTGTTTTTCTGATAAACTCACTATGATTAGCATATAAATTCAAACTTCTATCAATATCCATCCATTGTACATTAAGTGCATCATCACCAGCCATTAGCTTTATATTTCCAAGAACATTATTATCGTGATCATGAAAATTCAAAGCTACAGTTTCCATCCAAGCATTATCCGTATTTCTAGGATCATCTACATATCCTTTATAAATTTCTTCTCCCTGTTCAAAAAATTTTCTCATAGATTTTTCTAATTCTTCATTTTCTGCTTTATTCCTTTTTAAAGAATTCATGGCTTCTTCCATGAATTCTCTTTTTAAAGTTCTAGAGACTGTTTCACCTGGATCAACCATTCCGCCAGGAATAGCCCATTCTCCAGAATCTTGTCTTTGTATAGCAACGAATTCCAAAATTGGTTTATTTGTATCTTTGTTTATTTCTGTTACACCTGTTATATTCCGTTTCCAACGGGTCACAATTGGATCTGCTGCATGATTTGGTCCCCATCGTCCTAAGAGACCACGTCCTATGATACCAGTACGACCAATGGGATTTAAAGGATAACCATCTTTGTTTATAACATAGTCATTTGTAAAACTCTTACGATTTATATTCCCTGTTGATAATAAATTAATACATATTTAAAAATATTATAACGTACAGAGTAAAATATTAATAGTGATTGATCAAATATGTAGCTTCAATTAAACTTAATGTTAAAAATATTTTTAATGTAAAACTTTTATGAATTGTTTACCATCAACAGCATTCCATTTTGGTTTAAATGAAATATCATCGATTTCCAAATCTGCCCATGGTTTTCCCTTGAGGCTCGGTGCGGTATATTCAGTTGGCTTATATTCTGAATATTCAGTGTTCCATGCCACTTTATTTTCAGGTACTTCGAAACGTTTTATATTACTAGATGGGTAGAAACCTTGCCTGCACTTATAATGAATCATTCTAATATGTACCATCCACATAAAGTAAAACAAATTACTTTTAAGTTCGATCATAAAGTTAAATATTATTGAGTATCGCGACACTCTTGATCGTTACTCTTGCTATACATTTAAAAAATAAAACAATCGTCATCAGTCATCTCTCTTTCTCTCTCTTTCCCTTCGAATTTTTTATCAAGACAGGTAGGTATATACAAGTATCGACAAGGTATTAAAGGAATAGACGTGACATTCAATACTTTTTCATATCTTACGTTTTGGGATCACCTAACCTCCGTATCATTTCCGTGTCATATGTGACGTTATCGGTTTAATATAAAATAAGATACCAGCGCTACTGGAACGGTAGAAATTATAATTAAATCAATGTTCAACATAATTACAATTGAGAACGATCTACAATTATTCAGATTTAGTTAATGAAAATAGTGGTTGTCAGTTTTCGCGAAGACTACGATGTTTCACTACGTGAGAGACATCGCAGACAATCGGGTACCGATTAAAATTAATTGCTATTTATCGCTTACTACTTATACATTATATATATATATTAAATGTTTATTGTGCACTTGCAATTTTGTTATTATATGTAGTGCAGAACGTATAGTGCATAATTTTATATTATTTTGCTCGCTTGTTTAGTTCAGAATAATATTATAAAACACATTATAAAAAATACGTGTATTCCAATTGCGATTTAACAAATTATAATACAACGAACACCATCAGTTTTCATTCTTTCCTAGTGAATAATGATAGATACATAACGTGATTGATTAACTGTGCTTTAGACGATCGAGTAGATGGTGGAATTCCCAGCTACGCTCGTTAGGGCTCCTATTGACTGTAATCTGTCCATTGGAGGGTTTGAGAGTTCGATTCTCGCCGTTCCTTTTGAATATCTTCACGGAATAATGGCAAAACCAAGTTTTTCTCTCAGAAATAAATACGACAGACGCAGAGGTGGTAGGGGGTGTGTGGTAGCCTTACCCAACCTCTGCAAGTTGGTACTTTCTGCAAAGGCTTGATAAAAAGACCACCATGGCTCGGTGACCATATCCCACCCGTGGAGGTTTTAGTCGGTAAAAATCCGACACTATCTTGCGCTCCCTTGTGTCCCCGCCCCTCCCAGGGTATGAGGCTGTGCAAGGTTTCTATGAAGATTTCCCCACGTAAAAAAAAAAAAAATAAATAAATTTTTAGACATCGAGCAGTGGGGGCAGTCCTCTTGAGCTGGGAAGCTTGGGAGACCGTAGTGAGCTGCTGTTTACACCTTTCGGATGACGCAGATGCTCACCGAACACGGACTGTTCAGGAGGGGGGGGGTACCTTCGCAAGATCGCTCGGGAGGGTTAGGTAACATCCTTGTTTCACCATTGTGAGGAAGGCGAAGACACGGCACGCAGCACACACTAGAATTTTTTGTCCGGCATGAGAAATACCGCGCCGTGACTGCGAAAGCGATGCTGAGGGGACAGCAGCAGTACCTCGCTGTACGCTCGTGTTGCGAGCAGGTAATGCTCACAAAGTAGTGGACAGAGAGGAAGAGAATGAGATCTTTCCGCCCATGTAGAATCGGGTAGGTGTAGGTGCAGAGGCTCACGCTGAGGAAATTTTGGGATCTCCTCAGACTTGCACGACGGCCTGGGGGAGGGGGGGAGTGTTAGGAGACGTGGTCTCTTCTACTGCCCGAATTAAAATGGGGATGACTCCCTCGCAAGGGAGAGAACACAGGAGTACTCCGACAGTAATTAGAAAGAGGCCCCGGGACATTCCTGTTTGAGCGTTAGGTAGGCCACCGTGGGATTTTAGTCGATAAGGTCCAACTTTACTTCGCTGCTTCCCAGAAAGCTTCCAGAAAGCGGCGGAATGTCCATGAGGATTTGTTCACGTATAAAAAAAAAGATGCTTGAGTGGAAATGAATACTACAGAATTGTAGAAGGATATACATGTAGTCGGAATTTTTTAAAAAGTATTTTTCACGCATCGGGTTTATTGTGAAAAGATACCGTACCTAAAGTATTTTTACGCGAAGATATAGATACGAGTGACGAAAATTGTAATGTTCAAAGCAGTTCACTAACGAAAAAACGCACTGCGCAGGATAGCCGGTTAATGGAAATTGAAGAACAATTAAAGCAAGAGAAGAATAAACGTAATATTCTTCACTTGCAATTACGAACGAAATGTAAAACAATGAATCGATTAAAAAATCAGGTTTCTTTAGGCTCCATTGCTTGAAGAAAACAATCGCAAGAAAAGTATTTGGTTTTGTTTTAACTTTTATAATGATGTTAGTGTTTAAATCTTCTAAAAGAACTTTCACGCGGAATGAACAAAAATGTATATGACAATGTAGTAGCTCGCCAATTTTGTACAATGCAATGCGTGCTGCCTTTCGTTTCTATTTACCGGATCTATCAACAATTATTTTGTGGTTCGGGAAAATACATATTTGACCTGGAAATTGCCGAAAACATAGTAGATGATCAATCTTCTATTCTAAAACCTTTTTTATAAGGAATAGCCAGAAAAATTATTTTCTTTTTGATTTTTTACACTTATTTATGAGTATTCGGGATAATTGGTTAAAAAATGATTTTTTAATTAGCGGATCTTAGGTTTCTTTAGTTGCTTAGGTCCGATGTAGTTTCCTTGTGGAATGTAGGAAAAAATAAAAGTACACAAGAAATTATCAAAAAAAAAGAAAAAAATTATCAGACATACAACTAAATTCTTTGGATAAAATGGTATGTAAGTTTGCTCTCTAAGTCTTTAATTAGGGGCTGTCATCTACATTGTTTATTGCTTCATTAACGGGTCGCATACAAATAAGAACGGGCCAACACACGGCTACTTTCTTTGAAACGTTAATAATAGATGCCTCGCGATCCCAATCCAAAAAAGTGTGCGTTTTGGCGATTTTGCTTTAATGTAGCAAATAATTTGGGAAAACAATTATACGATATGGGAAATTGGTTTGTTGTTTCACCAAAAGGTTTCGACAGGATTACGACAATTTGTAAGTGTTACTTTGCAACTGTGGAACGATTTAGAAGAAAAAGGAATTACATTTTTAATGACTTTGCGGCTCAAGACTGATTGTTCAGAAAACTTCTTTTCCGTTTAGCGAATGCGCGGTGCCACTTATAATCTGAATCCTTCTTATGCTATGTATGCTCTTTGGAAATGTGTACTATTGAATATTTTGCAGGATATGTTACGTCCCGCGACCCAACTAGATGCTCTCATCCATCCTTCGGTCAAGATGGTCAACAAGTATGTAAACATATTTGCTCGGACCCGCAATAGTCCTAAGGAACCGTCAATTGCCGTTATAAGATTCTGAAGATCGTACTTTCTGACGCAACGAGCTAATGCTGTTATCTTTTCAGCATACATTGCTAATGATAATGAGGATTTTGGACATCTTTATATCCCAAATAAAGCATTTTTTGGCTTCCTTTCCTCCTTTGTATATTGCGGATATCAGTCCAAGACTATTAGCCCATTGAATTAGCCTTCGAAACATTCGGAATTCGAGAAAATTGTAAGTGATAATTTTCTTGCACAAAATAGTTCGCAAGGTGATTAGAAATGAAATGTGGGAGACTTGTAGAAAGTAGGGCGTCATTACTAAAAAAAACGCATAAATGCGTAAAACGGGATTTTCATCCGTAAAAAGAAAAATAATGATTTTACAGAGAAAAGTTTAGATTGAAACATGTAGGTATTGAAAAAATATACAAAATGAAACCCATAAAATTAAAATCGGTATGTACGTTAATTTGCAGGAAGCTAAAAACAGACAAAATATCGTAAATTTACCAAATGTGCCGTTAGACAAACTGTAAAACACAAAGTAAAATAAAAAAAGAAATATCGTGCGCTCTCACGCTTGAGATCACGAAGCCGGATCATATACATTCTATCATCGCTATGAAATCGTAAGGATCGCGCCTGTGTCACGTCGTTTGAATTATTTCACAGTAATTAGCAAACAAGGTGAGAAATTTGAACTTTTTAGATTTGATAGCTTATTTTATTACATGAATCCAACAGAGTAACAGTTCAGAATGTTGCAATAAAATGTGTCGAGTTTTGGGAGGGTTTAAATACTAAGGTTTTATCCTATCGCTGTATTCTGATCCCCCTGTGACATGCCCCCCTCCTTAGCTTCGCTTTGCTCCGCTAAAGCGTATGGCTCTGGTGGGTCATCTGCGTTAAATAATCCCTTCTTCTTCATTTTCAGTGACGTTTTGAAAGGTGACTGTCCTGCAGGCTAGTGGGGCTTGATGTCGTTGGTGTTTGATCCATGTTGTTTACATGAGTGGTAGGGCAGAGTATTTTAATACATACATTTTTAGGAAATAATCGATATAGGCATTTGAAAACTTTACATTTATATAATATATATATGGTTCCTAATACTAGGGCTAAGTATCCTGATGTTTGTAGTATAGACATAACGTATTCCTCGAGTGATTTTACGCGTCGTTCAAATTATGAAGTATTGATTTGTGTTTGTAACGTGTTGAGGTTGGTGTTGTAGTGATTAAAGTTATGGGTTACCTTTGGGGAGGTTTCTAATAATTTCTCTAGCGCTGGAATGTCTATTTCTTCGAAAGTGTATGTAATGTTCTTAATTTTTGTTTCGCAAGAGATGTTTTTGTGTGATCCTCTTATTTTCATAATATTACGGTCGTATGTGATTATACATCCCATTTCACTATTAATTAAGGTTAGTTGTTCGATTTCTAAAACTTTATGTGTTTTACATAATGCGTCAATTTGCTCACATTCCGTAGGGATAATATAATGGTTTTCAGTCTGTAACGGTACAAACGTCAATTCTTCCAGTTTGGCAAGACAACGACAGTTTGGCAGGTTTTGTAATCAACTGTGTGTTGATTATTAATTAATTCGATTCTACATTCAGGTCAATTGATTCTATTGCGACTCGGTTGAGTTCTCTTACAAATATAGATGATTGCCATTCGTTTACAATATTTGTTGAAGTAGTGGCTGTCGACAAAGCTGTATTGATCTGAGTTGGTTTGTATTAAGTTATCGTATATATAAGTTTGTGATTATTTATCCATGTTTTTGTCTCCTTCCTAAATAATAAGGTTTTAGTCTGTTATCGTGGATTCTTTGCGTTTAACCATTGGAATTGTTGACGTGGTTATCACTTCTAAGAAAACTCTACATCTGATCTGATCTGATCTGATCTGATCTGATATATTTAGTCTTCTCGTAGTTTTTAGTAATAAATTAATTTGAATGGAAAAGAGAAAGGTGACTGGCAAATGTATTTGTGAAGGCATTGACGAAATCAAGGTTCAGATATGTACGACAAGAGTTAGAAAAATATTAAGAGATAATTTTTTTTTTATATTTATTTTTTGTTTAAATTTTACAATTTGTCCAGTAGGACATTTGGTAAAATCGTTTAGCTTATTGTAAATATAGCATGTGGACGGTTACCCCCAGCGGGCTTCCATTTTCCAGGTTTATTGAATTTCTATTGTGAGGTCTGTGTGGTGCTTCTTCTTGAGTCTTTTTTTTATTATGGTTTTGTTCGTTTCAGCAGCCAGTTGGTTTGGGTATGTTTCTAGTCTTTCCTTGTATTTTTTTGCGTACTTAGCGATTTCCTCTTTGACTGCTGGTATTTCTAGGTCTTTACGTAGGTCCTTGCTTCTAACGTACCATGGGGCGTCAACTATTGTTCTTAGAATTTTTGATTGCTCCGTTTCTATTTTATTTGTGTGGCTCATAACTGCCGACCCCCATAGTGTTTAAGAGATAATTGTTTGTAGAGATGTAGAGTTTTAGGGAGGGTGTTGAAATGGTTATCACTTCTAGGAAAACTCTACATCTGATTTGTTTAGTTTCCTCAATCACTGATAGCCATCTTGGAACACGCCTTGTGCCGATGAGGTACAGCAGGCTATAGACAATAGACAGGCAACGATGGCAGACTATGGACAATAGACAGGCGACGAATGTTTCGAGAATTCAGTTAAAAAGTAACATTGTCAGCGTGCCGATCTGGACCAGTTCAAACTGTATTCATACTTATACTTACACTTCTGTTTTAAATATATTTCTACTTTACAATTTATCCACGCGTTCCTCTATTCAAATATCCAAAAAAATAACCTCAACAGGAATATTCAATAAGATAAGTAGGTGGATTGGATGAGAGTATTTCTGCTGGTCCTAGCCATTCGTGATCTAGTTTGTTGGTATTGTGATCGTTATGTACCCATACTTTATCTTTCACTCGGAATATCGTTTGTGTTTTAATAATTTTTCGCATTTGATCTCTCTGATATCGCTTTTTGTTTGATTCGATGATTTCTCTTGCGTTGGTTATACAGGCGTTATGTCGATTTTTCCAAAGTTTAAACAATTGTTTTTTAGTTAGGCTGGGGTGGTCGATATTGAAAATGGCATGTTAGCTTGTCGTCTGAATGTCAGTTCGAATGGGGTATGTCCGGTTCGTTTCGTGTATTGAAATGTTATATCCCATACATATTAGTTTTAAATTTTCGTCCCAGTCGTTTTGTCGCTCGGTCGTGCAAGTTCGAATAAGATCTTTTACTACAGCGTGTGTTCGTTCAAGAGATCCGTTAGATTGCGGATGGAAAGAAGTAGTTTTTACGTGTCGGATCTTGTGTCACGTAAAAATTCAACAAGTGACAAAAACAGAACAAAAAAGATATCGATCTCTAAACAGGAGGTCGAGTTCATTATTTCCACTCAATTTATACAATAATTAAATGATAACCATTTATAGTATTTGTGGTTCACAACGATAGACTTTTAATATTTAGGCTGGTTCGAACTTATTCAGATTGACTGGGTTGATTTTGGGAGGAGTATTTATATTCTTTATTCTTTGGAGTGGAAAAAGACCTTGGTCGTACTTATCATATATTTCTGAGAACGGGTAGAGTGACCGGATGCCACCCCGGCGGTCACTCACGATAAGGCGTTTGGAATTTACTATCTTATCGCATAATTACTCGAATTTCACGACGGATCTTGTCCAAATATCAGTTTAATTTGAGGGAATTTCGTCGTTAGGAATCTTAGCATGAGTTGAATGTTTAACTTTTCTAACGTGGTGAGGCTATTGTCGTTTATTCCTATTTGTAAGTGTCCAGTTCGTCGTTTAGTAAAGTATTTAGTTAGTTGATATAACCAGTGTTGTTCGTTAAAGTCTCCTAGTTCAGTTCTTGTAATTTGTTTAAAGTGTGGTCTGTTATGTTTTTGAATTATTGGAGCGGGGTGAATTAGTTCCCAGTCGATATATTCATCGTAATAGGCTGGGTCGTTTGGATCGGATGTTACGGATGGAATTTCTTCATCGGTGATAGGATACAATCGAGATAGAGCGTCTGCAGCTGTATTTTATTTTCCTTTTTTGTATTCGATTTCATAGTCATACTCTTCGAGTCTCAACCGCTATCGCACGAGTCTCGATGAGGGATCCTTAACGTCTTTTGACCATTTCAAAGCTTGATGATCGGTTTGAATTTTAAATTCTCTACCAAGTAGATATTGTCTTAATCTTTTGATTGATCATACTATTGTCAGTAACTCTTTCTCGGTTGTGGAATAATTTTTCTCAGGAGGGTTCAAGGTTCGATATATATAACAACATGAATGTCCATCTTGGAAGAGTATTGCTCCTAATCCTTCGTTACTTGCGTCTGTCGTTAATGTGAATGTTTCGTCAAAGTCTGGGTATTGTAGTACAGGGGCTTCGCAGAGTTTTTGTTTTAGCGTATCAAATGCAAGTTGTTTATCAGTCCAGTGGAATGGGGTGTCTTCCTTTGTGAGATCTGTTAGTGGTTTCGCGATTTTAGAAAAGTTGCGTATAAATTTTCTATAGTATCCAACGAGTCCTAAGAAAGATTTTACGTGAGTCGCGATTTTTGGTGTTTCAAAATCCTTCACGGCTTGAATCTTTTTGAGATTAGATTTTATTCCTTCCTTTATTTCTACGTGTCCTAAATATTCTAATTCTGGTTTCAAAAATTCGCATTTGTCCGGTTATATTTTCAGTCCTAAATTTTGTAATCGGTCTATAACAATAGCGAAGTTGCGGTTATGTTCTTGAATATTCCGAATATTACAATGTCGTCTAGGTATGTGAAACAGTTATTTTTTACTAATCCTCGTAACGCAGTATCCATTGTCACGAGCCCCGACATCAGTAAACCAGACGGCCACGCTTCATCTTGCATACCTCAGCCATCGAAAACATAACTATTTTCCCAAGCGATAGGCTCTTCAGAAAGACAGAAACCTAATATTTAAAAAACTCCCAAATAAGCGCCCGTGTCACGTATCATAAACACTTCGCATAGTTGTCAACACAGCTGTCAATTTCCCAGGCGATAACCCCTCCAGAGGGACAAAATCTCAGTATTTAAACACCCCAGTTGCGACACTCTAACCGGTCACTCTACCGAACTCATGTACCAAAATAAAATCATATCTAAAAAGTTCAAGTTTTCTTCACTCTGATTACCAAAAGTTCGAACCGTTTGAATATTTGTGTCTTCGACGTGACACCATCATGGGTTGGAACGTTGCCGGTGCGTTTTTAAGTCAGAAGGGCATGCCATTATAGTGAAAATGACCTTGTGGGGTTGAGAATTCTGTATATTTTGTAGGATTTTGTTCCATATGTACACTTTATTAGTTGACAACTAGGTGGTAGAATACAGACTGAACTTTTAACTAAAGGACTGGGAGTTTTATATCTTCATTATGATTCGCATACCTTATGGATGGGAGTTCGGTTACTGTTTTATTTCCATCGCTATCGCATATCTAAGTGTTATCGTATACCTAAGTGCATATCCGGAAGTCAGCAGATATCTGGCTCTCGGGTGGCGTCAGTACGATATATATGGACGTTACAGCTTCGGCGCTCTGTTAGAAGGCAACGTTGCCAGCGTGCGGATCTGAATCAGCTTATACTGTACTTACTATACTATACTTATACTTACACTTACACTTACACTTCTGTATTTAAATATATTTTCTATCTTACAGTCCATGCACGCGTTCCTAAATTCATATAGATAACCTCAACAGGCTATGGGCCTAGAACTGTGAATTATAAAATAGAAACGCGAAGTAAGCAAAGTAGTAAAGTGTTGTGCAAAGTAAAGTGAGTGAGAGTGCTGTGTAAAAAAAATTGAAGAAAAATAAAATCTGCGAGTGTGAAGATCGAGAAGTTACGTGGCAAAGAAAATTTGTCTCCCGTGGCGCTTTGATATGCGTACACTTTTCGAAGAAGATGAAGACATGATCGACGTGTGTGAAGGGAACCTGCGTCATTCAGGCAGAAGTGCGGAAAAAGAAACTGTCCGTAAAAGGTTTTTAATGGTAGATCAGACAGCGAGAAAATTGATTATGATCGCAGTAGAAAGGAAACCGCTGAATTTTTTTTAAATTGCACAACAGCACATGAAATGTGGAAGAAGTTAAATGTAGTATGCGATATGAAGTCGGACGAGAATCTAGATATGGTTCAGAAGCAGTTCTTCGATTTTAGATGGGAAGAATCTGAAAGTGTTGCTCACAACTTGTCAAAGTTGGAACAGCTGGCGGCGAAGATGAAAGGCCTTGGGAGTGAAATTAGCGAGAAAATGCTGATAACACGCATTTTAACGGCGTTGCCAAAGAAATTTGATCATTTTCACAGTGCGTGGGATTCTATAGAAGATGAAAAGAAGACCTTAGACAGACTCACTACCAGGCTGATAACGGAAGAGACCAGATGGAAGAAGACGATCAGGAAACATCGGTGGCACTGGTAACAAACGGCAATTATAAAAAAGAGCAGCAGAAGCAGACAAACAGATGCGAGTACAAGAAACAAGGACCAAGCTGCTTTAACTGTGGAAAGATTGACCATTTAAAGAAAGATTGCTTTAGATACTTTATATGCAAAAGGAAAGGCCACATCAGTAAGAATTGCTTCAGAAATAATAAAAGGGACAACAGCAGAGACAGCTGGCAGTCCAGAAATCAAAATCAAGATCACAGCGAAGTTGGTCTACTAGGAAGCACTTCAATGATGCAAGCGGCAAGCCATGATATTTGGATAATCGACTCAGGAGCAACGGATCGCATGACGGTACGACAAGAATGGTTCAGCGTCCTCGAAAAATTCGACAAAATGGTGAAGATGAAGAAGAAGAATCGGTGATGTACGTTTATGGATGCGTGCGGAAAAGGAAATATCAAGGTAGAGACCCATTTGTAGATGGCAAATGTGTAGCAGGTACAATGCACGATGTTTTATATGTATCAGGTATGAAAAGAAATTTATTTTCCATTAGATCTGTCGCGAAAAAGGGCATAGATTTCAATATTTTAAAGGAAAGGAAAGAATGCATGTTTTTACAGAATCAGAAGGTAATAGCGAGAGATTCTGACATCGGAAAATTGTATAAGATCGATATGCGAGTTATTATACCGTCAGCTTGCAATCTTGGCAATAGAGCGAAGTCAAACGAGGACACACTGCAGTTATGGCACGAACAGCTTTGTCATCGAAACATCAGACACGTTAGGGAATTTTTAAAGAATTCGAATATAAAAGTTGTAGATGATAGTAACTTTTTCTGTGAAGGTTGCGCATACGGGAAACATCATAGATCGAGTTTTCACGAGAAAATTAAGCGTGCAACTAAACCACGCGAAATTATTTATACGGATGTATGCGGACCTATGGAAATCGAGTCATTAGGCAAGAAACCTTATTTTCTTATGTTTAAAGATGATTTTTCAAAATTTACAAAGATTTACTTCTTACGATAGAACTCAGAAGTAATTAAAAAACTAAAAGCTTTTTGTCTAGAAGTAAAAAATCAATTCAATAGTAAAATCAAAGAAATTCATAGTGATGGAGGGAAAGAAACTGAAAATAAAAAGGTCCAAGGATTTCTAAGAAGCCGGGGAATTAAGCATAAGATTAACGTCCCATACACTCCTGAACAAAATAACATCGCAGAAAGGGAAAATAGAAAAATAGTAGAGGCGGGAGCTGATCGGTACTATATTTGAAAACAAATCTACCGTTGTTTTTATGCGCCGACGAGACAGGACAATAAAACGCCGTATGAACTTGTGATACGGGAAACCGCCAGGTTAGGAAAAGTTTAGGGTCTTTGGTACTGAGTGCTTTGCACATATACCTGCGGAAAAGAGGAGAAAACTTGATAAAAAGGCAAGAAAAGGATATTTGGTAGGCTATCTAGATAACGGACGAGGGTATCGAGTGTACGTGCCGGATGTGAGAAATGTAATATTGAGCCGCGACGTAAGGTTTAAGCCCGAAATAGAATCGGCGAAATTTGTTAATTTAAGTTTGCCGAAAATTGTCGAGCACGAAGATGTGTGTGCGCAGAGTGATGGTGCATGTATGTATGAATGTGCAGAGAGCGAATATGAAACTAAAGAACAGCGAAATTGATGTAAAGTGTGTGAAAAGCGAAAAGCGGTTGACAAATGTATTTTCGAAGGCATTGCCAAAACCATGGTTTGAATATTTAAGACAAAAGTTAGGTTTAAAAAGTAAAAAAGATATTAAGAGATAATTGCTTGTAAAGATGTAGAGTTTTAGGAAGGGTGTTGAAGTAGCTATTACTTCTAAGAAAACTCTACATCTCATCTCTTTAGCTTTCCTAGTCATCGAAGCCATTTAGATGGTTTAGTAATAAATCAATTTATAGGGCCACCCAAACTCATAGCCCTCTTGGAACATGCCTTGTACAGCTGGGGCCAGGCCAGATTAGAAATAATACAAATACCGATAAGCCCATGGCTTTGTCACGTAATAAATGACGAGGTAGAAAAAAAGAGAAAAAAATGGCTTCGATGCTCTATTACAAGGTAACGCTGCTGTCGCGTCGAAGATACAAGAATTCGCGTGGTTTTGAATTTCGGTAAGCAAAGTGAATAAAACTTAGACTTTTAGATTTGATTTTATTTTAGCACATGAATTCAGCAGAATGACAAGTTAGAGTATCGCAATTAAAGTGTGTTAGGCGCTGATTTGGGAGGGTTTAAGTACTAAGGTTTTGTTCCTCTGAGGGGCTAATGTTTAGGAAGCGTGGCCGTCCTGTTACTGATTTCGGAGCTCGTGACATTCCCCTCTTCCTAGCTTCGCTTTGCTCCGCTAAAGCGCATGGCTCTGGTGGGTCGTCTGAGTTGGATAATCCATTTTTAACGAAGTAGAATAAATGACAAGAATGTTCGTAGTCAATACTTAAAACTTTATTAACTCCTCACCACTATACACTTTCACTAAGTTCGCTGTCGCTCGATCGATCGCTTCCGTTCGCTTATTCATAGATCGCTGTTCGGATGATACCCCCGTTCCTTACCGAATCTGTTTACCATGAGACCTATCGAATCTTTCTCGCTCCGCGTCGCCTGTAACCGTCTATGCTTTATATAACGTTTTTGCATTTGCCTGTTTACTCGTTTGGCGATAAGACGGTTACTGGTACGCGGTGTCCTTGTGGGATTTAAACGATAGATCAAAGTTGCGTGCCGCTACAGTACCCTCCTTTCAGTGCTAACGTTTCTTTGTTGAGTTTTTCTTACCCTGTTTGAAAACGATCCGGAAAACGGACTTTTCTGCTGTATCGTATCGTATATCCTTCGTTTCGAGTAGTCGTTTTCTGTTTTTCTTTTAATTTCTGTGAATGTCTGTTGCGGTGAGTTTAGTACTATGTCTGATGGCATGATAAAGCGGGTTTTAATCGGTCTATTGATATCGGTACGTTTTTTTTTTTTTGTTAATTTCTATAGTGAAATATTTTTCGTTTTGCTGAATCACCCGGTACGGCCCGTCGTAAGGTGGCTGCAAGGGGCCCCTTGCGGCGTTGTTACGCACGAATACGAATGGTGACGACGAGAGTTCGCGATAAAGGAAAATTTTTCGCGTACCGTGCTGCTTTATCGGTTGGGGTTTGATTTTGTTTATCCGTTCTTTAAGTCGTTTGACGAAATTGGAGTTTGATTGTTGTTTCGAGGGTACGAAAAACTCAGCTGGCAATCGTATGCCAGTACCGTAAACCATTTCGGCGGCCGTTATGTTTAGATCTTCCTTGACTACCGTTCGAATTCCTAGCAAGATTATTGACAGGATCTCTACCCAATTGCTCGTGTCGTGACATTTAATGGCCGCTTTTAGTTGACGGTGTAGACGTTCTACCATCCCATTAGACGCGGGATGATATGCTGTTGTTCTGAAGTGATTTGAGCCGAGCAATCGGCATAATTCTGCGAATAATCTAGATTCGAACTGCCGTCCTTGCTTGGTCTGTCGTGATTTTTGACGGCACGCCGAACCGAGCTATCCATGTTGAAAGGAGGGCTGCGGCTACGGTCGACGCTTCTTGATCCGCGATGGGAATCGCTTCGGGCCATCGCGTGAAACGGTCGATGCATGTTAAACAGTACCTATAACCCTGCGAGTATTGCTTAACTATTATATCCAAGTGGATATGTTCGAATCGGCTCGCTAAATCTCCGAACGTTCCAATCGGCGCGTTTACGTGCATCGTGATTTTACACCGTTGACATGGAATATATTGTTTCGTCCACGTTCGGCTGTCTTTGTTGTTTGCCAGACGAAGCGCGTCGTTATTAGGTTTTGTGTTGTGCGTATTCCGGGGTGAGAAAATCCATGGAGCGCGTTGAATATGCTGTGTCGAAGCGGTTTCGGTATGTGCGGTCATATCGTTTTTCCCAATATGTCGCAATATATATCTACGTTGTCATCGGAAAAACTTATTTCTTTTTTTAATTTTAACGTGTACGCATTTGAATTGATTATTTTTCGTAATTCCGGGTCGTCGTTTTTCTGCGCTGCGGCAAGCGTAGCGTGATCCACGGACTTCCCTATCGCTTCGATCCTCGTGAACTGTCCAATGTAATCAAGGTGTCTGAACCTTTTATCGAGGTTTTGGCTAAACGCGTACGTGAGAGGCTTGTGATCGGTGTAGATCACGAAATCTCTTCCCTAAAGCGCGTGTCTGAAATGTTTTACCGCGGTATACATTGCCAAGAGCTCACGGTCATACGCGCTGTATTTCTTTTGTGCGGGGTTTAGAGATTTCGTGAAAAACCCTAACGGGTGCCATTTATTGTTCACGCGTTGCTGTAGCGCCGCGCCTATTGCGTAGTCGGACGCGTCCACCGCGAGGCTGGCGCACCTGGTATGGGATATACCAGGCCCGCGTTGTCCATTCGACGTTTGCGCTGCTTTTTTTAACACTTTTTAACATGTCGTTGAGCGGTTGAAAAATACTTGTAGCCTTCGGAATAAAGCGTCTGTAGAAGTTTATCGTTCCTAGGTACCCTCTTAAGTGCTTAATAGTTTTCGGTCTCGGAATTTTTAATATGGCTTGCACTCGTTCGGCGAGTGGTTTTATCCCTTTCGCGTTCACGATGTAACCTAGAAATGTGATTTCTTTCACTCCGAATTCGCATTTTTTTTAGGTTTATGACAACGTCGTATTCGTCTAGCCATGTGAACAATGCTTTGGGATGTTCGCGATGCTGTTTTTTTCGTTTTCTGATACTACCAGGAAATCGTCGATGTACGCGTACACGAAGTCTAGCTCGCGCGTGATTTCGTCGACGAATCTTTGGCACGTTTGTGCTGCATTCTGAAGGCCCAACATAGTATTTACCGTGTCACGTAAAAATTCGACAAGTGACAAAAAAAGGAAAGAGAAAAAATTTCGATCTCTGAACAAGAGGTCGAGTTCTTTATTTTCACAAACTTTTATACGTTGGACTTTTAATATTCACACTTGGTTGGACTTGTATAGATTGGCCGGGGTGAGTTTGAGAAGAATATTTATATTCTTTATTCGTGGGAGCGGGAAAAGATCTTGGTCGCACTTGGTATACATTTTCTAAGAACGGATAGAGTGACCGGATGCTATCCCGGTGGTCACTCACGATAGGGCGCTAAGAATTTACTTATCTTATCGCGTGGTGACTCGAAGTTCACTCGTGACAACCGCTTCGTACAACCCGAAAGGTGTCACGATCGCCGTTTTTTCGACGTCTACGGACGCTATCGGAATTTGATGGTACGCGCGCACGAGGTCAATTTTCGAGAAAATTTGCTTACCGTGCAGTTGCTGCGCGAAGTCCTCGATGTGTGGGTGGTGCGTACCTGTCCGGTATGGTCCGTGCATTTAACGCGCGGTAGTCGCCGCATGTTCGTAGTCCGCCATCCTTCTTTGCGACGGTGTGTAGCGGCGAAGCCTACGGGCTCTTCGATGGTCGTATGACTCCCTGCTGCAGCATAAGTTCGAATTCTGCTTTGACCAGCTTGAGTCGATCCGGAGCGAGGCGTCGTGGCTTGGCGTGGTTTGTATTCGATGTACCACGCTGTGTTTGGTTTTTTCTTTTCCGAACACCGCCGGGTGGGTTAAACCCGGGAATTGAGCAAGGAGCTGGTGGTATTTTGAACCTCCGCTGATTGTTTTAATGGACGTGGTGACGGCTTTGGCCCATTCACCATTTGTCGTTAGGTTTGTTGTCGTGTCTATTAGGCGACTATTTTTCGGGTCTACTAATAGTCCGTAGTGGCTTAAGAAATCTACGCCGATGATGGGCGTATTAACTTTCTGTCTCCCAAATCTTCGCCGTCCAAGAGCTTTTCCGTTCTTTCGTCGTTCGAATGCGTTGTCCGCTGGATGATTTCCTCCTTGAGATATTCGTATTTTCCTGCGGGCGGTGGGTTACTTAGTATATCTTCGATTTGCTCGATATACTGTTCCCCTAGGTTGTACAGGGCAATGGCGAATTTCGTTTCATCATCGGTGATGTTTGCAACACTGAATTGAGCTTCTAGCGTTAGAAACCACACCGGTAGCTTTTGCGGTACGGATGGTGGTGCGCGATATATCAGGCTGCCTTTTTCGCCTTGTTCAGACTCGCGCGGCATGGATGCTGCTGCTCGGCTACTCTTCATACTCGCGTCGGAAGGTCACCAATTTAGCGAAGTAGAATAAATGACGAGAATGTTCGTAGCCAATACTTAAAACTTTATTAACTCCTCACTACTATACACTTTCACTAAGTTCGCTGTCGCTCGATCGATCGCTTCCGTTCGCTTATTCGTAGATCGCTGTTCGGACGATACCCCCGTTTATTACCGAATCTGTTTACCATGAGACCTATCGAACCTTCCTCGTTCCGCGTCGCCTGTAACCGTCTATGCTTTGTTTCACTTATGAGTCATCCTCGTTCGCGGCCGAGATAACGTTTTTGCGTTTGCCTGTTTACTCGTTTGGCGATAAGACGGTTACTGGTACGCGGTGTCCTTGTGGGATTTGAACGATAGGTCAAAGTTGCGTGCCGCTACACCTTCTTCATTTTCGGTGATGTTTTGAAAGATGACCGTCCTGCAGGCTAGTGGGAGACTTGGTGTTGTTGGTGTTTGATCGATGTTGTTTACATGAGCAGTAGGGCAGTATATTTTAATACACACATTTTTAGGAAATAATCGATATAGGCATTTGAAAACTTTAAATTTATATAATATATATATGGTTCCTAATACTAGGGCTAAGTATCCTGATGTTTGTAGTATAGACATACCGTATTCCTTAAGTGATTTTACGCGTCGTTCAAATTATAAAGTATTGATTTGTGTTTGCAGCGTGTTGAGGTTGGTTTTGTAGTGATTAAAGTTATGGGTTACCTTTGGGGCGGTTTCTAATAATTTCTCTAGCGCTGGAATGTCTATTTCTTCGAAAGTGTATGTAATGTTCTTAATTTTTGTTTCGTAAAAGATGTTTTTATGTGATCCTCTTATTTTCATAATATTACGGTCGTATGTGATTATACATCCCATTTCACTATTAATTAAGCTTCGATTTCTAAAACTTTATGTGTTTTGCAAAATACGTCGATTTGCACTTTTTTGTGGGAATAATAATATGGTGGTTTTCAGTTTGTAACGGTACAAACGTCAATTCTTCCAGTTTGAAAACGGTTGTGGCGCAGGTTTTGACTATATGTTGATTATTAATTAATTCGATTCTACAATCAGGTGAATTGATTCTATTCTGACTTGGTTGAGTTCTTTTACAAACGTTGATGATTGCCGTTCGTTTACAGTATTTGTTTAAGTAGTGGTTATGGACAAAGGTGTATTGTCCTGAATTAGTTAATATTAAGTCGATTTCTACTATTGGCGCTATAAATACAGAGTTTTGTTTGGAAGGTATCGGATAAATTTTTGTCATTTTCCATTCATTATTTTCCAAAAGTGGCACAGTTATAGTATATATAGTATATATAAGTTTATCATTATTTATACATGTCTTTAATTTACTTAGGTTTAGGATTAGTTGAATTAGTGCTTCTAAGAATTGTTTAGGGTCTATGATTCGTGGATTTATGATTCCTTGCTTTCCTAACATGACTGTGTTAAAAATTTCGTCGATGTTAATATGAAGTTCCGATATGGTGGATTCAGTTTGAATTAATAAAGAGACCAATATTTCGTTTTTCTCATTGTGGGTTTCAATCTCGCGTATGTCGTTGGTAAGCTTTTCGAATTGATTCGTTTTGATATCGTCTAGTACGAGTTCGATAAGTGCAATTTGATTATTAAGAATCGTTTTTATTTTGTTGTTGGAATCGAATAACGCATCGATATTTTTGTTAATGAGTTCTAGATCTTTTTCGTCAAGAGTTCTGGATAAAGTTTTAGATATTGAGCCAATGACGTTGAGCAATCCGTGTTTGTTTCTATAATGCAATAACAGCTTTAGTTGTCGCGTTAGGGTTTGGAGATTTTTATACTTTCTTTTTAGGTTGTTAATTTCCGGTTCGTAAGCGCAAGGTGGTTTGCATTGACGATCTATTAGATCGATTACATGTTGCAGTTTATTGCCCTGATCAATCGGATCGTTCAGGTCTATTATAAGAGTGATATCTACTTGCTCGTTATACATATAACAGTTGTCAATATGTTCTAAGAACACATTAGTATAATTTAGTGGTCTTACTACTAGATCGCTTTTGATGTATTCGAGAATCAGAATTATCCATACTATGGTCTTCCTGAAAAGTGAGGTTTTAGTCTGTTACCGTGGATTCTTTATGTTTGGCCATTGGAGTATTCAATAAGATAGGTGGGTGGATTGAACGAGAGGATTTCTGCTGGTCCTAGCCATTCGTGATCTAGTTTGTTGGTTTTGTGATCGTTATGTACCCATGCTTTATCTTTCCGTGGAATCTTTCCTTGATTGGCAAACGGAAAATTTTGAGCGTAGCAGTTCTCGGCTGTGTGTCCGATTCGTGAACACTTGGAACAATTTGGCTTCGTACTGTTGGCTAGTGATTGAGTAAAATTTCGTGTTAGTTGCGGATCCGCAGTAATTTGCCTAGGTATTGGTATGGTGTTGTGAGATTGGTTCTTCGGGCGGTTGGTAACACGATTTGTTTCTCGTAACCATTGTTCCCTCTCGGCTGCCAGTTGTTGGACATGGTTCAGGTTCTTTGGGTCGCTAGGTGTTACCATCTGTCCTATTTTGTGTCGTAGGTTGTGTAACTACGTTTTAAGTGCTTCGCGTTCTTCGATATCCATAGCTGCGCGTCGTTCGGCTGGCGTGCGATTTTCGTTTTGAACTGCGTAATTCAATTCATTAAGCTATCACCGAAATCTGGAGTTAAAAGATTGTATGCTTTTTGTTGCTCCTAGTTTTAAATTTTTCAATTTGTCCTGCAATTGCTTATAGTATTGTCTTAAACATGAATATAAGTCTTCGAATGAATTAATTTTTAGGTATCGTATGTTTCTTTTCGCGTTGTCAGTTATCCTTTTTACGAGTATGAGATCTAGTAACAGCTCTCTGTCACTTGCCTTGAACCTAGCTCTTGCCTTGCGGACTGATAAGATAAAGTCCTCAACGCCTACGTGTAAAGGTATTGAGAGGGTTTAGAGAAAAATAAATAACTTTATTCATATATTAATTTTACACATGGATTACTCTCTGTAGGCCCAGGCAACAACACCGTTTTTTTTATTTAGCACTTTTTTGTCTCAACGAAGACCTGAATCGTCTTGCAACGCTCACATACACTCTAGGGAGGGGATGCATACATGTGTTGCTCGCTATTCGCTCTCTCACTCTCACACGTACAATACAAATGTACTATCTATTTAACACGCCTCCTTACATTTATTTGTACATACATTCCTCTTATTTTACATTCATCCACAACCTGAACCTTTCGAAATTATTCTTACACATATTTTCGTCCGTGTTTATTTTTAGTACATTTATCATGTTTTCTTTTATATACTCTTCGAATTCTTCGTAAAATTTCCGTACTTTCCTATACTTATCGCTCCAGAGTTGTCCTCATAGATTTTTACTGGGTTATTGTCTATATTTATATTAAAGATCTTTATCACTTCCCTAATAAGCATTAGTTCATTCACCGCTTCCGATAGGGCCACATACTCTGCATACGTCGTGGCTTTTGTAACACACTTTTGCTTTCTTGACTTCCAAACAATTACATTCCCATACAATTCAATTACATATCCCGATGTAGATTTCCTATCTAAGTGATCTCCTGATCAAAACAGTCTATTATTTCACAATTTTCGTTTCGCTTATAATACAACTTTAAATCTTTTGTCCGATATAAATATTTCAGTATTCGTAATGAATATTTAAAATGTGTTTCGCTATAACAATTTTGAAATCTACTCAAGTAATTTACGCTATAGCTAATATCTGGTCTGGTATTTGAACTTATATATAACAATGCGCCAATTAAATTTCTGTATCTGATATCCGCTCTATTTATCTCAGCATTTTCAATTTTTAAATTTGTTTCCATAGGCGTACTGTACAGTTTACTATCACGTATTTTATATTTATTTACCAATGACTCGATGTATCTCTTTTGGTTGAGTCTCATTTCCCTTTTGATATAATCATACTCTATATTTATTCCGAGATATTCCTTTATTTCACCTAAATCTTTCATTTTGAATTTATCAGTCAATAGCTTCTTTACAGTTTGTATTTTTTTGTTTGTTTTTGCTACAGATCAACAGATCGTCTACGTATATTAGCAGATAAACTACGTTTTCTCCCTCTCCATGAATATACAAGCACAGATCTACGTTATTTTTCTTAAACCCTACTCTCGTCACATACTTATCTAAACATTCATACCAAACCCTCGGACTTTCTTTTAACCCATAAAGCGCTTTTGATAGCTTACATACTCTATTCGTTCCGTCTACATATCCTTTTGGTTGATTTACATATACCTCCGAGCTTATGTCACGTAATAATTGACGAGATAGGAAAAAATAAGAAAAAAAGGCGAATTAACAATAACACGTTCGTTCACTTTATTAGTTGACAACTAGGTTGTAGAATACAGACTAAGCTTTTGACTAAAGGACCGGAGTTTTTATATCTTCATTATGGTTCGCATACTTTATGGGTGGGAGTTCGCTTGCTGTTTTATTCCCATCGCTATCGCATACCTAAGTGTTATCGGCGAGTCAGCAGATACCTAGCTCTCGGGTGGTGTGGAAGTCAGCAGATGCTTAGCTCTCGGGTGGCGTCAGGGAGATCTTTCTGGACGTTACACTCCCCCCTTCGTAGAGTGAACTTAGTCTTTTAAGTTCCTGCGTTTTTTCAGAATCGATGGATGAAATTTGGCTTTGGGTGGTGTTGTTAATTCAAAAATTACACTTGATTCTCTTTCTGTTCTAGTTTGTACGGGTAACGTCGGTGTAAAAATGTTTATAGGGGTGGAAGGTGTAGCAGTAGTAACGTTAGGTGTGTTTCTTATGGTGTTTTTCTTAATTTTACAGCAAAATATATGAATACATAAGTTTGAAAGTCCTATCTTATTAGCCAGATACAAGGATATGAGTCCAATGGATATATATCCTATAATTTGCAACGTAGTGAGACCCCAAGTTTTAATTCGTGTCATTCTGTGCGAGAAAGTTAAATGATTTGCTCTATCTTCTATTTGATCCAAGGTATCGGTATATCCGTTTAGGTTGCTCATTATTTTGGGAGTCTTTTATAAGTTATCAAGCATTAAGGACAAATCTACGTTATTAGTTATATTTATGATTTTGGTTTTAATATCGTAAGAGATGCTTTTGGGATTGCCACTGATTCTCATATGATTGTCTCCATACAATATATTTATGGTTATTTTAGTTTTCAATAGAGAGGGTTGTTTCAGTTTAACAATTTGATGTCCTTCTTCCGAGAATATATTGAGTTCTATTGGTTTTTCTGGTATAGCTATGTAGTGATTTTCGTTTTTGAGTGGTATAAAAGTTATTTCTACGATCTTATAGACTGTGTATTTACAAAATCTTATGGTATTATCTACACTAATTATTTCGGATGCACAACCGTGTTTCGAACGTCTATCATGTATGGATTGAGTTTGTTTGCAAATGTACAATTCGTGTTTAATTCGACATTGTTTGTCCAAATACATCTGGTCTACGTTCATATAGGTTAATCCGGGGGTGAAAAATATCGGTTGTTCAACTAATGGGGCGAGAAATGCTCCGTTCTTTTGAGTCGGTATGGGGTATATCTGTTCTATATCCCATTCTGAGTCTATTATTGTTGGAATTGAAATTTTAAAGAAGATCTTGTTGCTTTGGACAAACAGTGTGAGCGTAGAAACGTCTAATATGTTTTGGAAGCTATTTTCTTCTAGTGAAAATTCTTTACTCATGATGTGTTTTCCTAAAGCTTTAGCGTATTGTTCTAAGAAAGTATGCTGATTTATGATTTGGGGGCTAATAATTCCTTGTTTTCCTAGTAGAATTAAATTGAACATTTCATCGAGTTGAAAGTGTAGATCTGACAAAGCGTTTTCTATAGAAATAATTTTGACTACTAGAAGTTCTTGCTTATTTACTTGATTTATTTTATTTTGTACGTCCGCGTTTACTTTTTCTAATTGTTTTAGGCTGTCGGTGTTTAGGATTTTCCTAATTAGAGCAGTTTGGTTAGTTACAATGGTTTTTAATTCGTTTCCCTCGCTAAATAGTTTGTCGATATTCTGGTTTATCAATTGTAAGTCGTCAGAATCTAAGGTTCCGAAAAGTGTTTTGCTGATTGAACCTATAGTGTTTATCAACCCTTTCTTAACCCTAGAATGAGTTAGTAATCTTAAATGTTTTCCTAGCGTTTCGACCTTATTAAATTTGTTGGTTAAGGAAGGTATTTCTGGTTTTAATTGACACGAGGTGGTACAATATTATTGAGTTTCTTTTGTGTTTTCCTAACGTATCGATGTAGTTAAATATGTCGCTTACATTCATCCCTATATATACGTTAACTCTTTCGTTATATAAATAGGCTTTGGATATTTTTTCATGGGAGACTGCGTTGTTTTCGATTGATATTAATTCTAATCTGAGCACGAGGGTTGCGACCAGATAAGCGTCCTGAAAAGTATGGTTTAATTCTGTTACCATGTATCTTTTTAATTTGGTGATTGATTAAGATTTCGTAATAGGGAGTTATAGCTTTTTCGATGTGGTAAGGACCTAACCATTCATCGTCTAATTTATCTGTTTTGTGGTCATTGTGTACGAGAAATGCATCTCCTTCTTTAAATACCGTTTGCGTTTTAATGATTTTTCTTTGTTGGTCTCGCATGTAGAGTTTTCTACTTTTCTCAAGTGTTTGTCTAGCTAGTGTTTTGTATTTGTCCAATTGTTTTTGCCATAGTGAAAACATTTCTTCGTAAGTGTAATTGGAGGTTTTGGATATTGAGAATGGGAGGTTAGCTTTTCGTCCAAAAGTTAGTTCAAAAGGTGAAAAACCAGTCGCGTCGTGTATTGCTGTGTTGCATCCTGAACATATGAAATTTAATACTTCGTCCCATTCTTTGTCCGAGTCGTTTAGGCTTGTCCATATCATGTCCTTTACCGTTGCATGTGTTCTTTCTAGTGATCCGTTAGATTGTGGGTGAAAGCTGGTCGTTTTTATGTTTTATTTTAAATGCATCTTCGAACTTCATCATGAGTTCGCTAATAAAGTTCTGTCCTTGGTCCGTTAGTATAGTCTTAGGTGCTGAGAAGATGTGTGTGCCTCCTGGACGACGTCGGCAAGTTATTCGAAAGAATACTCACCGCTCGTCTGGAGGACCATATGTCGGAGCGGTCGTCTGGATGGCATGACAGCCAGTACGGATTTCGACGGGGTCGCTCGACGATCGACGCGGTCAACCGTGTGCGAGCCATCTCCGAGGCCATGGTTGCTCGCGAGGGAGTGGCGTTGGCGGTGTCTCTCGACATATCGAACGCTTTCAACGCCATACCTTGGCACGTGATAGTGGAGGCCATGGAACACTTCGAAGTGCCTCCCTATCTTATCCGCGTCATCCGGGCCTACCTGAACGACAGGTGGATCGAGTACCCCGGTAAGGAGGACGAAGAGAGAAGATCCGTGGAGCGTGGCGTCCCACAGGGATCTGTTTTAGGCCCCATCCTGTGGATTACGGCCTACGACTCGGTTCGTTGGTGGAACGAGGCTCTGAGCCTCAACGAGGCCGCAGTGGCATGCGCAGTACGCGCCATCGCGAGTACGCGAGGCTCTGCTTGAGCGTGTCGCCGGCCAAGTCCAAGGCCTTGTGGTTCTTCGACCAACACCGCAGAGGAACCCTTCCACCCGGATTGAACCTGGAAATCGACGGTGAAGAAGTTCCGGTGAGATGCCAGATGAAATATCTGGGTCTCACCATCGACAGCCAGTGGACGTTCGGGTCGCACTTCGAGCGCCTGGTCCCAAGGGTGACAGCCGTAGCCAGCGCCTTATGCGGCTTATTACCGAACATCGGGGGAGCAGATGTCGGAGTTCGCCGACTCTACGAGGGAGTGATACGGTCTCGAGTCCTTTACGGGGCTCCCGTATGGGCCGAAGACCTGATGGCAAGTCGTCGCAGCTTGCTCTTGCTGAGGAGGTTGCACAGGACGACCGCCATTCGCCTAGTTTGTGGATACCGAACCATATCCCACGCGTCGGCGTCCGTACTGGCGGCGTCCCCACCGTTCGAGTTGCAGGCCCTTGAGCTCCGCCGGGTATACGAATACCTGAGGGGCCTGGGCCCGGACGGGCGCACGCCGCTCGACGACCATCCGGCCTAAGACGTCCGAGCGGAGGCGAAGCTGGAGACCTGGGAGCTGTGGCGATCTCAGCTGCTAGAAGAGGATGCTGTGCGGCCGCACCGGGCCGTTCGAGCCGTCCTTCCCAACTGGGAGGCTTGGAGGGACCGAGGCGGCGTCCCGCTGACCTTTAGCTGCTCACTGGACGCGGAGTATTCGGCGAGTACCTGCTAAGGATTAGGCGGGAGGTGACTTCCATCTGTCACCATTGCCGGGAAGAGGAAGACACGCCGCAACACACGCTGGAGTTCTGTCCAGCGTGGGAAGAACCGCGCCGCATCTTGCGGCTCGACATCGGCGAGAGATTGGCCCCCGAGGCGGTCGTCGAAGCGATGCTGAGGGGACAGCGGGAGTTCACCGCGATTCGCACCTTCTGCGAACGAGTCATGCTCTCGAAGGAGCGAGCGGAGAGAGAAAGGGAGAGAGGGCGTCATCCATCGAGGACGTCGCTCCGAAGAGGTTCGGCCCGCCGTAGGGCCGCGGCATCGCCGCCGCCGACCTAGGCGCGTTAGAAGAGCCGTTACGCCGAGGAGGGTCTGGGCCCCCCCTCGGACTTGCACGACAGCCCATGGAACGTGGCGTTAGGGGGAGTGGTCCCCCCCCTAGCGGTCCATTCGGTCAAGGAAGCCTCCCTCGACAACTAGGGAGAAGATGAAGAGGCTCTCGGAAGAATTCGCAAAGAACGGGGCCCCGGGACACCTCTGCCAAGCGTCAGGATGGCCACCGTGGGGTTTTAGTCGGTTTGAGTCCGACACTACCCCGTCACCTCCCAGAGGGCGGCGGGGAGTCCGTGAGGATATCCCCACGTATAAAAAAAAAAAAGGTGCTGAGATGTAAATGTAATGATTCAATAGGGCATCTATTATGGATTCGGTTCTTTGTGTCTTTTGAGGTGTTTGGTCAAATTATCATAAATAGAGAGTACATATTGGTTTCCTCGTTTAGTTTTTGGCATGGGACCAATTATGTCCATTGCTACTTTTTCGTTTGGTTCAGTGGAGGTTTGAGGTATTACTGGAATTTCTTTCGCGCGGATTCTGACAAGTTTCTGTTTTTGTCTGTAAGATTTTGTGTTTATAATTTTGTTTTCTTTCAACGTGATGGTGTGTTTTGTTAAATTGGTATATGGTAAAGTGTCTGTGTCTAAATTGAATACGTCAGTGTAGTGTAAAAGAATTTTTTCGATAGGAATGCGGAAATCGTTTTCAATATGGCTCGTTCTAATTATATTTTTGAATTTTTGAATTTGTTCGAGATCAATTTCATTAGAGAAATCGTTTGAAATTGGTATTGGTTTCTCACTAGTATTGCAGAAGCATACTTGCGTTGGTCTCTTGTCCAGATAAATTGTTTCGACTCTGGTTTGTCCTGGAGAAATTAGTTGTGGTGGCTGAAATAAGAATAAATGATCGTTGAGTTGGATTTGGTCGTTTGTAATTTTGTATTGATAGTTTTCCAGTTTTGGTAACCCTATGATTCCGTCTTCAATCAGTGGAAAGTCGTCAGGTACTATGTAGAATTTGTTTCTTTTGTTACAGATTCTAAGGTAAACGTATTCGTCTGTCTCGTATTTGTCGTTACCCATGAAGAATGTTTTCTTGTCGTCCTTCAATGGAGTAGAAATGATTTTTGAGCGTTTGACTATATTTATTGCGGCACCAGTGTCTACTAAATATCGCTTTAATCCAAGTTTTGATCCAATGGTAATTGTGAGGATTCTTCCAGTGATGGCGTTAATTCGTATTGTTGATTCTCTTCCACTTCTTCCTCGGGATTCATATTCTCTTCGTCCGTCATTATATGGTAATTTCTCGAAAGCGGTAAGTTTCTTTGGCTGGCTGATTGAAAATTTCGCTGTTGGGTACAAGCGTTGGCTAAATGTCCCATTTGACTACATTTGAAACATTTTGGCGACGGTCGTTCCATTATAGCTCTTCTTTCCGTAGATGGATTTATTGGTTTTGGTTGTGCGGTATTGCCAAGCGTGATATTTCTTCTTGTATTGGGTGTTCCTTAGAATTGGGCGTTGGCTCTCGCAATTGGTTGATTCATTGTTCTTCCTCTTACTATGTTTTTGTTGCGTTCGATTTCCCCTATACATAACTCTACCTCGAAAGCTGTATCTTGTGCTTCTTGGAGATTCTTTGGTCTTGTAGCCGATGTGCGTATTTCTATTTCGGGTTTTAAATTTAGAATAAAGACTCTGGTGGCTCGTTCAGTTTCAAGATCTATAGCAACCGCTCGATACATAATCACTTAAAATGATATCTTTAACTTCATGGGCGTCATTGCTAAAAAAACGCGTAAATGCGTAAAAAACGGGATATTCGTCCGTAGAAAGAAAAATAATGATTTTATAGAAAAAAGTTTAGATTGAAACATGCAGTTATTAAAAAAAATGTACAAAATGAAGCCCATAAAGTTAAAATCGGTTTATACTTTAATTTGCAGGAAGCTAAAAACAGTCAAATTATCGTAAATTTATCAAATGTGCCGTTGGACAAATTGTAAAACACAAAATAAAATAAAAAAAAGAATACGATAATCTCACGAGTGAGATCATGAAGCCGAATCGCATACATTGTATCACCGACAACGATATAAAAATTTACCAAATATCCCGTTGAACAAATTGTGAAATGCAGAATAAAATAAATAAATAAAAAAAATTGCACCACCGCTATGAAATTGTCATATGTTCCACTGACCTGAAGATCCCCAAACGCCCAAAGTTCGACCAGGCAAGAACGCTCCACCTAAGAAGGTTCCTGTAGTATATAAGCCCTTGAAACTTGTAAACCCTAGTCATTTTAAACCAAGTCCTATACGAATAAACTCCAAGCTACGGTATATTTTTCTCTGTCTTTTCAATTTGACACTTGAATTCTTCGTACCTAGCAATAATATCGGAATTACTGTTTTAATACGTTAAAGTATACTGTATTCTCTTATACTGAATAAATCATCTACCAAGTTTTGGCGTTATTAAAATTAAATATTAAATAAAGCTATAATTAATTATAAACATATTATACGGAGAGATAACTGAAATATAAGGAATTCTATTTACGGATACGAATTTCTTTTCCTTGTCCCTCCACCCATCACGTGACAAAATCGTAAGGATTGTGTCTGTGTCACGTCGAAGACACAAGAAATCGCGTCGTTCGAATTATTTCACAGTAGTTAGCAAGCAAAGTGAGAAATTCGAACTTGTTAGATTCGATAGCTTATTTTATTACACGAATCCAACAGACTAGCAGTTCAGAATGTCGCAATAAAATATGTCGAGTTTTGGGAGGGTTTAAATACTAGGGTCTGTCTCTCTGGAGGGGTTACCGCCTGAGAACCTATTTCGTTATTGTTTCGATAGCTGTGGCATACAGAATGTTTATCAAACGTTGGCTATCCTGTTACTGATTTCGAAGCCCTTGATACCTGCGTAGACAGTATCCAAAGAACGTCCGATCTTAACCCTAATCCTAATCGAAGTATAACAACTACGTTGCAGGATGAGATTTGACAACTATACTTTCATCAAGAAATCCAAGATCTATAATATATGTATATACGACATACATGCATATGTCCATTTAACTTGCGTTTCATTTATCATTTCGCATAATGACAAAGGCGATTGGAAAAAGTAAAGATTTTTAAATAGAATAAGTATCAAACATGCGAAAGTTGTTTGACTTCATGGGCGAAATTCGATAGGTAGATGTAACATATTTCGATATTTTTTACATTTTTATTCAAAAAGATTTAATCTTGTAAACTAACGAAAATTCTGAAACTTGTGAAACTATACATTTTTCACTACACCATTCTATCTATTTTTTAATTCTCTACAAAAAAGTATTACTTGGGGGCGAAAAATGATTAGTTTAAAAGATATTGTAACTTTAATATTTTAGCGAAATTACCGATCCTTTGGATGTAAGCCCCGTGCAGAAGTGAATATGCGAGGCTGTAAGAAATATTTTACGCATGAATTACACATGAATATGATCAATGTATTGGGTTTGGGTTAGTCCTCCCAATCCGGTCACTGCAAGGTGGTCGGCAATCCTTGGGTGACTTTACCATCTTCATCGGGTGTCTGAATTAGTTTTCGTTCATTTAAAAACTGCACCAACTGATAGTAATTATTACATAAATTTAGAAATTCATATAATTTCATTATGGTTACAATTTTTAACTCTTAAACGACTTTAATACAAATAGAGAATAACTGACATATTCGGAGATGCATAATGCAGAGATTTAAATTTTTTACGCTACATACATACTACAAGTGAATTTTCCAAAGCATTTCTTGCAGCCTCGTATATGCAATTGTGAATGAGGTTTTCATAGCTGTTTATTTAAATTCCCAAAGTATGATACAAACATAAATAGATCGATGATTGATGGATGTAAACAAATGAGCAGGATTCAGTGTCTAGCAAGGATAGTTTTCCCGGTTCTTTTTACGAATATCGCGGAAATATTTAGGGCTGAGCGGCGGTTACAACATGCATAGGAAAAAGTTGCTCAGAATCAAGCCCCCGGAAATATATTCAAAAATCATCGAAATCGATAATGAAAACAGACTTTCAAATAATTACTAAAAACTATTCATACCAAATTATATCCTCCTTGAAATCATTCGATTTTTATCTGAAATATTTTTCATTAAAATTATTATGTATGCAATAATCGACTTGGTTCCAGTTACGTGTCTCACGCTGTATGCTTATACTTTTTCTTTACATTAAATTTAACTGTTGTTGTTAAATTGTCAAACATTTTAAAACGCAATGCAATATATATGTATGTATTGGATTCTAGTGTAACTGTGTAACTGTGTAACTGTGTAACTACGTATAATGTGTAAATAAAGAGGTCTTTTTATGGCAGAGTCTTATTGATTGAGTTGAATACAATTCCCATACTCACTGCTGTAGATTGCAAAGGGTGTAACAAACATTCTGTTCTTTTATACGATCGATATTTCTGAACATGGGACGTGAAGTACCACAAGATGCAGGATTTATGCTGTATACTCGCTGTGTAATCACTGACGAGTCGTCTGTGATAATTCCTATGTTCGCCGTAAGAAATCACCGAGGACGTAAGAAACACTCTGATTTTATGACAGGTCAGTATTTTATAACCTGAGACACAAAGTTCCATTTAATGTCGTGTATATCCTATCGTTAGTCGATGGTACAGGATAAAAACATGCGACTTATCATCCATAGATAACATTAGGCATCGCGAAATTCTACTGCTTCCCACCATTAATTGTCGCGTTAATATGAAACGTATTGACACTCACTAATAAAATGTAATATTAATTAATTATATTATTAATTATATTAACGTGAAATATCAATGTCAATTATAACTAATTAATTATGCAAGACAAATATTCTTGAAACGAAATTATATTACGCGCGCGATTTCGAGTTGTATTCTTACTCTTTGCCTAAACTTTAGTCGAGAAATCCACTTTAAAATTGTAAAAATCGTATCGAAATTCGTTCAGTGGTGTTCGATATTAGTTCGAACATGCACACGCTTACCGGGAACTTTGCTTTATATTATGTATAGATAGAATAATAATATACAGTAACACACTTATTACATTTTTTATTATATCACTAATGATTTAATAGAATTGATTGTTTAAAAAGCGGTCAGAAATAAGATAAATGATAACACTACTGTCGTTAATTCGATTTCTTAGTTTTCATGTTATTCTAGTTGCTTCTAGAAAACGCTAATGATTCTCTTGAGTAAATTCACGTTTCATTAAATTTTATAAAAGACCTAAGTAAAAATATGTTTTTTGTTGGAATAGGAAATTTTTTAAAAAATTAACAGTAATTAAGATGTTTAATCATCAGAAATTAACAAGACAATTACTCTTAAAATACTTAGGCATTTATACATTCGTTATAAGATGAATAGCTTACTAAATAAGGAGCATTTTAATATCTTTTGTAAATATATCCAAAAATACCATATGCACAGTATACATAATATAATTTATAATTTATTTTAACCTAATGATATAATTTTTAGCAAAAATTCAGTTACATGATACACGTAATGATAAGTGAATTGTATATATAATAATTCTAACAGCCAATGACATACAAAATAGAAAGATCATAAACATGAAATATTTCGATCAATGTGTTTCAATCAATCATTTCTTGTGTTCAAATAATCGTTTACATATATGTAACTATGTTATAAAATTGTATGGAATATTCAACAATCTGTATACTACATACAGGTATTCCGTGATTTGATATGTAAGGCAGTTGATCAGCGATTAAAATATTGTGAACACATATTTAAATTGTAGATAGATAAAATTCAGATAAATTTTGTTATATTTATAAGCTCTTTCAACTTTTAAATATTAATTGAGATATCTTGATTCATACGATATACTATATTCAGACTTATTTGTTTATTAAAAATTACTTTCCATAAAGACGAACATTGTATATGTCAGGGAATATTCATAATTTGCGTATTACGAATCGGTATGAATACCTACAGTAGCGTTTATTATCGTGCTAGTGAAAATTAGTATCTTAAGAAAAAGGTCTACAGTCATTTCTATAATTGAAAGTTCAATATATAAATTTCAGAGTCATGATGTATGTATTCTAAAAATTCCTTTGGGTATACAAAGAGATATGGACGATTTTATTCCATACAATCTTCGGTATCAAACAATATCAAGATCCTTATTCAAATTGTCAAAGTACATAACTGTAAAATGAGAGATAGGACATATTTACAATTTCTTAGGGACTATTTCTGGTTCATACAAGAATACACATTGAAGTATCGTCTAAGACTTTCTTTATCAAATGTTGGGATATTGACTCATTATTCTTGAAAATAGCTATGCTGGAAGACTAGATTAATGATGTCTACAAAATTTAACAGTAAATCCTATAAAATTTATCCCCATCGTTTAAATAGAATCAAATTATAATCAGCCTGTGCTTCAATAAGTAATATTTCAATATGACGTACTACCAATGCCCTCGTCTTTTAACATGTTGATCCAAATATAATCACTTCCAACATCGATTCAGAATTTCACCATTAAATCACATAAATTATATAAATAAATCATTCATCGATTCATCCACCTTAATCATCATTCGACTCATTAGGTGTATTCGACTAAAACACTACGATCATTGTCTACATTGTATTCGTTTTTGTTCCTAATAATTTTCACGATTAATGCTATTACTTCGGATTTACTCTTGTGTATAGCTGCCTAAACGAGTGATCTAGCATCAATGTAACTATCAGTTTTCACTGTAAAACTTAAGAGACCTTTGTGTCTTAGATATGCAAGTCAAATCCAGCTTCAAGATATAGGCGGTAGTAGTTTCGCTCGTGACAAAACATATCTTCAAACGATCACGAAGCTCGTTTAACTAACTCGGCTAAACCTACAGGGCTATAGCCGAGGAATCGTGTTATCGCAGGATCCTCGAGAATAAAACGAATCTCGATCAGAAACGTGAGAACGGTCGATTTATCAGATACCATGATCGAATTCATGATATCCCTCAGCGCCAGTGAACACAACGTCCACCCAAACTCTCATAGCCTCTGGACTCGGTGCCATTAAATGATACAGTCTAGATGATGTTTTAATGATGAAAGTCAATGATGGCTGCGGCGATCGTACAGTATTCATGTGGTCCACATAGACTTCTTCAATCGACTAAACATAAGAAAACATTTTGTGTTGTTATATTATTATTGAAATTGTTGTTCTATTATTGAAAAATCAATTTAATATTCAACGAGTTCTACAAGTACTGTCACTTATTTGACGTTGCACTATCCATACATGTAAGTAGGCAATTACATATGACAATCTCCCCGTTTATTTCATTTCAGTTTTATGAGTACAACTCACATTTTGATCTACTTGACCTTTCGTGTCAAATGGTCACAATTAGTAGCAGTATCAGCTATCGCAAAAAATTCTGTTCTTTTCTTGAAACTATTCAAAAGTATAAATATGTATAAATATAAATAACGTAAAAAAGGTAGTATCTACTATATTTGTTTGATATTTTACTTTTATATTTACCGTGTACATAGTAAGTTACGGTAGATTTTTGGAAATCTCTGAATAATGATTTGCAATGTAATTTTCGTATAAATAGTATGATAATCCTGTACACGTATGTATCATACCTGAAAGTATATCATTCCGCGCGCCTTCCTAGACGAACTGTCGCTGTAATACGACAACGTCTTCCTCTTCCGGTCGAAGACGAACCACCGTTTGTTCCAGTGATGGAATTTTTTGCTCATTTTTGATAGGTAACCACTGCAACTGGTCGTGTCGACCGTGACATCGTGTATTAGGGGTAACTGGTGCCCGGCGGTTTCAATGTGGTGCCTCAGGTCCAGGGACTCCGACTTGATGGGGAGGTATCTCGTAAGCGGCCTCTGCGTCCATAAATCATCGAATTTACAAACCGTGAAACTGAACTGTCAGGTTAAACTATCGTTTAAACAGTATTACCATACAGTTAAGCACCGAACTGCGTGAAAATAGAATCTAGAATTGTGGACGCGAACGTTGTAATACATATTAGAATTTCATTTTCTTCAAAAGATGATGGAAATAATTTTCCATGATAGTTTATTGTCCTGAACATTTAAAACATTGTGCACGTTTCAAAGAATTAAACAATAATTGTCATTCGATTAATTCGTAACGTACCTGCAGTTTTGCCTTTTCACGATGTTTGACCGGTTGCAGTGGTGCAAGGGTATCCATTTCGCTGGAGGTTTGTGAAAGGGGACGACTTCCGTTTCCGTCGATTATTCCACCGCTGTTATTGCTAAGTCTCTCGCCTTCCATTGATGTCCTTCGATCGTCTCTCATCTATAATACAAACGAACGTCGCCCGTTAAATGAAAAAAGTAAGTGCTACTTGAATCATATTATTGGGTTGGCAACTAAGTGCTGCGTATTTTAAATAAGAAGGAAAATTCAAAATTTTTTCTTAAAAATATAACTTTATTCAATTAGGTATTGTCCGGTTTTGTCGATGACCTTTTGCCATCTTTCAGGTAGCGTCATAATTCTATGTTCTTAAACTTTTGATTTTTGCCAGCAAAAAACTGAATTAAATGTGATTCTACATCATCAGCGTCATTACAAATTTTACCATTTAAGGAGTTCTGCATGGAACGAAATAAATGGTAATCCGAAGGCGCAAGGTCAGCGCTATATGGTGGTTATGACAACACACCGAATCTAGTTCCAATAATTTTTGACGAGTGACCAAAGATGTGTGGGACTTTGCATTATCATGCTGGAAAACAACACCCTTACGATTCGCCAATTCTGGCCGCTTTTCTTGAACTGCATCGCTCAGTTTAGCGAGTTGTCGAATGTACACGTTTGAATTAATCGTTTGGTTTCTTGGTAAAAGTTCAAAGTACAGAATTCCTTCATAATCCCACCAAACTAACAGCATAATCTTTTTTTTGGTGAATCTTCGATTTTGGTATCCTCTGGGCTGGTTTATCTTGCATCACCCACGATCTTTTCCGATTAACGTTGTTATAAACTATCCACTTTTTGTCGATAGTAATCAGTCGTTTCAGAAATGGATCAATTTCGTTGCGTTTCAGAAATGAATCGCAGATGCTAATGCGTTGCGTCAAATGAATTTCTTTAAGCTGATGAGGGACCCGTAAATCGAGTTTCTTGACATAGCCAAGCTGTTTTAATTTTTTTTGAATGCATGTATGCGATACATTGAGCTTCTCTGCAATCTCACGCGTTGTGCTATGACGATCTGAATCGATAATGGCCTTGATACGGGTCTCATCAACTTCAATTGGACGGCCAGATCGTCGAGCATTTTTCAGTGAAAAATCACCAGAACGAAATTTGGCAAACCAATTTTGACACTGCCTTTCTTTCAAGGCTCATTCCCATATACGACATAGAACTTCTTGTGCGCTTGCAGATGCGTTCTTGCCTTTTCGGAAATAATAGAATAAAATGTCTGAAATGCGCGTCTCGTTCTTTCATTTTTAAATTGGGATAGAAACGAAACTAAATAACTGATCGATACAATTTTTTGATCTAAATTAAAGGTGGAAGTCCAAACAACAAGAAAACAATATAGGTTAGGTGCTTTGAACACGTTTGCAAAGCAAAAGAATTTGCTAAGACCACCTATTGACAAAATCCGCAATCACTTAGTTGCCAACTCAATACTTAGGCAGATACTTCCATTAAAATCAATTTAACTCATCTATCACTTGTAGGACCTGAATCACTTCAATACACTGAGTCTTCTACAAATTATTGAGTAAAATCTTTCCGATATATAAAACAATCTAAACAATCGTTCTATATAGGATACACAGATAAGGAAATACATAAAAAAAAAAAGAAATGGCCAAACAGAGAAGAGAAGGACGAAGATGCTATGCATCGTCTCTAATCAACATTCAAGCGATCTGTCCTCCAGAGATGTATATGTATATGGTTATTTATAAATCTCAAATCGGAGGAGACCATACGTAAGAGTCACACCTGTTTACGCTGTTCCTTGTAAAGATCTATTTCCCTTCTCTTTGTTTCTTCGAGAAAAGAAGACTTCCAAAGATAATCTTATAAGAATCGATTCAGAAGAGGATGCACAAGCAATTGAAGACGAAATTCCTCCCATGTTTTTTTTCCCATCCGAACTTGACGAGTCAATGTCGCGTCGTACCGTGACAAAGTCTCAAAGTTTCGTTCGTAATCTGGTAAATTTTCATTTCGCGGCGAGCAACGACAGGAATTAATGGACTGCTGGAAATAATTCGAACCAACGCTCGTTAAGTTACGGCAGGCTGTTAAGTATATTTAACGAGAAAAATTTGCGCAATGAGGCGAGCCAGAAGAATAGCGTACGGGTGAGAACGATAACTATCGTTGCCTTTTGTCTTTCTTTGTCCATTAGTCGAAGGGCTCGTGTACCGTTTTGTTTCGCTGAAACGGGCAACCCTCTTCGAAAATAATGCGTCACACGCTGGCTCAAACAATCGGGGAGAGCGGATTTCAAACGAACTTTCACTGAAATTGAAATTTCACGTAATAGCATTCTGTTTTCGGTCGTATCTTGCTTCGCACGTGTATTCATCGAGACTTTCTTTTTTATTTATGACATTGAAAATTGAATTCTAGAACTCGCAACTTTTATAAATTTGGTAAGATTATAATGAATTATATACTATTTTTTTTATCTATTTAGTAAGTAAGTATACAGAATATTAAAAAAATCCAAAGACACTGGAACGTGCCACTATCATTCCTAATCTAAAAATACAAGTTTCTTCATTGTAATGCTTCTCTAAGATTGTTCTTTCCGTCTATCACTATTTTTATCACCAAGTAACACACAGCTTTGCTGTTCGAGTCTCATAAATTTTCTAAACGGTATAATTTTTCACTCTCTTACGCCATGTTAAATATACAATACCAACGAAACGTTATTCAATCGTCATGCAAAATGTTTACGAACTAATTCGCTGCCGTTAATAAAAAAATAAATAAAGAAGCAGAAAGCAAAATCCAACATTAAACTAATTACAAGAAATAAATGTAAGTCCATTTAAGACAATTTCACACACTTCGCCTGTTTATCACTTACTCGTCGCCGACGAACGTGCTTCTTTTTGCTCCTGTTCTTCATGTAACTCATCCACATCAGAGACATTTTGAAATCCTCTACAGTACTACTACTACTTCCAAACAAAGAGATAAACGGGGTAACAGCACTACCATACAATTACAAAACAAAATATCTTCCAGTACCCAGCATCCATGAGAATTATCCAATGATCGTTGTTTTTAACGAATCTCGATACTCTCAATATTTTTTAATTAACTCCTTCGATTATGAAGAAACAAAATATAGAAGGAGCTACGGTGAAACGTGGTCAGGCAGACCAAGCGGTTGAATCCTCCGGTTCGAAACGGGATGAACGACAGTGAAGAACTGGTGTCCACGAACGAACGTTTGTCGTCCAACAGGCTGGTTCGCGGGTTAAAATGCCGCGTCTCCCACCCTCTTCTCGAAGTCTTGTTTCTACGCTCGGTAAATCGGTGGCTCATTCATGAGCAAAGTCATTATTCGTGACACCGAAGGTGCCGATGACCATCAATTTGTTTAACAATGATACAGAGTTGTTTCTGTATTCTGCGTAGCATTCGAGGAATCTGCGTCACTGGGCTCTATGTGAATTTTATTTGACATCGAGCGTTGCCGTGGAAAAGTCCACGCAGTATTGCGGGATTGCGTAAGTCGTAAGCCGGCGACAACAATTTTGGTTTATCGTTCTTTGATCGAATCGATGCCACTGTTCGTTTCTTTTCTCGTTTCTTCTTTTCCTCGGCGAAGATGAAATATGGATTTGAAATACGAACCGCATTAACGTGGGTGGAAATTGCATAAATTGTTGACTTTATTGTCTTGGAATGCTCAATGAAGGATCGTTGAAAGGTTTCGCGTAAAGCTGAACTATCACTCGGAAAATAGTGATCATTCGAAGAAAGAAATCAGTGGACGACAGTTGTATTTTTATATGCAATTTATGAATACATATCTAGAACCTTTTGGTCTTTGTTAGTAACGTATGAAAATATCACGTGATGTTGAAACGACAGATAGTTAGCTAGGCAGTCGCACACTTTCACAGCGAAAATAAATAGTATATTTCTTCGTCTTTTTTGTACTGTAAGAATTCTAGACCGACATTTATAGAATACTTGTACTTTCATTTCAATTTCATACTTCACAAGCTGTTAATAAAGTTGTGGAGAGTTGTTATTTCTGCCATTTTTTTTTCTCGTCTTCGAATTGCGTATAATCGATATGAACACTGTTTCTACTATATTACGCGTACGATTGAATTACATTTGTTACATTTTTTTTCGCATAGCTATAACCGTGACAATGAATCATTGAAAAAGGTGGGACGAAAGTAAAGCTGAAAAAATTTCGTACAGATCGGAACGCTGAGTTGGCTAAATCAATAACGCGACAAAAATAAAAGGAACACCGACAGGAAATTCATTTTTTCATCTGGCAACAAATTGAAAAGTAATTCTTTTCGTTGCTTAGCAAAGCATACCGGCTTCCTGAAATAAATTCAAACACCAGTTACTGTTAAATCGAAAAGCTTTTTTCTAAATAGAAGATATGGATATATCGATATTATTATATTTCGAACATAGGTAAAAATAAATCAGGTTTTCTTTGATCGTATTAAATATTGGCTAAAAAAAAAAAAAAAATGAAATTTGTGCGAAAAATTACATTTTGCGATTAAAGTTGGTAGCGATGTCAATTCGCAAATTCTACACAATTCTTCCCACATAGACGCTGGTCGATTTTGCAACATTGACGCATCGAGTCATTCGAGTCCTAGATACGCGAGTATCATCGCAAAAATACACAGCCGGCGACGAAAACGTTCGCTCCAGAATGTTGCGGATATTTGTGAAATACGCATTCGAAAGTTTGTGTTCGTCTTCAACACTGTAAACTACGTACTGCGTGAAAGACGCGATTCCATTACGAAAATGAGATTTGTTTATTAATAAAATCGTCTCGTGCGCATGACATTGTGCCTTGGTATTTTTTATTCAGCGTATACGAATTATACACACACAGTTCTTCTTCGTCGTTATCCTAAATACCACAGCTAACAGATCTTGAAGATTATTAAAGCAAACACTCTAATAATCTTCACACTATGAAGTAACACTATGAAATTGTCGAATCATATTAGACTCCACATCGTTCTTTCAAAATTTGCAAAGTTCTACCATTCGGCAAGAAGCTGAAACGCAAGTGTATACTGTTGATAATAAGAGGCGTGTTTCCATCAGCGGAAAAAAAGGGGTCATCACACTCGGGACTTTCCGCTATTTGAAACGGCGAGTCGACAAAGGAAGCATGCGAAAATCGACGAGTTCGTGGAACACATACGAGGAAGCGATTCGTATTGTTCCTTACGGTCGACCGTAAAACTTCTCCTACGTTCGTGCGAACAAGCAGACGAAACGAATTCTTCAAAGTTCGGTGGAAACAGGAAAAAAAAAAAAAAGAAAAAATAACTCGACGTCGCTTGGACCCTTGCGATTGTGACGCTTTTCGAATATCCTACCAGGAGGAATTGCATCTTCCTGGAATCAGACCTCATCGCGAGTATATAAACGTTCGTCGATCATCTTGAAAATATGATTTTAAATTTAGCGACACGACATGTTTGAACAGTTTGACAGTAAGTTTGCAGAAAGAAACGTTTGATGTTCGACGAGTATCAATAATATTTCCTGAAAGTTGCTGCGAAGATAAATTTCTATCGATGATCTAAAATTCTTAACTTACAAAGTTGTGACCTTAAAGGAATCACGAAGTCATTTTCGGAACACTATTTAGCGATAAAAGTTGAGAATGAAAAATGTCTAACTCTGGACTAAAAGAGACACAGAGGACCCGATTATTTATTTTCCAAATAAAAATACAGACTATTTATTATATTGTCAGTAGAGATAAATATTATGCAAAAAGTTCTCGCCATTTTGGCACTTTCTCTCTTACTACCCAATAGAAATAAAAATAGGGTTTCTGGTCGTTACTTTGCACGTAGCTATTTTAGAAACAGCTCGTGTAATGCAATCATAAAACGAAATCAACAGATATCCTAAAAGATGAAATCTGTATTGTAACAGGATGTTAGCACGACTATAACATTCAGAAAGCATTTACAGCTATCCAGAAATTGGCAAGTTAAACACCTAATCCAGACCAGATTCACTGCGCGGTATAACATTTACGATAACTTTCGAAAGGAATTGTTCGACGTTTTCCACGTTATCGGGAGAAATAATCGACATGGGAAAGGCAAGCACCTTCGTTTCATTAATAGTCGAAACCTGTTTTTGATGGTACTAAAGCGACATTTTTGAAACAACTTGACGTACTACGCTATTGCAGAAGTTTCGTTTGAAAATCTCAATAAACGTGTCATGATCATACGGTAATTTCACGTGTACATGCATTTCTCACGATGCAAGTCTCGCGTATATATTTATGCGTTAATGAACACTGCTCGTATGGAGAAGCGCAACGCAAACTGCATCGCGTATTACACTCGAATTATTGATTAAATGTTAAAAACGCATATCAGAAAAATGTTACACTAATGTTTACGGTGATTCGTGCATATCGAGATTCGTATAAACGTGAAAAGAACAGATTATAATGTATCGCGCGTGAAAATGTTTTTGTGTCTCAAAATGAATTTAATCTATAAATAATATAAAGGAACGCACATACTATGAATATAAAAATAAATAATACGATTAATAACGTTTCTTTAAATGATTACCAAGTAAATGTATCTATCTTACGAACTTTCAATTCGATGAAAAATTTCACATCGTGGTCATACTGGCCTCGTTGCAGTCGTACTTTTGCAAAGTTGAAATATTCCAACGATGGTTATAAATGTAAGAAATTAAATTGAATATTCCACGAATCTTTGTTTTTTTAATAGTATATTACAGATTCTTTATATGAAACAAGTTTCCCCTATTAAAATTTTTCTTAGCGTGCGAGTAATTTAACATCTGTCTTCGTTTCGTTAAAAGAGATGACATAAAGCTACTCCTCGACCCCGGATGATTTCATTGAATCCGTTAAGTACAGTGGTCGCCGGTCGTAATTACTAAAATTAGGCTGTCTAAGTGAATGTTCTGGATGGTTGAAATGATCGAGTAAGTTAAGACACACACGATCAATTTTTCATTTTCAAAACTTTTCGAATGACAAACACGTTTGCTGTCTTAATTCTGTGCCTTTCTCATTTTCTCTTGAATATTAAATAATATTGAATTAACATATTAATATTAAGTAATATAATGGATATTAAATTCCAAACGAGCTACAATCGTGAAAAGCGAAATAAATAATGAAATTGCGATTTTAGGGATTAGTTTCTGTAAAAATTATAAAACATATACTATTGATAAAAAGTTTGAATTAAAGAACAGACTATGAAAAAGTAATACTTATATATTTATTGATGGAATATGGATGGAATATAGACTAAATACAATTTTAATGATTTAAATTCATGTAATTTTGAAATGGAAAGACTATACATATAATGATTTGTAACAAGCAGTTGCGATAGCTTTTATAAATTTCCCAAATTTCTCACTCCATTGCACTCATTTGTCTATCAGTCTGTTTTCAACGCATTTTACACAAACCGAACCAGAAATTGATTCGAATTTTAAAGTGGATAAACATCCCATCGGATGACTAACCACTCAACTTTTATCGGCACCACGGTGAACAGCAGATAAATATAGCGACGGCACTTTTTGTTTGCATTTTGACGATAGAACTTTTAAGCTGAAACTCGCCACTAGCGATAAGAAACAGAGTTTCCTACGATTATCGATTTTTCTTTTTGGTGTGTACATACGTGTACCACCAACATTTTCCGTTTAATTTTCTCTTTCATTTTTCTTTTAATCGACGTGGTTAGAATTCTATCATTCGAGTTTAATATAAAAGATCAAATGTGAGACAATCTCATTCCAATGTTCTCTACTTGAAATGCTTTAAAATATTTGAAAATATGATCTATTGTACCTAACATTTTGTAGTGGTAGATATTTTGGCAAAGCTACGACTATTAATGATTAGAAAGCCGAAATCGTGGAGCAAAGGGAGCCACGACTCATCTGAAATTTTGTCAAATGGCCCTCACGTAATTTCAACGTCCAATTTCAGACAAATTCGTAACGAGATTCCTTTTCACTATTTTTTTTTTATTCCCTCCATACAAAGTAGAACGCGACTCGACCCGTCAAAAGTCTTCGATATTTCGTTAACCGAGATGAATCATATTTTTGTCGAACCATGAAAGTCTTGGCATCTAGACAAAATATGGATCTCCTCTAATTTACCCTGAACCAGCTTTAAATGTTCGAGAGAAATTGCTGTGTCACGGCCACGAGTTCAGTCGACTTAACCGTCTCGTCAAGCTTTAATGACTGTGAATTCGACGAACCTGTTAATACGTACTTCCTAATCGGAAATCTGCATTTCCCTTCTGCATTTCCCTTCAAATTTTTCTGTATAGAACCATTCTTTATTCAACTTTCGATAGAACAAAAATTTGGTTCGCAAAAGTTGATCAATCGCAATCGATATTTTTCATCGCGACCGAACATACATATTTCTTTTTTATTCTGCGTTTCACAATTTGTCCAACAGGACATTTGGTAAATTTTTATATCTAACACACATATATCTATGTTTTTGAAGAGTTAGTATTGTAAAAATATATCATCTTAACAACTACTAATTATAGAAAAGCTAATTAAGAAGCAAATTTTGGAGGAAGATTTTTTATGTACTCACGTTATCATTTTGGAGCAGACTGTAGGAATTATTTGAAGGTCCTGGACTGGATGACGTGAGTTCTGAAAGTTTGCTGGCAGACAATTTCTCGTTGGTTCCACCCTCTGCACTGTCACTGCTTCCGCTACCACTATAAATTTAGTGTCGTTAATTGATTTCTATTTTCAAATGATCTTCGAAGTCGCATCGATAAAAGAAATTCAATTTGTTCGGAATGACAAGGACAAACGAAAACTTGTACATTAACTTTTTGAATTAAATTGTGCCTGCAGTATTTGCACTCTACAGTTAGTTACCTTCCTATTTCATCGATTTTAAAATTGACTTTGAAATATACATAATTGCGTTGAGATTACTTATGTTATAGTTGAGTTAAGATTATAATTAATCCTCTATAATAGCATACGTAACATCGAAGTTACGCAATCATGTATCTATTTTATCTTTTTGCTTGTTTCTGTACTATTCTATTCTGCCGTTGTAGCATCCTATAATTGTACCAAAAGCAAATAAGCTCTGATGGACCGCAACATTTTTCTAATAAAAAAAAAAGAAGCAAATAGATAAAGTATATTCCTATATAACCTTTTCACTCATGTTCAAACTATATGTATACTTAAACTATCAATATGTCTATTTTTCCCACATTTTGGAACACGTTAAAAGAATCTAAGCTGCCACTGATAATAATATCTACGGTGAAAATTTTCCCAAAGCAATTCGAGACCACATCGATACAAAAATTAAGCGAAGGATTAGGCACTGATAATTTACGGCACTGATTCAGAAGCAGGAACGATTCGATGCATCGTTAACTAGGGAACAATACGAAATTTTCAACCAACAAATTCCTACGTATTTCGACAAGTACAAAGAAGGTCAGAAAATAAATGGAACGAGGAAAACGATTGGATTGTTGGTTGGCAACGAATTCGAAGCAGCCATAAGCACCGTGGTAACCGGACCACACGAGTAATGCATCTTCCAACTGATTTACGTCAACCGCATCGAATATCACCGGTTTTTATCTTACGTAATCACCGATGTGATCTTCCTTCGAGTGCTTCTCGTTTCGCGTATCGAACTCCGTCCCGTAAACTTGAGCCACGCGAGATCGCGAAAAAAGCCGGAGAAGGCAGCAGGCTCTTCTAGCTGGCGAGGATCGCCACTACCAGCGAGGCCATAGCCGCAGCAGGTATTATTAAAACCTAACAAGTACAAAGTGACTCGGTCGACCGGTTCGACGGTGCCACCAGCATAGCATTTAATTCTTCTACAATGTTCAACCGAACTCGACGACACTCTTTTCAATCCCGTTGCTATGGAGACGTTGTCCTTGGCCCCCCAGGAACAGGGTCATCTTTTTCATTTCGTTTGCTCCTTTTGCCAAGCTCTCAGTGTCCATGGATGTGGTCATTGTCGAGAGGTGGAGCCGTGGCAGACAAAAAGAAAGAGAAAGAGGAAGAAGAAGAGGAAGAGAGAGAGAGAGAGAGAGAAGTATATACAGGGTGATCCTGTTAGGTGCAATCCTCTCTTCTGTTGCCTTATTGATGTAGAGAATTCATTAAAGTGACTGTTTTATCGCTTGTTTGTAAAAATGTATAAGAGTAACAGTTATAATACATACGAGGAATTTTCAAAATATATTTCTGGTATATTGGTTTGGCGAGGAAAGGATATTGTCTTCGTATTTGTTAAATTGTAATTCTGACTAAGAATATCAAATATGCTATAAAGTGGTCGTTTAAATGGAAGCATCTTCGTGGATATCTTGCCGAAATTTGAGTAAACTACTTGAAATAGAAGTTCCGTGATAAACGAGTATAAGATGCGAGAGAGACAGAGAGACAGAGACAGACAAACAGATGACATTTGGACAGAACGAAGAGATCAAATTTATCTTAACTGTTAAGCTTCTCTTTTTGGTAGGATCGTACATTCGGCACGTACTGCAGGCAAAAGTGAAGTCGATTTTGTAATTTATGGATTAATTTACGGAAATTAACAGCAGACAATTCGTAAGAAATTACAAGCAAGTTGCCGCGTATCTTATTGAATTTATTTTGAAATGTACGCCTCGATTCGAACACAGCGTTTCTCTTGCTGTTACCCTCAGAAGCTATAGAATGCTTCTTCATTAGTTATGCAATAAGTATTACATAATTATCTAAGAAACTAACACACAATCGTGTTAATTTTATACTTATTACAAAAATCAGTCAAACTTGAAACACTTTCTTTTAAAATTTCCTATATCTTTTCGACCGACCCAATACTTATTCTATTAAAATTACAAAAAAAAAAAAAAAAAAGAAAGAGGAAGAAATGAAAAACAAAATCTTTCTAAACTCACAAGTACCGATGACGAAATTCGCGCGAGTACGTTTCCAAGGGTCGATAGAAATTTTTGTAAAGCCAATCCTTGCTGACAATGTAGTATCGATTACTAGTAAGAAAAGTAATCAAGCTGCATCCTCTGAACCTAGCTTCGTTAAAAACGGACGCACCCACTTCCCTTGCATTCATTCTCGCGCATTCTCCTCCTTTTAATTCGCACCCACTGTGCCTTCTTCAGGAAATTTCTTTCAACACAATTTCAACACGAATTTCTGACAAATTCTCAGTTGCATCATTTTACTATCAATTTCTTCTTTTTCTTCAGAGTAGACGATACCACGTTCTTCAACGATAAATATTTCCTTTCATTTTTCCTTGCTCTTCGTCTCAATGGATTCTTTGACTGCGTTTTCACCTTCGAAAAATGCACGCATCAGCATGTGGAATAACCTTGCGAGATTGATAGCGTCTACACGTATATCGTATATATTTTTTTAATCTTCTTTGAAACTTTGAAGAATTCAATTTTTATCTTTCATTCGAGTTGGTAAAAATATTTTGATAAATCTCATGGTTATAAGCGGAGATGATTCTGTCAAAAATATGTTCCGGCACTTTCACGTTTGTTGTAATTTCTATAACGTATATGTATTCTGTTATCGAGGCTTCGTTTGCTTATGAGAAGCAAGAGTTATAGTCTGCTAATGTAATCTGAAGTTTAGAAATCAATAATCGTTACAGATATAGGTATACATAAACGGTTCGGTGTCAATATAACGATATAATTAATAAAATACGATACCAATAAACAGTTGAAATAGGACTTTCTCACAAAGAATCTCTAATTATTTATTAATTAATTTTGCTTATATTTCTTCTTTGCACAGTGTTCGTATTCCATAGTCTCTTCATTTATCACCGACGATTTCTTTAGGTCATCGATCGATCTTCTGGACTTCCTACTCGATTCGGTCCCACGATAAATCTTAAAGTCGCGCAAGACACTTTTATTACCTATCAAATAAATCAATCTTTATACCGCTGAATTCATCGTGTTTGCATTATCGCAATGTTCCTTCCTTTGTTATGATCTTACAATGCAATGATGCGTCTTTCTTCAACAAACGTTATTCGAATTGCATTTACGATTCTGATTCCATTCAATACCACGAAACTCTATTCCTCGTGAATTGTTCGTTGCTTTATTTTCAAATTAAGAAGAGGAAATACACGAAGCGTATTTTACCATCGATATACCCGTAAAATTTGATAAGATTCTATATGTCTCCTTCGAGTTGCGTTTATCTTATCGCTCGAATAAAATTTCAAATTTTTCTGTTACAATCGTGATTAAAAGTCTCACGATTTCTTCATTATCAAAGACAGTTACTACGCGGTCCGTCGGCCATACGAACTATCCAGAAGTTAAATCCATCAATTTCACTTTTTACAAATTTCTCGATAGTAGTATCAAAGCTGGATACGATTAGACCTCAACTTTTCCTAACGGTTCTGCTTCCGTATATAACACATATATTCCTCTGAAGAACCATCTTCTATGCACGTGTTCCGTTCTCCAAGCTTTAAAATCCGTTCATTTACAGCTCTCGTTTGACTCACAAAGCTTGTCACTTCAAACTTTATGCGATGATATGATTCATGCGAGATTTCTATAATATATATTTGTCGTATCTATCCCTAGATCACCGAAATCCTGTCTTCTAGCAATGAACAACGTCTATCTTATCGAGTCTATCCGAACTACCAGAGTTCCTGCTCACTGTACACTTTCATTAACCACAACGAGGAAACGACGTGTCAACAGCGTCAGCTAACCACGGAAAGGCAGCTCGTTGCAACAGATACCGTATCGTCTGATAACACCCCACCCAAACGTATCCAAGTAACGCGCGGGACAAGCAGCAGAGCCGATAAAGCGTTTTATTGCCGGCAGCGTAATCAACCGGACAATCTACGATCGTCGACGCCGATTCCGATGCTTCCTCGCGTCGCGCCTCCTTAACCCATCGAGGCTGCTGCGACACCTTTTACTCTCGATGGGATTCCAGTTTCGCGAAACTGCCCGATTAAAAGTGACGCGATGCGAGTAGATCACGTGCGCCATGTGATTCTTGCACAACTCGTTCCATTTACAAACAAAGGAAAAACTAGCGACTCTTTGTTACGCGAAGGTCTATTAAATGTTACGGATAGCCGCGTCTTAGGTACGTCTTAATCCTGTGGAAATCGTGCTCGCATTTTTTCTCGTTTAAAATTTAAATGCCAATGTTTAACATTAACTAATCAGAGTCAGAGCTTAACTCGTTGATGATCGGTTTTAACAAACACGATATCCATCATAAGCGATATTAACATGCTGGGAACATATAAACGTGTTTGACGATATTTGCAGAAATATTTACAAGATATTTTAACGCATAACGAGTGAAATCTTCTGTTCTTGACATCTTGGCAATTGTATACAGCTCAAATCATACTTTCCGGTTAAATCGATGAATTAAATTGTACCAACGAACGATCGTTTTTAATCGAAAAACGCACACGCTTCCTATTTCTGTTAACCTCATCGATGACTGTTTTTTTATCACTTAATGATAAAAGACGTTCTGTCATTATTGCTAAAATGACGTTGTGTACGATCACTCAGAACGAGGCGATTTCGTCATTCGTGTATACTGTACACACACGTACAGAGAATATATTTACACTGTACACTTACTAAGCAACACTGTGAGCATTTAAAAATTTTTTATATTTGTTGAATGTTACGCAATCATGTTATCTACGTTCGAAAATGTTTTATCAGTTACCTATTTATATTTTCGTTATATATCGTTCGAAGAATTGTAAACTTTGCAAATATTTATGAAATTATCTGAAATTCGATAGGTTTTTCGATGTACTTATATTTAGAATTCAAAGAAAGATAACAATATCGTTTTGCAAAGAATGTACTTATCTCTCCCCGTTGTTTCTCTCAGACTTTCAAAATTCTGTCGTGCGATTATCGAACACAAACCATGCGATTTTCGTTTGTTCTCATTTTCTTATGGTGCGTTTACACCAGGCGAACGAATGCTCGTCCGCTCTCCACTCTAATAAAATGAACGGTTTCGCGTTTCCACTATCATTTTTTAATTTTACTAAAACGAGGAGCGAACTAGCATTCGTTTATCTCCTGTAAACGTATCATTACGAGAACAAGCAAAGAATGCGTAATTTGGACTTTGAAGGCGGCATAATTAAACATGTGACTTACCTTTCTGCTGGTCCCGTTGAATAACTAGAGGATTCTTCGCCTGACTCGATACTGTTGAAAGAGGTACAGTTCATTTTCCTTTCTTCCCACTGCGACCGAACCTCGTCTTGAACTCTTCGTTTCAATTCCTCCACTCTTCGTCTTTCTTCCGAAATTACTTGGCTGCCTGTAACACGAGTAAGGTAGAAAATAATTTAATAGCATCAAAAGTTTCATTGTCCGTTTAAATATTTTGTTAGATAATTCTCTTTCTAATCGTGTGCTCTAAAATTCATTTTGTTATTTATTACAATGCGTGCGTAGAAATAAATTTTCTGTCATTTAACACACTTAGCTACGCAATTTGTAAAGCAGTTTACCTTGTTTGGCTAAATGAAGCTGTCGATTTCTCTCAATTTCTTTGAGGGATTCGATAGTCTTCCTTCCCAAGCTGCCCTGATTGTTTACAATGGGAGAGTCAGTAGTGACCCTGGAGATCCTGTCGAAGTCTTCCCTGCTCGGAGATCGTTTCTCGTCGCTATTTTCGCAAGAATTCTGCGCCAATTTTACCAGTTCATCGTTAATCGCTCTAACTCGGTTTCGACCCTATGACGATAAGAGGTAGGATCAAACAAAAATCACGAACATCAGACATTAACAATTGAAATATTCTGCTTGTTTTGTAAATAATCTACAAATTTACTAACTTCTTCCAACCGTTTCAAATGCGTTAGCTTCTGCCTTTCAAGGCTTCTTGCATCTTTAGTCGCTGTGCTTTTTGCTTCAGATCTCTGTGCTTCCAAGTGGCTCAATCGAACTTTTCTGGTTTCTATCTTGGTTGTCAATTCGCTCAAGTATCTAAAATAGACATTTACATCGTCAAATCTATGTTAGACTCAATTGTCAATCACCATATAATTGGCATACTAATTAATTAGCATATTAATTAATTAGTAAAAGAACAATCCTCTCGTGTATTAAATCTCAAAAGTCCAATTAGAAAACCAACATCGATCTAGTTTAACAATGAAAATTTCTATAAAATCGATTCTATGTTACCGATCGACTCTATCGATCATACATAGTTATAATTATTTTTGAGAATGAAAGATGTATCACAAAGAAGGTAAAACAGGGCTGAAAAACCAACAAGAATTTAAAGAAATTTAATCGCATAATCGCGCATAAAATACTCTTACCTTTGTAACTCTTCCCTGGTTGCCAGTTTGCTCGCTTCCTCTTCCAAATGATGAAATTCCAAGTCCTCAAAGGCCTTCCTTTCTGACTCCAGGACGTCTTGCTGAGCCATAAGCCTCTTGCTGATATTCTGTTGCGTGGCTTCATCCGCGCAATTTGCTAATTCCTCTTCCAAACTGCTACAAGTCTGCTGAGCCCTTTGCACTCTCTGTTTTGCTTCCGCTTGCAAATTTGCTTGGCTCGTGTTATCCTCGGCCATCTGTCTCTCCAATTCGTTTATCCGCATCTGTACCTTTATCTTCTCACCCTCGTCTTGACTGAGTTTCAACGATTCCGACTCGTATTCTGCAGACAGCAGTGCTTTTTCTAATTCGAGCTGTCACACACAAAATGCACATAATTAACGCTTAAATGAAATAATATTATAGGAGAAACGATACCATTGTTTCTCTTAACAACCTGTTCTAAACTTTGTTTTAGGAATTTGATCCTGGAAAACAAGAGAACGAGCTTTTTCATAATTGTTCGTTTCTTCCCTCTAAAATTTATCATTTAGAAACGCTTGATGCACGAATGTTCGAACGTTACTGATTAAGCTAGAGCAAGACTAAGAAGAGCGAAAAGGTAATACCTTATCTCATTGCGAAATAAGAAAAAGTAAATAAATTTTAACTCGAAGGTAAACGTAGATAAGAGGATAAGGTTCGAGTTCCCGGTTATCCTTACCATCGAATGCACTGGTATCTTTAAACTCGAAATTATTCATTTGTCGGTACTATTTAATGCTAAAGGGTATAACAGGCTATGAGGTCACTGGCGACGATTTGTCTCGCGATGGTTCTGTCACTTACGAAAAGGGCATTCGTTTAGTTAGATGGGTGTGTGCAAGCTGATATTTTTGTTATTAATGGAAGAAAAGGAAAATTGAACTTTCGATTGATGCGAGCGAGAGCGACAAATTGTAGCTAGTGCGTGCATAACCTAATAATATACCATGTAATAATATGAAAATAAATCCTTGTATTGTTTTCACGGATAAAAAATGAGAAAGAGACGAGAACTACTGCACACTAACGATGGTAACAATATTTTTCCTTTTGAAAGAAAATCTTCGACTTGAAAAAGTTTATAGAGAAATACAGAACGTATAGTTAAAAATTTGTTAAATCTTTCAGTTGAAAGAAAAGGCAATTAAATAACGGACCTCCCTACTAATTTCCTCTTCCTGGATCTCAATATCTGCCACGCTCCTTTTTAATACGTCCATATTACCAAGGATATGCAATTTTTCGTTCTGAAGGAACTCTATGTACTTCTTTCTATCCTCCTCTTCCAGTTCCTTCCTTTCTTTATCAGCCTTAGCCTCGTTCGATTTCGCGTTGTCCTTCTCCGAATTGTTTTTTTTTGGAATCGTGGAAATTTCTTTGGATTTGGAAAGCATAGAAAGCTGCTCGATAGCCTCTAGTAGGTCGTCGTTAGATATTGCCAGCTTGTTCTCGATCATCTCGCACGATTTCGATAGCTGGCCATTCTTCTTTGGCATGGAATGATTGTTTTGATTGTTGTTCTGTACAGAATTGATCAGCACGTTCTCGTACAGGCTCACGTTCCCGTTTATCGAACTGTCGTAGTTTCGCGAATGCTTATTTGCTTGTCCGTTAATTCTCGTCCCATTCAGTTGGATGGTTCCATACGTGTCTTTCGTTAGGTCGACGATCTGCGCGTAATTGCCACCGTTATTGTTGAACATCGACCCATCGATCGTCGTATTCTCGTAACCCGAGTTACGAACTTGTGAGATCGAACCGCAAAAACTATGGTCCCCGTTACCATGAATGTTTGGCCACATCATGGATTGGCTGTTGTTATTGTTGTTCGGCGTGATCGCTTGTGGATGATTCTGTATGTTGTCTGTTTGACTGTCTGTATGACTTGTCGCCTGGTTTCGACGATTGTTCGGCGAGTTACCATTTTGTAATATGATTTTTGAATTTTGCACGCATACGTTCTCGTATGAGGCCGAATTCGATTGTTTCGTAGTATCGAAGGAGAAGTGCGGTTGATTTTTAGATGGACTCTTCGGGCTGTCGAAAGGTGAATTATAACCGAGTCGCTTGTCTCGTGGTAGAGAGCCATTCGTTTTGATTCTGCGAGAGAAAATGAAGATGTGTAGTCTGGAAACTATACAACTGTATTCTATATATTTAGTTATGTACGTATATGTATTGAAATTAAAAGCTGATTAACTGAATGAATTATCATATTGATTTTTTATATAATATATAAATAAAGAAGAATAAACTTGTAACTGTTACTCAAATACGGATAACTATGTGTATTGTACAAGACTTTCGTAAAGATTGCCAAAAAAATTGCCGAGAGCTTTTAACCCTTTTAGTGTCGAACAACGATATATCGTTGCATATGCGATGGAACCTTACTATTAGCATCGCGAGAGTACATTATCTCAAAATGAATTTATAAAAGATTGTAAATGGTTGAATTTCTCTGCAGAAGCCCTATGCGAGCTGTTCCACAAATTGAAAAAATCGTTTATGGGTTTAACTTTTTGTTATATTCCGCGATGAAACCGTGTATTCGCTAGTGCCGTAAGATAAAAATTCGACACGGGAGATTTGCTCGAGACCGTAATCACAGGTTTTAGATAACACTGTTTAGGACGGAATATCTCCTTATGTTTCACAAAATAATCTTGCATCAACAGGGCGAGAATAAAACTTTTGGTGAGCCTGTGCGAAGATCATGCACAATTCGTAATCTGTGCAGTAAAGGATTACACGGTGTATACATTAGTAAGTTATTTGTGTTAGTAATAATAAGCAAGTATTACACGTTTTCAATAACCGGATAACTTTAAATGTTTATAATAATACTAGAATGTTATTTCAGCGATGTTATACCAGCTACACGAATCGCTTGTTGCGCATCATGGGATTGTTATTTAGTTTTGTGCTTTGATAATAGAGAAAATTTGTTACAAATAATTGAGTATGCAGTATTTATGATTTACGCTACGTTTTCTACATCAAACTACGACCAAACGATGGTTCTCCTTATTTGCAAATACTGTTTATAAAAGAAAACTGATTTCTCCATTTTTCCTACTGATTTAGAATAAGTATCGTTAGTAGGATTTTCAACAAATATTGAAATACAATTGGCATTAATTTATTCTCTCTTTTTGAATTTTGTAAATATCGTTCTTACTTCTTCTTTTATGATTCCTTTCTCAAACCTTACCAAATTACGTCAAATTGGTTCGGTATTTTTCGCTTAGATACAATTCCTTCGGTCCGCACTAAAAGAGTTAAAAAGTTCGCTTTACGGTAGAAGTTACCCTTAAGGAAATAATATCGCTATATCATGCGAATAATCTCTGCCTTACAACAAAAACTTGATCGTTCGACTTCCTATTTCCTTTCAGCGAAGATATGCAGGTTACTCGCCAAAAAAGGGAAGCGGAATTAAACGTAAAGTTGCTTGTAATATACGCAACATGATGTTCTACGGTCTTAGATGACGTATCAAAACAGAATTGCAAGTGTTTCGCGATAAGTTCGAATCTTCTCGCAAAAAATGCAAATAACCCATTCACCTATTAGGTTGTCTCGGCTTCTCAACGGTGCTCTGCCTCTCGTACTCCGCGCACATAGCAAGGATCTCCTCGAGTCTCATTTTCTCTTGCCTCTCGACTTCCTGCTCTCGCAGCCTCTCCTCTTGCGCCTGTTTCCTCTTGTTCTCCGCCTCTCTCCGCTTATTCTCTGCGTCGATCTGTCTCTCTCGCAGCTCCTCCAGTGAGCAACCACTTCCGGTGCTGGGAGTCGGGCTCTTCACCCGTCCAAAGCTTCTCTTCGGCTCGTTGTACTTGGGATTACGATTGAACGCAGGACTCGGTGGCTGTATCCTCTTGATGTTTGGATTCGAACCAAAACCCTGCGCTCCAGCCACGCTCCTCAGACTTCCACCACAGAAATTCCCGTTATTGGGACTGTTGCAAATATTAGGATTCGAACCAAATTTTTCCAACTGAAGATACTCGGTTGTCGTGGTCTTGGTAACAATTAAACTTTGACTCATGTCGAAATCCCTTGTCGTCAAGTCGTCGAGATCGTTGGATTTTTGGCAGGTGAAGCTTCGTGACATTAGACCTCCCTGATTCACATTGTTCTTCGATATCGTTTGAAGGATATGAGGATTTTGGTTGTTCTCGTTATTGCTATCTCGGTAGTATGGTTTATAGGTTTTCAGATAGGATTCCGCGGTTGAATACATCTGAATCTGATTATGATTCGGCGACGAAATATTTTGATGCTGATGATTAGGCGTATTGGATCTACTGGGTGTTCTGATATCCAATCTTTGACGATTCTCATCGCTATAATAGTTAGGAGAGGAAGAGGCGAAACAGCTACCCGGGGAAGATGTGTTGAGAAAATGAGCGGGGGAGGATGAATTAAAGGATGGCGTGTTCGAACGACTTCTTTCCAAGTTTGTTAAGTTTTGTAACGGTGAATTATTATTGGCATTCTTTAGGGAGATTAAACTGGAGGATCTCGAGTGACCGAGAATTTGATCGGCTGGCACGTTCGTGGTAATAGCACCCGCTGGAAACACTTTTGGGGAGACGCAATTGTTTCTATTTTGCTTCGATAACATTTCGAATTTCGTTAGTTTTCCAAGGAAACCTATTTCTTCGTCGGAGCAGGAATTTCTTGGTGATTTTCGTGGCGCAACCGGTGGTTTCCTTTCCAAATGATAGTTCTCCTGCAGCTGGTTGTCCGGTAGGGAGAAACTTATAGGCGCCATGGAGATTCTCGAATGTGGCAGTACCGATCGTAATTGTTTCGCTTCGGCTGGATGATTAAAGCGCATGTAATTCGATCTACCGATCGACAGCATGCAACCTGAAACATTAAATTCGTATTTATAGTCATCTGAAAATATTCTTAATGTATTTTTAGAAATGTGGATTTTTATATTTCAAATTATATTTTACATACTTAGAAATTAGAGTTTGCTTACAAGGAGACGACATTTTACGAAACACGAGGTTTAATTACGATGGTGTAAATTGACCAAGTAGCAAGTTTACAAAAAGTTTATAGTTGGTCATTCGTATCTGAGTCAAGGTCTTACCTTGAGCGAGTCTCACTGGCGAATTTATCGGTACACCATCGACTGCCGTAGTTCCATTTATGGGTTGAAGAGTGACCACGCCGTTGTTATTTTCAATCGTGCAATGAATGGACTCGACGCCGGTACCAACAACAGAAATATCCGCATCTCGACTCGATCCAAGAGTTAATTTACCTAAACAAAAAAATTGTACGTTTTAAGAAAGTAGGAAATGTAACTAATCATTAAGAAACTTGGAACTTTTATTTTATATTAAGAGTATAACAATTTCGATTCGAAGTGTCTTATAACGAATCCACGATCAATTGACTTTCTACGCAGAAGTATTCGAAAGATACTCGGACACAAACATCGAACGAGTTGAGATCTGGAGAGAATGCGACGAAAATAAGCTGGAGTACGAAGTGTGCACTACATTTAAGAACAATGCAGTAAAACTCGGTTTTCGAGAAATGCGAGATACAATTTCAATTATTATTCTAGATGATAAGCAAAACAAAACCAAGTAAATTTGCTTCCGTCTTCACAATTAACTGTCTTGGCTTTCGAAGTTGCATCAAAAGCATCACAGGCATTCTACATATACTCACGTACGTAGGTGTATTTGAATAAGAAAGATATTTGTTATATTACTTTTGAGTATTTTTTACACATATTAATGTCTCATTATTATTCCTTTTGTTGTAATTCTGTAAGTCATGAAACCATGTTCTTCCATCTCTCTATGCACGACCCTAAACTCTATTCAGTTTTTCAGAAACGCTATCGCGGAATTTGCATCTTTTTCGAGCAACTTCCGCGTCATTTTTAACGCAATCAAGATTCTAAAAGTTTCTCACAGAGCACCTTCGATCTGCATATCATCCATACTATCTGCAATCGTCATTTAACATGGATTACAGTAGCAGGCCCAGTCCCTCTGGTCTTTGTAATATTCGATTGATAAGTGGAATTCTTTTTTTTAACGTATACTTGGACGTACATTCTGAATATGCGTTACGATTCATTTTTCCTCCGGTGGGCTATGCATCCGCGCGTATTAACATTAAACCTACCGACATGTCATGTATACCTAATCCTACCATGAGCGGTCAAATGACCGCTTCAAAAAAAAAATATGTATCTTAATATAGAAAGAGATTGTAGTCAATTTTTTTCGGAAAGTAAACAACAAGGAACGTTGTGAATATTGAAAAATGGGTTGTATGTACATTATAGGAAAAGTGAATAAGTTACATGGCGATACAGTAACGTTGTATACAAGAAACTCTAAACGAAATTTCAAAAACGGCCATTTGACCGCGCGTGGTAGATTTAGTGTTAACAATGCGCTTAAATTAAGGAAGTTGAAGAAATTCATTGTAGCGTCTGCTTGATTGGACAATTAGCCGGCGCGTAGCGATGCAATGAATTATTAAGTCATGATTAATTGGTTTTTTGTTAGAAGAAATTTTGAAGGCGAGAGAAAAGTCAACGAAGACATAGTGAATTAGGCGAACGTTGAAACCGAGGTGTTACGGATTTGTTTAACTTTCTATTTATAATAGAATATGATATTCTTTGTTTTTTCAAACATTTGATTATGAGATAACAGAAAAATATTAAAAGTATTAATATCACAACAGTAAGTAATGTTCTTTAAAGCACCATATTTAATTGCACGAAAAATAACAAAACGCGTACAAAGTGAAAATAGGAAATGAGAATTAAACGTTTTAATATAGCCTTGTCTAAATTTATTTCAATTTCTCAATACTTTAGCAAAAACGTATATGGGAGAAGCGTTCGCTACCTTCAGTTAGAAGAAAACAACCGAGTCGTGTATTCTAATCGGTCCGTGAAATAACCTCTGATCAAAGAGACTGTAAATAACTTTCTATATAATAGTTTATTATGTATATCTCTGGTTGCAGATTCGTCAAGTCACTCTAATAATACATCTGCCCGATAATTTCCATCTTCTTGCGCAATTCGATCAAACGAGCCAGCTGGATTGTTTACAATTGGAAAAGAGAATTATGCAAAATCGAGGATAAAGATAGGGAAACTTAATTACTTCCGTATCATATGAAATACTCTTTTCGCTTAGTCGATCGATCGTATTCGAGGGTAAAAGAGCGTAGAAACGCGGCATTGCGACCTGACACGAAAAAAAAAAAAAAGAAAGAAAGAAAAGCTCACGCTCCTTTTCGCAGGATATTCTCCGTGAAAGAGTCGGCTCGATCATTAGCGCGAAATAACTCTGGGTGTACGCGCGCGCCAATCTGCGAGAACAGCGAGTAAATGGTGGCGCATTCTACAAAGGACCGGCTGTTATATTTAGTTTTGGCGCGGTCGTGCACTCTCGCACATTTTCGGTCTTTTTGGAAAAGTTTCCGCCACGCAACGTTCAAAATATACCTCGCGCAGAGCAGCGAGTCTCGTCTATTTTGCAGTCGGCAGAACGCGACGCGCTCCAATCTTTCCTTCCATTTCCTTCTACTTCTCTATTCGTTTTTTTTTTTTTTATTTCTTTTTTACCACCTTTCAATCCCTTTCCACCTTTTTATTCATTTTCATTTCGTTCCATTCCTCCTGTTCTGAGTTGCCTGGTCTTCAAAATCTAGACCCTACATACCTGAAATATTTCGAAAATTTGCACCTTTCCAACGAAACGAATTTCAATCTATCCGAGTACCTCAATCACAAACAGCTCTATCTACGCTCCGGCGTTACCTTTGCCAGCAATACATTAACAAAATTGATGGCGTTGCGCAACGAAAGTTGCGATTTCGAGAGTCCTATGCAATTACAATGTAGCCAGTCGATCGTATCGATAATCTACAAACACTGCAAACCGTAATTCCACTAATTTTTGCACAACACTATTCTCTATAATATATATAATCTGTACTCTAAACGATCTTCAATACGACTACGAATCGATGAAATTTTTAACTATTTTTCACTCTGAAAATTTGTTAATGACGATCATATCGTTAAAGTGTGCATATACGTTCCAAGTATACACGGACAACGTATGTCGTCTCTCGGACAATTGCTAAACTTTTTGTAGGAGACATCTATGGTGTGATAGCATTGAAACTTAAACAATAGAGAAAATTCGATCGAATTGAGATGAAGGGATCCGATCCGATCCGATCCGATCCGATCCGATGCAAGAACGAAATTAAAGAGGAAAAATGGAGTAGTTCAAACGATCGTTGAATTTGGATATCTCAAAGTCTCGTTGCGTACAATTAGACAGAAATTTTGTCCGGGCCGGAGAAAGTTCTTTGTGGTTCGTTTATAGCACCATATAGTTTGACTATAAATTTCAATGAAGCCAGTACTATTCCGACGAAAAAAAACAGACGCGAGAACGTGTTGTGCTCGGCAAGATCTCGATCAGCCTGAGTTAGCTCATGCTTAACTTTACTGTGATTTTTTTGCATTCTCGCGTTACGATATCTTAGCGAAACTGTTGCATTCCTATGCTGTTCACGCATCAGGATTCTTATTGATTACTTGGCTTTTTAGAGAGATGGAAAATACGTAGGTAAGTGTAATAGGTTTAAAATTGGTTCCAAACTCGATGGAATGTAATGATCGGAATTGAAAATTTACGGGGAAAGGGTTTGGTCGAAAGCGCATTGGTAAGTGAAAGCGATCAATGTCTGTACCTAACATTCCTAACGTTGTAAAAATGAGTAAATTCTGAAACTTTTTTGTTGCTTTTTCTTTATCTGAAAAAAAAAAGGAAAAGTATTTTTGGATTTCCTCAACATTTTCGTGTACAAAACTAAGGCAAAAAGTTTAAGACTTTTATCCTAAATTACAAAAGTGTATTTTTCTTTCTTTTTATATATTCATAAATAATCCAGCTATAATTTGTTTATCTTGCACGTTATCTGAACGCTGTATCCATTTTATCTTGGAAGAAATAAAGCTGCTCTCTTAGATAACGAAAGACAAATTGTCTTTTAATTTGCCATAGTCCCAAACGTGGTAAGAAAATGATATCGTTATCCATACGTATAAACGTTGTAAAACCATCTGATAGTGGAAATTTATACGTTAAAATCTCTGTATTTATTTCTATAAATAACTACGTGCTTTAAAATTGTTCATAACAACTACATATACATACTTTCATATTCACTTTTCCAAGCGAAGAACTTGGTTGTTTGACATTTTTTATGCTGCACTTTCTACAAAACTTTGTAAATTACGTTCTTCGGATTTCATCTCAGGAAATGGAATTTCTTAATTTTATCGCTAATTCGAGCATTTCTGTTCTAAAAAGGGAATTTGTTTCCATCTGTCAACAGAGTTTTTAACTGTTCTCCCAACTGTAGTACAAAATCAACACTAACGCGGCACAGTTACAAGACACACGGTGAAAAGTGTTAAAAACTTGCAACTCTGTTTTGAAGCACGACGGTGTCTTACGCCGACACAGCACTTCAAACCATCAGCGGCTCAAGCCTAGTTGAACGTGTTAAAAGCTGGTCAAACAATGACGTCGGACAGTTGCGGGCTGAAAACGAGAAACGGGCAGATTAATTCCTGACGGTCGTTTCGTTCGTCGCGAGATCGCTTGGTCTTTGTCGATATCTATCCGGTGGATCAGGTTAATGGGACTGCGGAATGCATCGATCGTCGACAAAGCTTCCCCGTCTCTGGAACGATTAATACGATATTTAGCGCGATTAGATTGGTTTCTGATAATCGACGGCCGTGGTAATTCGTAGGTTCGATCGACCTGATCAGCCAAATCTTTGAACCTTTAATCCTTTCGGGCAATATCGAAATATCGGCTTCTATCTTATTCTGCGTCTTACATTCTGCATCGTAGGAAACTTCGCTTGATACAACGCGGAGCAGAAATATCTTACGGCGTTGCCGTTAATTGAATTTCAAGCAAAAGGTCCGAGAAACGTCACCGACGTAGGAAACAGCCCGCGAAAGGAACGTACTATTATACCGTGGACCGTTCGAATCCGTGAGTGTACTACTTCGAAACAAGTAGGGAGCGCGTTGTGCCAAAAGAGAATAATAGGAAGACGAGAAAGAAGGAACGTCGCGTCGCCTGAAAATATACGGCACTTTGAGGATTGACTCATGCAATAATTTATATCGCGTTCTCGGCTTCTCTCTTAGACTTTTTCACCCATCTTTCTTCCACCGCATCGTTACGTACGCGTATACGTATGCGCGAACTTTTCTCTATCTTCCTCTCTATGCACCGACTATATTTAAGTGCAACGCACCACGCTTATGAGACAGAACGTTCCTTGTGGGTTACTGTCCTCTTCTCCAACTCCCCTTCGACCGCGTAAACGCCTTTACGCCATTTATATACCGCGTACAGAGGCGTCATATGCGCAGCTACGCACGCACACTTTCTACGCGTGAACGTGCACGGGCACCACGTTTGCCTTATGATCTTCTCCTACCCTTCTCCTTCGTCTTTTTCTTTCTCTTCGTCGTCATCATCGCCTTCCACCTTTCTCTCCATCTTTCTCTACTTTTACTTCGTTCTCATATTTCTTTGCTATTTCATACGCGTCAATGTGCACCGACATCACGTTATCTTACGACTTTTTCTATCGTAGTTCATCTACTTCACATTCTTCGTCATCACCACTATCTTCCTTTACTTTGTCTACTTGTACTTCTTCCGCGTGCTATTCACTCTTCCCTGCCTTGTTTTACTGTCACAAAATGACTGGAATATCAAGTTCATGCATTGTTACACGACCGCGATGTAATTAGATAGTAATTGCGCGATAGACCAACTCTACGTTTTCTGATCAGAGATCGAGGAGAAGGAACAGAGCAGTGAAACGAGAAGTGGAATCTTTATGTTAATTGAATCGTTCGAGGTCATTTCTGAGAGAACGGAAGTTCTTTTGATACCAGATGAATTAGCAGTTTTTGAATGAAAGAGGAAGGATTTGAGAAAGAAATATCAATGGTTGCGTAATTAAGTGATAGAGTTGTAGTTGGTGAGGTTTATAAACGCCGTAGATGTCGTAGAATTAGTGGGCTTTTTGGATTCGTGTGCTTTCATAAAAGTTCCAATGTTTTGGCAAATACAAAGTCAAATTTCCTCGATTCTGGGTACACGTTCCTTCGCGCGAGGTTTATTTCTGACACGCTTTCTGAAATCTTCGCTGCGCGAAGAAACCGCGTACGAAACGTGACGTGTAAATACTTCAGCGATTTACGTTTGGTAATTTCTGAACACAATGTATTTAGTCAAGTTGTTTACGTTCAACTGCAACTACACAATTTAATTACGACAGTCGACAGACATAGAACTTTCATTATTTCCAGAGAACGGTTGCAAAGAGATCAGCGCTAAACAAAACCGCAAAAAGAAAATTCTAGAAACAATCGAATTCTCGTTAAAAGGAAACATCAAATTCCAATCTGTAACTCTCATAGGTATACCTTGGCATTTCTATGCGTCAAACGCGATACAACTTGCCGCTGTACGAGAATCTCGCAGTAGCGATAAAACGAATAAACACAACGAGCAACAGATATATGCAAGGAACGCGGACCGCACACGAGTCGAAGAATTCCAAATTGCACCAATACCATGAATTCCACGTTTTCTACGTCAAAGAGAAACAGGAAAAACAATGCAAGTCAAGTAAATTCAACGATATATATTCCTTTGTTTTTTCCTACTAATTTATCGTTATCTCGAAATTGCTTCCTTATCGATCTAGAGTAGTTTCCGGTTGGCGAATTGCCACACAGAGAAACACTTCTCATCACGTTACACTTTTTCCGCCGTGGTTATCAACGGTTTTTACACAGTGCCATTTTATTGGACGCACGTGCACGCACATAAAACACACGCATAGAAACGACGAACAGCTTCACGAGAGGCGAATACTAAAAGAGTGTCTTGGACCGTGGTGTCCGCATCGATATATCGACTGTCGTCGAGCCCGACTGGCGAAGCTTCGAAGTTAAATATATTGATGGACACGCTTTTTTCAATGGGGCAGAATTTAGATTGTATTTATGGATACTTGAAGTTTTCTTTCCAGGTAGAATCATACGTTTCGCAGTTCGATTTGCGATATACAGTGACGAACAAAAGTGTAAACACAGTCCACTAGTTTTGTATAAAAGGCGATAATACGGCTAATTTTTTAAAGAGCGACGAATAGTCCATTCACTAGTACTTACTTCAAGTTCTTGAGCTGCGGTTTTTCAATTGATCAATTCACTACTACAGGTCTTTTTTGTTCTAGCAATTATCGTATGACTGATACCACATTTCTCTGCAATATGCCGCAATGATAAACCTTTATCGCAATGAAACGATATTATTCTTTTTACCTTCTGTAAGTGGCTTCATTACGGATTATATCGAACGGTATAATATCGAACTAGAAATTATTAAAAATTTCATAGATAGTATGCCACGTAGACTCGAAGCAATAGGAAAAAATAAAGGGAAATGGAGAAAATATTAATTATCAAAGCTTAGTTCGACGTGCATAATTAAAGTGCAAAACTGTAAACATTGTTTCAAGTTTCTATTCTTGTAGAATATTCCATATATCGTTAATATTAATGAAAATAAACTGTTACGTTCTGTTAATCAGATTCGCCTTGTAATTATCCATTACCTAAACCATACCGATGAATTAAAAAATTAGCCGTATTATCGCCTTCTATGCAGAACAAGTGAACTGTGTTTACACTTTTGCTCGTCACTGTATTTACAATACATGTAAAACAAATTCGTCGCTTTGTATCCTGTTACCATCCAAGCGAATCAATTCTTCAGAAATTTATCTCCTCAGAAATCCAAACTATGGAATCCTCTCAACGATCTCGGCAATTATGCATGTGCGTATCTATCGCACAGGAAGAGTCTCACGCTCCGCGGAAAACACGGATACTACGAACGCGCGGCGTCATTGTTATCTCGTACCATCGACGTTATGATCACTACACGCATCATCCTATTCTCATTCGATTTCTTTCCGCGGAAAACCGATCGTATCGAGAAATTACAGAAACCGATTACGAAATTTTAGCTTCCTCCGCGAGGATCCTCGCTGCTTTTACCAATCGCGATTCTTTATTATTATTGGCCAAACCGTTCCGGCCCGTTCGATTTGTTCGGCGCGGTGAATGCAAATATTTGTGTTCGGTCGACTCTTTTCCGGTTTCGACACCGATGCACGTGCGTCGAGCACCACGAGGACGCTTCCTGTCGCGTCTTCCATGTATTTCTAAAAATTCTCCGCTGCTCTTTAGCACGCGAGAAACCCCGGCATGTCTCGGTTATTTCAGTAAAATAGATCCATCAGCTGAACGATGTTACGGATAGATGAATTTTATCGAGTCAATTGCGGATCGTTTCGCTGCTCGTGCTCTCGTTACCAGTGAGTCTCAGTTTCTCCTTGTTTTACAGATTATCTACATATTATAGATTCTGACCGAAAAGCGTTTTTACAATTGACATACGATTTACTGGAATCGCGCTGTATCGGAAGATTAAAGGTTTGAACAGAAATAAGAAGAAATGAGGATTATCAATCGTTTTAATAAAACTTGTATGTGATGTGATAAACAAGTGAACATTAATGTACGTAGTACGATAGAACGAACGACCGTTAATGGTCCTTGAGGCTTAAAAAATATTTTAAATGGATTTAGGAATTATACGAATGATTTATAAATAAAGATAGGGAATAGCAGGCCTCGTAATAATTCTTCCTCGAATTTCCTAATTACCGAGAGTATGTATGCTCAGAATACTCTTAATACAGTCCATTATAGACAACGAGGAAACGCATAGACGACAAAATTCTAAGAAAATCGCTTCGAAGAAATTGACTAGACTTGATTTCCTAGAGATACTCTCCCCACCGTCATTTGCGTAACACACAAAGTAGAACTTCTAGCGCGTTGAATCGTAGTTATATAGCGCTATTAAGCTTTATCAGACAGAATTACTACCATGTTCGAATCACGGATTAAAATTGATGAATCATTGCCTGTTATGGATACAGAGCGTTATCTAGCAAACGCTTGGTGTCTCAATTGCCTTCGAAATACGCGCGAGGACAAAAATTATACGTTTAAGTGGTTTTCTAAAGAAACCCATTTTTTTTCTTTCTCGTGCTCGCTAAATGAATGCGTTTCGTTATATTATATTTTATCGACGAGGAAAGAGCTATAGAGTAATTAATATCAGTTTGAACGCGGTCAAATTTTATAATTTTGTTAGAAAGCACATTTCTCATTTCAAGTCTCCAAAAATTCAATAAGATATATTCGTTCGTTTTCATACAGAGTTTCGCAGTAACAATAGTCAAGAAAGTCTCACAAAAAAGTCCCACCTACATTCAACCATCCATTAGATCGCATCGAAATCAGTTTGAGTCGCCTTTAAGCTACGTTTGCGAGTTCGAACAAGGATAGATACTGTTTACCGCAGTCAGGTACAACACCGTTGGCATCTTCAATTCGCTATTACATCCGGCAAGCGTATATAGTCTTACCTTCGGGTAAAGGATGTAGGGTCACCGCCGTTGACAAACGTCCGCTTCCCATGGAAACGAGATGCGGCGCTTCCGTTTGCACACGCAACGCCCGTCCAGCCTCGCGCACCTCAAGACCGGCGGTCGCCATGCCTGCATCGAAAAAAATACAGAAAAATCTCCGTTAAAGTTAATTGCTACTTATAATTCACTTTGTAAAAGAGCAACGTCGAGTAGATTAATCTCATCCGACAGGTGCTCCGATACATTCTTTTTAAATACACCTTTTCCAGAGGAGATTAAAAGATTAAAAACGATTTTATTGACGTTCAGAGATGAACAAGGGAAAATTGTAAATCAGAGAATTGTTTCTCCCTCTTTTTTTTTGTATAAGTAAATGGGGATGACAATGGGTTTATTATAATTACATTACAATATTTTCATTACTATAATTATAATTAAAATAATTACAATTGTATAGAAAATAAGGATAATTAGATTGACAAATTAAATTAAAACTATCAATTGTGTTAGAAAAAAAATAATTCTCGTAACATGTAACAAAAATGACAGAATTTCCAAATTCTTCGTGCTAAAAGTTCTATTGATCTAAATGTTCTATTTACAAGAGTCCCTCTGGGGCTAAAAAGTGCAGCAACAATCGGTACGACGAATTCGATTTTATCGAAGACACAGGGATGAGATCGATTTACCGGCGCAAGATGAGAAAAATAAATGAAGAAGGGACGCAAGAACGAGAGGAAACCGGTCGCTGCGGGATGGTCGGAATTCTTTTTCTGTACGTTCCCTCTTCTTCTTCTTCTTCTTCTTTCTTCCCATTCTCCTCGTCCCGGAGTCACGGGTCATGAAAAATTAGTGGGTATGCACCTCGCGGAGGAGGCGCAACGTGTGCTACGAACGTGAAAAAAGGATCTCTCTCTTTTTTAACGTGATCCTGATGTCTGCATAATTTCCACATTCTGACAACGAACGACCCTGTGTAATCTGATATTTCACGGTATAGTCATTTTCTCCTTTACAACTGAAGTTCTGTTCTTTTTTTTATTTTAAATGGAAAGGTATACACTATGAAAGAATTAGGAATTAAGTGATCACGTTAGTTAGAAGTGGATAGAAATTGTTTAAATGAACGAAAACGAAGAGCGGAGAGATTTGAGATGGAAAGAGAAAAATTGCAATTGTGCACTACGTTTAATAATAATTCGTGAGTAATGTAAGGATATATGTGTAGTTTCTGTAAATAATAATCTAGAACGCCCCGTAAACGCATCTAAATAGAATCAACATATTCGTTTAGAAGCGCTAAACTTGATACTTGTGGCTACTTGACATTTTTCAAGAGGTGTTCTTACCTTGTAGGCTTCCCTGAATATATATACTCGAAAGTTAGATACTTCAAATACTGAAATTTTAAGAACTAATTTGCCATACTTTAACACCAAACCTACCGACATTTCATGTATACCTAATCCTACCATGAGCGGTCAAAGACCGCTTCAAAAAAAAATATGTATCTTAATATAGAAAGAGATTTTAACCAATTTTTTTCTGAAAGTAAACGATAAAGAAAGTTGTGAATATTGAAAAATGGGTTGTACGTATATTATAGGAAAAGTGAATAAGTTACATGGCGATACAGTAACGTTGCATACGAGAAATTCTAAACGAAATTTCAAAAACGGTCACTTGACCGCGCGTGGTATATTTACTGTTAATATACGTACACATACAAAGTTTTACATTTCTGGACAACACATTTGCTTATCTTGATATTTCACTTATATTTAAATTAATTTTCTGACAGGTATACGTACTATACATATAAGTGTATTAATTTTTCAATTAAATAAGCCAAATATATACGACATATTTGTTTCATAAAACGTTACATTATATTGCTTTATCATCGTAGAGTAATGTTCAAATCTATAAGGATCTTCAGCCGAGATTAAGGGAAACAAACCACGAATAAAACGACTTCCCGTCTTACTTGCCGGCGATTACGATTAGCTAGATTTGTTTCAACACAAAGCTGCCAAGTTTTATAATCACGACGTTAACGGAATTAATCAGGATTTAAATTACCGCTGAATAAAATTCAAGGAGCGTAATTCAACCAGCTCAAATCTGTAGTTACATCACCATACAACAAATTGACGATCGTCGTCGATGTCTCGATATAATACGTACGTTCGAAAAAGGCGAAGAGAAGTACACAAAATATTTCAATATAAAATATAAATAAAAAATGAAATGAATTTTACTCTAGATTCGTCGAAAGTGAAAAATTTCTTCTATAGATATATATATATGTATATAGGACACGTGCTTCGACAGTAAGTAAGTAGGTAGTAACTCGAGCTGAAAGGCATTATTTCCTCGTGTCAGAGCACGACGACGACGACAGGCAAAGTTCAATGGGACGGCCTAGCGTAATGCGCTTAATTAAAGTTGTTTCAACTCGTTAAGATCGTTCGCACGGGATGAACAACCCTATAAACGGCAGCAGTTTGTCGACAACTGGAACGACAGTTTCCATCGAGTCTTCCTCACGGTGAGAATTCACGTCGTCGTTGATGCCGTTATATTCCATTCGCAATTTGCAACGTTCAATGAGAAGTATACTTCGTACTGTTTTTTTTCTTTTTTTTTTTTGACGATACTCAGAATCTGATTTGCCGAGCTGTTATGCGTTTCCAATGTCATAAAGTGGTCGCTCTTATTTTCTATCCTTAATAATTTAATCTACGTAGTACCGATCTTCTTGGAAATTAAATATTAAAATTGTAATTAGAATAATAATTAAATCGTATATCGATATATATTATATTTGACAAATATACTGTTTCATATTTTTGTAGCGTTGGAAGGAGTAGTCTTTCATGCGTTCAAGTAACAAGTAACCCAGTCAAATTCAAGGAAAAACATAGTAGTAGATAGTAAATTTTCTCTAACATTTATACAATTCGCTTTTTCATGAATAAACGCGTAAACATCGGGAAATTCAGATGGGAGTCGAAAACACAGCTGTGCATTCCGCTAAAACGTTTTTCTGTGTAGAGTCAACAGTGCACTATTTTTAATCGTCTCAGTTAATTCCTGACTATTTCCGAATAGACGGAATTCGGAAAAGAACTCTTTTAAACTTGGCTGACCTCTTTTTACATGTAAACGAACGAATCAAAAGAGTTAAGAGCTACCTCCGAATTTACTTAAATACGAACCCAAACTAAGAAGCTCCTCGGAAGTTTCTTCGCGGAAAAGGCAGCAGATCTCGGAACGTGATTCATCGAATTAATCAAGAGACACGCGATTGATCCTAAAGCTTGACTATCGCGTTTCGCGCGATTTAACAAACGCTCTCGACATTAGAAATACGATCTCGAGCGAGTTCTATCTGTAAATAACAGCAACTGAAACGTGACACAGAACAAGACCGCTAGGAATAGTTATCCGTATCGAAAAAGTCTTCCACGAAATCGGGTATGCGCGTTCTTTTCCGATTACAAGTAACAAGGGTAGGAGAAGAAGAGGCAGAAAAATTTGACTGCGTCAAAAAAAACATCAGCTTATCGCATGTGCTGTTGCGTTAAAAAAATACGCTCGTAAATTGTCAAAGAAAAACAAAATTGCTCCGAGGTTCGAGGCACATTCATCGCGAAGGAATGTATAATTAGTAGCACATGAAACTCGTAATTCTTCTGATGCAATAATAAACAATCGTGTCTTTATCAGTCCTACGCTAGAAATTGTAGTCCAAAATCTTTTAATCATCTTTATATGTTAAACACATGGTTTTTGTCTTTTGATAGTCGAACAGTTAGTTAGTTAATTCTTAACAGCGAGAGTTCGAGACACAAAGGCATACATACCAAGTATCATAATCGTAAAGCACTTACTTTACGAGCAGCAATTTCCTGTCTTAATTAGTATCAGGACGAGATACAGAAGAGGTACCGTATAACTTCGGTTCAATGTTCAACTTTTCAAATTCCTATACGCGAAGGATACACCTGCTCGTTTGCAGGTGACTTTAGTCGAGGACAAAATTATCCCATCATGCGAATCTGGCCTTCTTCCGTACGAGTGCAACCCTTCTTCCAAGACGGTTATATTTCAACGTGTTCAAGTCACCAAGGTTGATAATTAAATAATACCTTTTCCCTCTTGCATAAAACTCTTGTTCGTTTGTGTGAAACAAAATTGTGGACTTGCGTAATTCTATGTATTATAAAATAATGCTCACGAATATTTTCTTTTCAATATTTTCAATTTTCTTTTTTATAATTCTTTTTATCTCAATCTTATCTTTTTTATCCTAATAGTAAGATACTTTCAGTGGCATTCGAAAATTCTTACAACCTACTAGAAGAACCAAATAGAATTTTGTTGCACAGAAACAAGAAGAGCAATGATACCAACAAGATGTTATACTCTGTATAATTTATACTACTTTGTATCGAATTTTATAAAAGGATAGTTGAAAGGATTTTGTGAACTGATAAATAAATTTTAAATTGATCTTGAAGCAAACACCATGATAGTAGTGTAATGCCAAGTAAAATTAAGTAATTCCATTAGTCACTTTTTTGAGTTGCACCCCAAGTTTAAACGAATTAAATTTTCGCAGATAATGATGTAGTTATACGCTTAAATCTAGGTTGCCTCTATGACCATAGTCCGGTGTTAACACGCTTAATAATATCGTTTACGAGAGAAAGTAGTATGCCAAACAGATAATTCTAAAAGCAATCTATCTTGGCAAATGTTTGGAGAATATTCTGCTCGCGAAATAGTAGTCAGTTTAACATTGTTATCTTCGTTCTTGCACTTTGGATGAGCATTTGTATTATGGATATATTAATTATAGATGAATTGTTTTTTTATTCGTTACTTTCTCAGACCACTAATAACGCTAACAAGTAACGTTTAACGTATCATAACTACTCATTATATAAAAACTTCTATTATCTCTAACTTCGAAACATACGTATATCGATACCACATCTAAACATAAAATACTTCGCGTCATCGTAAATACCATACATTCACCACGTGGCATGCTAATTAGCCATAACTCGACCTTCGTGTCTTTCTTAGAACGAAGGCTGGAAAGCTGGAAAAAGAAATAAGCGATTCATCGTGGTGAGGCTGATGCGGGCTCGCGTTTTACATTTAATCGAGGGGCAACAACGCGTAGGCGCGACACTTTCAGCCGCCTTCCACGTTCAGCTGCAAAAGGAGACGGCTGCAGCAAAAAGCGAACAGTGAGTTGATCCAGCGAAAGGAGACTTCGGTAACCAACCGCCAGTCGAAGAAGAAGAAACCCAGCAGACGCCGTTTGCACCGTGGCTTTGCTCGCTCTCATGAAATGTTCACACGAAACAAGTGTTACGCGATGAAATAATACCACTCTTGGTCTCGATATAACAGAGTTCTTGCTTTCGTTATCGTCGTCAAGTTCTCAGTTCTCGAGTACCGCGGGCCGGAAACCGACCATTAAATTCCAACACAATGAAGCTCCATGTTGTTAGGATTTTTATCGACCTTGCGGAGATTTTGTGAGATCGATTGATTTTATGTAGCGATGGAATTTTCACAGCAACGATAAGCTTCAAGATAACGTTGATATTTTGTTTAGTCAATCGGAAGAGATTTGGAAGTTAATTGGTGTTTCTTTCTCAAGGATGATTTACGGTGTGTAGAGGTGGTGCGATGATATTTAGTACTACACAATTATTTATCGTACGTTAGAACCCCTCGAATATAAAAGAAGCATTGTATATCCACTGTATATCTGCACTCGACGAGATTGAAATATTATTTTCAAGAGTTTTGATGATTATTAAATTTCATATCACTCGATCTATAAATATATTTTTGAATCGCGTCTGAAACTTTTCGTCGCCTCGATGACAGATTGACAGTACTACGTGCTCAGCAAACACGTCCAACGAAACATGTATTTATTTCCGTAGTTTTTAGCCGAACAATGCCTGGGTATCGAATTGATTGATATCGTCAAGTTGAAGTTCGGACTTGAACTTGATATCATCATTAACCAAAAAAACCTCTTTATCGGTAGAAGATGAATTACAGGCGATAGGAATATTAACTACGGAGAATTAACACGAAAGCTACAAGATTAGTTAAGTGTTATGTAAATTAATTGAATTATGGAACAAAGGGCAATATATATATATATTTTTTTTTTTTTTATTTTATTGTTCCATATATATATACGGAACAATAAGATAAAAAATAATCTGAAGAACAGATCTATATCGAAACGAATTTCATTAAGAACGACTTGTAACAACAATTACACTAATTTTAAATAGTATTAGAATTAAAGGACATATTATAAAGTGAAAACGACACTTAAATTATAAAGTACGTAATTTGGTGGTATACGATGCAAAGAATCGTTCTTGCATAAGGAAAATTGGATATAAAAAGCCAACGCTGTCACGAACGTTAAAAATAATTCTCATACAAATCATCATTTGACTGTCTTTGTATATTCTATTACGCGAATTGCTGAAAAGGCAATCGAGAGTACTATCAAGGTGGAATATCTCGATATAGCAACGTGTGTCGCTTGGTCTTCGTCAATGACAACGTCCAATGAATTCCTTATTAGGTAGTTGCCATATTCAGCAGAATCGATTACATCTGACGAATCTGCTATACGCTATATGCTTGATTGCCATGATGCAGTCTGCGTTTAAATGTGTGTACGTGGTAATAAGCGAAAATTTTACGACAAACATACATACGTTATATTTATAGAATATATAAAACACGTTGTACGTATAACGTGTTGTAAGTACTTGAAAAGCAAAATTAAAATGTGAATAGAATTAATCGAACGATTGATGTACGTATAAATTGTTTACTTGATTCACGTTCTAAATTGTCATTAGAAACATATCGTACTTTGTCCCGAGATCGTAGAGTCAAGTAACACGAATATTTCCCAAATACACGCAGGCCTTGTGCACACTCAGAATCTACGCTCTCAAAATCCAAATCACAATCACGTTTAATTCTGTACTCGACACACCTTTCCACGAGTAAGCACATCCTTCGCTGAATCTAAATCAATAGTTTGAAGTTGTTTCGCTTTTCAAGAAATACGAAACAGGATGACAATTTGAAGATAGTTTAAACGGCCTTATCCAGTTAACTGGGTTCGACGTATCAAATCGAAACTTTACTTCGATGCGATTGATGTGTATACCCGTCGCGTGAAATAAAAAATTACCATTTACCATACAGTCTCAAAATTTTAGTATAAAGTAATATAAATGACGTTTAGCGATATGTTTCCTTTATACTTTCAGTAAACCTATTATATATTTTATAAAAAAAAGTTTGATTATTTGATTATTCTCTTAGATACGTATATCGGCTATTCCCCGAATTGTTTTGCGTTTTATACCAGCTACGCCATCAGAGGCAAATCCACTTCGAAGATGTGTCACGTTACTGGTGTTCGACCTCTGAACTCAACTGAATTTCTTCAATATTTTTCTCTACTTTCTTTATTCTACTTACATTTTTTTATTTACTCATGAATTTTATTATTTTTGGAAAATTTCCAAGTTTTTAATAACAATACCCTTTTCGACAATCGTTAATTTCTTATCGAATAAAAATATAATCCTTCCACGCTTTGCTTTACCTTTTTCGTAAAATTTATGACAGAAGCATTCGCCCCACTCGCTCGTCGTCGCTTGATTTTACCTGCACGCCCGTAAGGCATTTTTGAAACTAAACTCCGCAATTAACAAGTCAATTGCAGCTTATCTCTGCCTTTCTTCGACATATTCGTGTATTACACACGTATTCGTGAACGTATTTCATATCTTATTTGTACAAGGTGGTACACATTAAAGGCACAAGTATCCGCAGTTCAATCACGAGCGGCGATACTAGCAGCATTAGCAGCACGCAGAGCAAAAGTCGTAGTTGCGATATGGCAAGCGTATTGAAAGTCGGTAGAAGGTGCGCGCGTGAGCAACAAGCGCATGAAAGCGCATCTTGTTGTGTGGGAGCGCGTGTGTGCGCGCTGCGTCGCGGAGCGGATGTTCTATATGCGGAGAACCGGACGCGGGCGGCCATGCGACCTATACCTGACGCGGTCTCGTCGTCGTGCGTCGCAGTAAAATCGTTTCTGTAAATAAACTCGTATCTGTCAGAGAGGCAGAGCCGTGCACGGTGCAAGTGGCCGCCGGCCCTTTTTGCCTGCCCTTTATATTGTTCTGCGGAAATTACCAGAAATACCGGATGGATCGCAACACGAACGTGCTTGGTTAAGAACGGCCGCGTTCCCGCAGTTTTTGCTCTGTGTAGATATTCCGCTCGCGACGCGTCGCACGCATTCGCACGCTGCCCCACACTTTTTACCTTTTTTACCACCTAATGAGCCTTAACGACACGGTCTGCTGTAATTTCGCGTAAATCGCGCGACTCGAATCGGAGCCAACGGATTTCTTCTTCGGGATCGATGATTTCACGTGTTCGACGTTACCGAGAGTCGAGCGAAAACGTGTTTCAGAGGAGTTAAATTTGGAGCTACACGCGAGGAATCCGGTGAAAGAAAAGGGCTGTGACTGATTGTAGGAGGTGGACTTTCCTCCTGAAATAACAGATCGTTGTTTCGTTGCAATGGATGTTGCCGAATTTTAGGTACATCGTTTAAGCGCGTTCTGTATTGATCGATTCGAGTAGAAAGAAATGATATATATATAACTGACAAAGTATTTTGATTTTTAATGCAAGTACAAATAACTACCTATCAGAATTTAACAGTCAGGCTGGATTTAACAAATCTAACGATATTTGGGTAGAACGGAGTACTTCAACTGATAATAAATATTATCTTTTTCTTATTTATTTAATAATGCCTTGGCCTCATTATGACGCTGATTTATCCGTACGAAAGCCCGCATGAACCCGCATTTCGCTCACACGTGGAAGGAAATGTCATTTCTCGGATCGTATACTTCTGCCTAGTATTTCGTTTAGTATTTCATAGTATTTCATCATTTTATCTGCTTGCATTGCGATTAAATAGTTTAGCTGTAAACTTTCAGAAACTGTATCGCACCTTGATTCGTAGATTCATCCTGCGGCGAGATCGTCATTTTTGTCTAAATAGAAGAACCTGCCGTTTTAAGAAATTTTGCTAAAGTATGAAAAATTTCTAGAAAATTCTTGGAATTTGCTTGGGAAATATCAAAGAGCAATCAAATAATTTTCAACTTTTAATCGATAAAATTCGCCACAATATCCTACAGGATCAATCGCTTATGAAACATACTATGGATCATTATTCCACGTTGATAAATCATTTAATATCATTCGATTATATAGTTGGAATATCTCTTATTAGAGACTTTCACGTTGGGTCAGCGATATCTTTCAACGAAAAATTTACTTTCCTTTCCACTGTCGATTTCCGCGAAGAACGCGTTGCGGAAATTCAGTTCCTTCGTGTCCTTGTTACCATAATTATAATTAATTATCGATAACGCGACTACTAATTACGGGGTACAGCAGTTGCAAAAAATTGAAGGAAAACATTGATGAAAATGAGAACGCTACGTTAGAAACGCGAATAGAGTATAAATTATGGCTATATAGGCTAACGAGCTATGACTTCCGACTATTATTTCGTCGTCGCTCCATAAATAAGATTTACTTACGAAATGGATTATCCGATGTTATTATGAATAAATTGCTAATTTTCTCGAATTCCGACTCGGCGATCTTTGGCGTAGCCTCGTCGAAGAAATTACTGTACGTACGATTGTCCCGCGTATAGTGATAATGACGTCATAGATAAATGTTTTTATGTACGAGTGTTAATTGTCGCTAATAAGAAACGAACGTTGACCCACTGACTAGTGTGTATCAGTCGTATCAAAAACTGTGCCAATTGGACACGTTACGTCAGCTTGTGACTATATTTTCTTGGAAAATTTAATCATGGAAAACAACGTGTCGCCAGCAACGACTTGATCGTCGATTTCGATCAATTTAAGAGTAGTTTATTTGGTCGTTCGATAAGTGACTGTGAGAGGAACGTTACAAAGAGGCACATGTGTGTACAACAGGTGAAGAAAGTATCGAGAATTTTATACTTTTGCTTGGTGGACATTTTTTGTAATAATTACTTCCAATCGTTTGTTAATTTTCTATAAGATTCTATTAAAAGATTTCAGCAAACAAAATCAACACGAACGAAGCTTCTTCGGAAATACTTCTTGCTCAGTCGGCTAGCTATGTTAAGAATCTTTCGGTAGATTGAACCAGCTTTTACTGTCTGCTCTCGTAACTGTGCCGGTGACACTACGCTGTAGCCTTTACTTCGTTCAAATGAACTAAACTGTCTGGACAAGAGGAAGGAAAGTGGGAGTTTCGAATTTTACGACGCCGGAATGGAGAATCTCGGCGTGGCGCGGCGCTTGTATTAGACCGTGATTATACAGAAAGCGGTAAAATGGGCATCTGCGGCAGCAACATATTAAGTCGCCGCTATTTCCTTTTTCCCCGTATCTTCCCTGTCATAGACATAATTCTATAATCTTTATGTCTATCTTACCGTAAAATCGGTCTACATTGCATCGCAGTTGTTAAAGACTCGATATCAAAATAATTCTTCGTATTCGTCGTTACTATCCATGTATTTGCCGCTTAGATATCTTTTAAAATAACGAATATAATAATGAAGCGCAGTGCGACAAAAATCGGTCGTCGCTCTGCTCCTCATCGTCGCCGCTCAGTTGCTGTATGGCTTATTTCATACAAATCTATGGGTTTGACTTGTTTTCTGTTTTCGTCACCTGTATGCCGGCACTCTGTATAAATCGTGGCCTTAAAATCTCCGCGTATAGTTTCGAAATAGAAACTTTGTAATATTTCTGTTGCAAAAATATTTATCCCTTATATTCTTTATTTGTTGCTTTTCACTATACATAACTGATTTCATTTAACGATACGAGTTAAAATTGAGGATATATTGGATCGGTTCTAACATGAAAGAAGTACAAACGATCGTCTTTATGCATATATCTTAACGTTAGAAGCAACGAATCACGTATACTTTATCTCCTTATATTATCTATTATCTAAAGTTCCAAAAATATAGTTACCACATATTTTTTACCGTTATCGGAAGAAGTACATCCCTTTCAAACTTTTGAAAACTTCACCACGTACACATTCCTATTTCAATATCTTTCCTCCTCTCCAAGTTCAAATAAAATTCTTGCTCAACGTGCGCGATCTCGTCACTTCCGCCAACACGATGCACTAGAGCTTCGCTGTTAGCTACGTGCACGTTGTATATTTTTGATGTACAACTTTCGTCTATATTCACGCTGCGTCGTGAGAAAGACACGGGATCAAAATTATCGAACAGGCAGATGATAAATGCACGACTCAGCTCCAGCCATTCTGAGTTTGCAGCATAAAGACATGGGCTGGCTATGTTATTTTCTCTAGCATTGGATCTAACAGTAGACATACTTTTGCGAAGCTTCGTCGCTTCCGTGATCATCTTATGCCAAGAACATATCACCGATACTGACAGTAACGGGTGACCAACGAAGAACAAATTGTCATGTGGTTAGTTGTCTTGCATAACTGTGGTGTCCACGACCGCGACATTCTTCCAACGGATTATCATTATCGGCCTTCGTGATACTCAATGAATATCCAATGACTCGGTGTTACGTGGTAACCTGGTGTGACGGTATAAACCTACGCGAGCGATCTATTAATCTATACGTGATCGTCTTGCAACGTTCCATTGTTTGTCGTGACTTTTCATCCGTGATCGGAATCGAAGAAATTACCGTCCGATTAATCCTCCACCGATCACGGATGGATAGATCACGGTTATCGAAAATGAAAGTCGCGCAATACGGGTTCAAGATAGCAGATTTTTACGGACTTACTTATGCACGGAGGTGAATGAAAGCGTTGCATTATATACATTCTTCGATCCATATATATCTATAGATGTTTGGGAGGGATTTTTCTAAAAATCGTTTCTTCATCATCACGAGAAAAGTCAAAAAGTTCGATTTCGACAAACGTCGATGAAAGACTGGAATACGCATGCGATTGCTCTTGGACAAACCGATAGAACAACCAGCGTAGGTATTTAATAAGCGACTTGTGACGAAAAGACGTGGGCGGAGATTTTGGCGACTATTTCTCCGTTCTCCTCGTCGTCATAAATTGTTCGCCAATCTGTCGAATGTCCCAAATTAAACCGTCGCGAAGGAAAGTGTTCAATCGAAAACCATTTTGTATTGGGTTGGCAACTAAGTGATTGCGGATTTTGTCAACAGGTGGTCTTAGCACGTTCTGTTGTTTTGTCAACGTGTTCAAAGCACCTAACCTACATTGTTTTCTTGTTGTTTGGACTTCCACCTTTAATTTAGTAAAAAAAATTGTATCGATCAGTTATTTAGTTTCGTTTTTGTCCCAATTTAAAAATGAAAGAACGAGACGCGCATTTCAGACACATTTTATTCTATTATTTCCGTATATGGGAAAGGCAGTGTCAAAATTAGTTAGCTAAATTTCGTTCTGGTGATTTTTCACTGAAAAATGCTCGACGATCTGGCCGTCCAGTTGAAGTTGACGAGACCCATATCAAGGCAATTATCGATTCAGATCGTCATAGCACAACGCGTGAGATTGCAGAGAAGCTCAAAATATCGCATACATGCATTCACAAAAGATTAAAACAGCTTGGCTATGTCAAGAAACTCTATTTACGGGTCCCTCATCAGCTTAAAGAAATTCATTTGACGCAACGCATTAGCATCTGCGATTCGTTTCTGAAACGCAACGAAATCGATCCATTTCTGAAACGACTGATTACTATCGACAAAAAGTGGATAGTTTATAACAACGTTAATCGGAAAAGATCGTGGGTGATGCAAGATAAACCAGCCCAGAGGATACCAAAATCTAAGATTCACCAAAAAAAAGATTATGCTGTTAGTTTGGTGGGATTATGAAGGAATTCTGTACTTTGAACTTTTACCAAGAAACCAAACGATTAATTCAAACGTGTACATTCGACAACTCGCTAAACTGAGCGATGCAGTTCAAGAAAAGCGGCAAGAATTGACAAATCGTAAGGGTGTTGTTTTCCAGCATGATAATGCAAAGCCCCACACATCTTTGGTCATTCGCCAAAAATTATTGGAACTAGATTGGGATGTGTTGTCATAACCACCATATAGCGCTGACCTTGCGCCATCGGATTACCATTTATTTCGTTCCATGCAGAACTCCTTAAATGGTAAAATTTTTAATGACGCTGATGATGTAGAATCACATTTAATTCAGTTTCTTGCTGGCAAAAATCAGAAGTTTAAGAACATGGAATTATGACACTGCCTGAAAGACAGTAAAAAGTCATCGACAAAACCGGACAATACCTAATTGAATAAAGTTATATTTTTAAGCCCAAATTTTGAATTTTCCTTCTTATTTAAAATACGCAATCACTTAGTTACCAACCCAATAGTTTATCTACATTTTAAGAACTTTAGACGAATACACGAAACAACTCTACGCATACAAAACTCGCATAACGATTTACATACCGTTCAGTTTTGTAATCGAAGAATTACTAGCGACACTATCCATTCTTCCAAAGGCATTTTTAAAACGGTATTTGAGAAATATTCTATAGGATAATGCGACACTGAAAGCGATAAAACCGAGACACGCGTTAGCGTGCAAATCGTGCGAATTGTTTCTACGGCTTGTTTGGAAGGGGGTGATATCGTGCTCGTGCAAGCAAATATTTGCGTAGCTTCGCGTACCACGGGTCTTCTCATAACACGTATAATCTTACGCATGTATTATAGAAAATGAGAGCATAGAAATTGTGTTGAAATTCAAGCGTGAAATAAAATATTTTCCGCTCGTCTTCCGATAAAGTCCCTTACATATGTCTGTGTAATACATTTAAACGATACTAATTGAACTTTACGAATAATTCTTTTCAGCAAAGCAAACGGACGTAACAACGAATAATGTGGTTTTTACAACATGCTATAGACCATGTTTGAAACGAATATCAAAAACGTTAAGACACCGAGGAATGCGACCTTGGAGGTCGTTCAAGCCAACTGTATTTGGACAAGTCTTATCAACAGATGAATCCACCTAACGAGCTCGTGAACGTACCAAACGAGCATCTTAACTTTCTAATAGAAACGACTTGCTGAAACTTGCTTTTCGACTTTATCTGACGTTGCCGTTTTACATAAAACTGACATAAGAGTGTACTACTGTAAATCCGCGTGCCAGTAACATCTCAATTTTACTCAAAATAATAAAACATTAATAAAACAATAATTGTAAACTATAATAGAAATATTTTCAGTAATAATTTGTTATTCATTTTCTAACTGCATCATCAATGACGCATCGCTAAAAAAAGCCAGGTGTCTAATGTGATTATTACTTTGAAATTCCTATTAATCTACGGTAAATGTAATCTTCTACCTAACCACACGCGATACAACAGAATCAATAAGAGTTCGCCAACGTAATAACTGCCGTAATATATTACCACCAAACTTTAGCGGCTTCGTTTCCGCGAATTGTTACGTGGTTCACCAATGAAACTATATACACTTGCTCTGGCGGTGGTCATCCCTGCAGCATGTGAGATCATCTCTCAGTTTAGGTCATTGCACTTTCTCTTCTAAGATGTCCTGCAACTGTTCTATGTATCGAAATAAACGCACTGTCATATATCTGTACCCTCACCTTCATATCACACGGCTTTGGAATTCCTTTAAAACGCAACTGGGAAATTCGGAATGCATCGATGACTCACACCTTCGGATTTTCACTTGGAAAGCCTGTCGACTGCTGTCCTGTCGCATGAATAATTCAGAGTCGACGTTCCTTATGACTGAGTTCCTCGAGATACCTCAATTCCTCAGCCGTACGAATTTCGTGTAATAGAACGATGAAAAGTTACTGACCAGACCTTTAATTAACCAATAATGTCATTCCTTGGAGAACTAATAAGTTGACGTGTTTGCTTAGCAATCGAGGTGGTTTAATACGCAGCCAATGGTGTCGAAAGAACGCGAATTGTACTTCAATGAGATGGAAAGCAACAAATTAGAGTTTATTCTTGCTAATTATAGTCTATATCTAGTCATATGGTCTGTTACTCGCATTTTAAACTAAATTAAAGTGTAAACTAAAGTTTATATTATACTGGTTTTCGCTCTACTAAATATAGAGAAATACAGCTACGTTGAGTTAAATCATTATTTAATTAATGTATTAATTCTTATAATTAATATAACATTTTAATTATAAAAAATAAATAATATATTAAATTAGACTCAACATTTTTATTTGAGGTACGTTCTGGTGGGTGTTCAAAATTCAATGTTAATATATAAAATATACCTGTATGCGATGAAATTTAATTTAACAGAAATACGTTAATGTAGACACACTGTTAGTTAGAAAAATATTAAAGAACCTGGTGCTTCGTTTTTTCCCAAACATAAGAAAATATTTGAAAGCGTGCGTTGACGTTACAATAAGAACGTCAGACAGAACGCGTTTAATACTCTCTTTGAGCATGAAAAGCGGAGATAGCTGCGTGATTTTAGCACGAGGTGCAAATTTATTGTCGCATGGAAACAAGATATGATAAAAGCGAGTAGGTCTCTCTCTCTCTCTCTCTGTTTGCACGTCGACGAGCGCTCTGCAAATTGACGTTGCCAACCAAGCCGATGATAGGAATTAAATGTGCAGGGAGCAAAGCAAGCACGTATCTACGTGTTTCGTTTTTTGCGATTTCATCTTATTTCTCGTGCTCTTAAACGTGTCGTAACCGTCGTAACCGTAAGATGAAAATCCAAGGAAAGTATTTTCGAACGAAAAGGTATCTCAAGACTGTAAAAATTCAAGAAAAATAATACATCGTATAAACACCTTCTTTTGAATTATTCAGCCGTGTATGCATCACTCTTTCTATAATCTTCTAAAAATAATATTTATGTCATAATTACATTAGAAAGGAACTACATTTACTTGTGTCAACTAATTATAAAATAACAGCTAATAGAATCTATTTAAAGTTTCAGGTGCTTGATAAATGTTTTCTTTTTTATTATTATAATCGAGCCTAAGTACCTAACGATATACATACGTAATAGGATTACGAAAAGCCTTTGGAAGTTAGGTATATTTAGTTCTGATAATCTCATTAATACGAACATATGCGCGATAATAAAATGTAAAAATTCTGACGATAAAGATGGACGATTATTTTCGGTTTATATCAGCGCCGTAAATACGCTATTTCATTCATACATTTTTCATTAAAAAATTTCTGATAACATCTAACGCTATTATAATCTGATTAATCGCTTAAACTCAGTTGCAACGTGCGAGTAACGAGACGTATCCAAGAGCGCAGCTAGATTTTTAAATATTATCTCGAAGCGTATGAAATTTATCTACGAACACTCGCAACGAAAATTGCTATGAGATGAACAATAGTAGCACTCCGATTATTGCATGCTCTCTAATATTAAATATTTGCTTCATTAAGTCTGATACTTTCATTGTGAGCTTTATGATTCGCTAGAAATAATACTCGACACGAGACGTATGTGCGTACGATTGCTTTGACCGTTCCTTCGTTCCAATTAAATAGCCTGAGATAATTTCCTATTGAATATTTTTAGACGTTTAATTCGTAATTTCCGGTTATTTAAACATTACTTGGCGAATAACGTCTTTGTTACAGCTATATAATAATTCGTTCAATGAAGATTATTTCCTACTTAATTATGGTGATTAATATAATTTAAATTAATTAATTAATTAGTTTAAATTATAAAAAGCAATTAATTAGAAAATTCATCGAAACGAATATTTGACAAACTGTATTATCAGAGAATTTAAATTGTTTACAATTACGGCACTTTTTGTATCAAAATTCTACGTAACAATGGTTTAGTATTATCGATCTACACGAAACGCAATTTTCTTGGAAATAGCGATTAATAACCGACGTTTATCACTGACTCTCTGTTGAAACTAGCACAATTGATTTGAATATTTCTACTTTATCTATCACAGTGCTACTAAAATTGAAAACCACGCGAGTAAAACAATACGCCATGTGTGGTGAATCACACAATACGCTTTTAACTTTGTATCGCGATAAAGTTGTCGCTTTCAAAACAAGTTCTAGGTTCTGCTTTCTTGATATCTTTTATTCGCGAAATATATCGCGATTTATATCTAGCAAAAATTTCGTAAATTTTGTTTGACGATTAGGTTTAACTATTTATTCTAAATATCTAATATTAATTGTCAACTCCAGCTTCTAGACTTAAACATGGCATAAAACTATCGTCGTGGTAACAAATTCAATCGAGTTTATGCTGCAATATTCTATCGTACACGACGATACCAATGAATTTTTACATTAATCAATCTCATTAAGTTACTTCGTAGAGCGTAACGACCATTCATCCCTATTATTTCAATAATAGCCGTTATCATCCTAATTTTCCTCTCTTTGTTATATAAACCAGCTATTTTTCTTCGCAATGAGAACAAAGTACAATGTAGCCTCTTGTTCGCAGTAACATTTACCCGAACATGTCGTTTCATTTAAAAATCTGTTCGCTTTAAATTAAAATTTGAAAAAAAAAAAAAAGGAAAAGCAGAATTATACGTAAAAACGATGAAAATGATGGATAAATGGAAAATCCAAGTAGCGGGGTCGCTCGAGATTTCTGCTCGAATAAAATAACACGCACGGAGAATCCGTCACCATCCGAGAGATTTGAATGCACGCGTATCGCCTTCCGTAAATGGCGTCTTGATATTTCTCGAGACGAGATCGAGCAGCGAAACTGGATCTCGTATTGAGACGGTGAGAGTGATAGGTGGTCGTCATCGTCGTCGCGGTATTGCAAAAAAAGAGGTAGGAAGAGATCCGGCACTGCGAGTTCTGGAATAAGAAGAAGAAAGTAGTGCCGGGCAATCTTGTCCTTACGATTCAATGCGAATCATGGCCTACCTTAACTTAGCCGGAATTCGAGCGGTATCCCGAATTGCAGTAACAAAATCGAATCTATGCCTTATGTCTCTTTTTACCATGGAGAAAACTGCGCCAAAGATCGTGAACGACGATTAGGCTAGATTATCTCGTCCTGTGTTTGAAAAACTAATTTACCGTATGTAGTAGGGGGAGAACTGTAAAATTGAATTTAATGAAAATTCCAATTTTTTCATATCGTAATACCTTTAGACAACGATAGAGTTTCTATAGACTTTTTGCTAATAGTAGCATTTTTTCTTGTAGGCGATACAATAGTAATCTCTAATGAGACGTAAGATTTTAATTGAAAATCGCGTATGTAACGCACAAAGCAACGACCACGGATGCAACTTGGAATTCTTCTGCGCGGAGCGCGGCTATTTTTGTTAAAAATTCAAGCAGAAAAAGAACGGAACGAAAGGAAACAGGCATTTGACGATAAAAACAAACCAGTTTAAGTGAGCATAGTCGATGGATAAAAAGAGCAGAACCTAAGGAAGGACTCTGTTACCTGGCAGGTATGAGCGTCCTTGAAATAAGTAAAAGTTTCGATAACTACTCATAGAGCCGGAAGCAAGATCACTGATTGATGGAAGTACGGGTAATAAGAATTATCTCTGCGTGAATCAGACACTTTCTAATGCGCTTGAATAGTTTGGAATGTCTAAATTACAATCAACGAGAAAGAGAAAGAAAATACCGGAAAACTTTCAACGCTATTTTAACGCTATGCTACAGGCAACTGATATACTTCTTGATATTATACAGGGTGTCTCACGCAACTGGAACAGGCTGTATCTCTGTAACGATTAGAAGAAGGTGTCATAAGTGAAAGTTAAATCAGACGTTGCACAATATGCAACTAGTCTTATGTACTTTTGTGCATCGGTGCATCAGAAAAATGCAATTGCACTTCCTTTTTAGATGGTAACCTATATTTTTGACTGCACCAATCGATGCAGCTCCGCATATAAAAGTTAGTTAGTGAAAGATAACTTCCTAATGAATAAGTTTAGGGCATAAGTATGTTAGTAGTACCTTTATATGTAGAGCACAAGGAACTGTACCGATTAGTACAGCCAAAGATATAGTTTTCCATTAAAAAAAAAACAAAAAGTGCAGTTGCATTTTTCTGATGCTCCGATGCACAGAAGTGCATAAAATTAGTTGCATATTTATGCATCGCCCGATACCATTTAACTTTCGCTTACGACATCTTCTTCCATCCCTAACCGTTTCGCAGATACAGCCTGTTCCAGTTGCGTGGGACACCCTGTATATATAGGTAAACGCGAAGCTTTTAAAAAAATGCTTCAAATGTTACAACCTAATAAATCGATAAACTTCGATTTTTCGACTGTTGCATCTTTGACGAGAGGTTTTAAACACCCTACAATAACGTGTTACAATTTTTCCATTGTAAAGCTAAAAAAAAAAGAAAAGCTTTGCAAGATATTCATTTTATGCGTTGATAACGTTAGAATCGTTCGACGCCTCCCGAAGTATAATGCAAACACAGCAGATAAAATGTGGTAAAGAGCTACTTGTACAGTATAATAAGTATATTATGGCCGATTCATGCTAATCGAGGCCAAATTATTCTATGCCCAGGTGACAGCACGGACAATGAAAGTGTTATCGTTTACCAGAGGCTGTGAAATGAATAATTCAGAGTTGTGTAACATTCTGGAAGTAGGAAGTCAAATAGCCTTGAGAGAACGTTTAGAGGTCTTCTGGGAATGCAGTCAGGTAGGGACCAGGTGTCACAGGGCCCTTCGGTGAAATGCTGCCGCTACCTTTCGAAAACTACAGTCCACCGCTGAACGATTAAGATCTCGGGGAAAATCGTTCTTCGTGACTGGGAATATATTTGAAAAGAAAATGACGATTGAAAAGTGAATTCAGAAACCAGCGTCGATCCTCGTAAATGTAATTAATCTGAATGTCTAAAAATGCCGAAATTGTTGTATCACTTTTTACTGCTTCTCTCTGGTGATTCTTCTCTACCGATTCTCTGGAACGTATAATTAGTTTTGAACCATCCGAGTTATGTTCCACAAGGGAAACAAAAGCACGTATTAGGCATTCTCAGCGGGACAAGAAACTTCAATCTTAAGGGGTCTTTGATCAGCGCACAAAATAATTAGCATGCAAGATCGCAGCCACGTTTCAACCACTTAATTTTCGTTTCCACCATAAAGCAACTGGTACGCCGTTGGATACCCCGTTGAATCGAGGTATAAAAGACTGCAACGGAGAACAGCCTTACAAATCGATGCATCGCATCGCGAGGAGCGCCGGTGTATTACAGGGAACCTGTTACACGCACCGCAGCTAGTTCTTTTTCATGTCGTTTCATAAAAGGCGAATAATGCCGGTAAAAGCGACCTTGAGCATAAAGACCTCCCGAGCGTATCATTTAGTGCATTATGGTCGTTCAGGCATGAAAGGTACTCGTTACGATTTATATTCTCTCTCTTTGCCCATATGGGTTTCGTGCGCGATGCTTTTGCCCAGACTATCCAGATTTTGCATGATCTTCCACATATCAAGGATAGCGACCAAGCAAGCGTATTAGTCGCATTCTTTTTCGAGTCGAGAAGAAAGCATCGCTTGAATTCGACGTTGATTTTATCGTTCACGTTGATTCCATTTTGTAAGAAAATAATCGACGACATGCAAGGCTGACGTTGCGTGTAAAAATGTTACGTTTGATCCAAACGGAATTCAAATGAAAGGAAAAGTGGCGGGAAGGAATAATCCGATATAGGATAAAAACGTATCTGAGTAGATCGAAGGAATTGTCGCGACTGGCGATCGATCGAAGATTGAATCGTAATGCGAAACTTTCTGCGTGGATATTGATGTTTGAATGTCGAAAAGATCGACAACGAACATTGATAGGTAAAACATGACAAAATGAACATTGACTTGGCATAGAGAAAGTTCTATTTTCAGCAGTTTTGCACGAAAGGAAGATAAATATTAGGTAAGTAGAGAACTAGGTGATGTTTATGAAGTCTGCAAATTGATTATTTAATTTAGATTACCTAGCTGTTCGTAACGCGTGCGTGCAACTTGTCTAATTACGTAGTGTTGATTAAAGGTTATTCAAGCTGCCTCGTTCAAGCTGTGACCTGCTTGTCAATTAAAACGTGGAGTATGAAATTCCCTACCGACACTTTCTCATTCGGTAAAACCGTTTTTTGTTTATAAAAAACGGAAAGAATTCGCTAAAAAGGGCCCGGAAATTAACTTTAAACAAATATATCGAATAAATCTAACGCGTCCTTTTTCTAAAATTAGAATCATACGTAGTAATGTATGAATGATACGATATTGATTTAAAATTTGTTACCGAATGCGTGATCCTTTCCTTTATATAGAAATGAAAGATCTTGGACGCGTACCTTAACAAAAATCATTTCCTGAAACATGATCATGACCCAGAAGCAAACTCCGCATAGCTATTGGTCACGATCATTAGGAACAGGTACAGCTTCGACCACGATACGAAGCTAGGAAAAATACGTATTCGTTTCTTGATGTACCGGAAGTGCGTCGTGAACGACGATCCCCATTAGACCCGTTTTCTCCGGCATACAGTGGCTCGTAAATTCCCCGAAAATCAGTGCGATGACTCAGTATGAGTCAGTTAATCCATTTATATCCGCTTTCAGATACACGATACATCCTACGTTACCGTTTTAAAGTAACGGTCTCGCGGCTAAGATTTTCCTCGGAAATTCACGGCATACCGAAGGTGTACGTTTACGCTTTACGCCATAAGTATAGCGGTACAGAAGTGTATGTTGTTTGTTGTGTTGGACGAATGTTGCGCGATTTCCATGAACCTGTGGTTTTCAATTTCTATCGGCTAGACATCATACGAGTCCACTAGCGAATGATCGATTTTATACGTAGAATAGGAACAATCGTTTATGACAACCATCTTGTTTTCAAGGTAATAGCGAATACAAAATGGAATGATAATAAAACGATCGAACCCTTCCAGCTTACATCTCCCACATTTCACCTTCAAACGTTACCGATTTTCAGCGTCGATAAAATTATTGTAGCTCTTATCAGGAACATGTTATTTATATTATAGTATTGTGATTATAATAGTATTGAAATACGCTTCACGAAATCTCTACCGATCGAAAGGATTAGTTTAGCAAAGAGAACCTTCATTTAATCGTGTTTCGTAGTTCAAATGCAACACAAACAGGCCATATGTAATATGTATTAATAACAAAACACATCTTCTGTCTTGATTTACCAGAATATGATATCAAGAACGAAACAGCGAACAGAATGTTTTACGAAACATCAAAGAAAATTGCAGGAAAAATATATGAAACAGAAAACAATATAGATACCGTGTCATTGACTTTTTATTGTACATGCGCGTCATGGGTAAGCAGCTCATCCATGTCGTTTGCACGTTGTAATTATTGGCTTTGCCAAGAGAGTTTTTGTAGAGTTCACGTAACTATTATCGGCATTATTACAACAGTACAGTAAAACGGTAGAGCTCGTTAAATGGCGCACGAATTTTTCCTCATATCTACAGATCACGCGAATCCACTACATTGTTGGTCCTTCTGCATAAATATGCATACGTACGTGGATATTCGACTCGAGGAACGAGGGTGTGCGTCTCGTATTCAAACCTGTTTGGTAAACAGCTGAAACCGCATACTAACGGTTATTGACAGATTTTACCACAGCCAGGAGATCTCGTGTGCGGGGAGAAAAAACGGGGGTGCGTCAGATTGGCCCAAGCTTGCTACAAACCGAAAATTATGGAAGAAGCGCAGAAGTGTCGCATTAAGATTTTCCAGCCGACTGGACATTAGTTTGTGAACTCTTTTGACAATTTGACATGTCTATTGTTTTAGAATAAAAAAAATCTTTTTCTCAAAAATTTGACAACGACACGGAAAGAAAGAAAGAGCAAGTAGTATAATCGAGTAAGTAGAACGATAAATGTTTTAGAGCTATACTATGAACGATACACAAACACAAAATGCAAGTTGCCAATTATTTTTCACCATTCATATTCAATTCAGCTCTATGTCACGACGAGCGCTTTGTGCCTGACCTCATCGATTTTAATTCGCGCAACGCGCGCCGAAACCTTCGTCTCGGAATTATTAAAGAATTTAAAAAACTCCGCAGACAAAGTAATCGTTTTTTTAACAGCACATAAAGAACGAATCTTGAATTGAACGGACTGACCCTTGCACAAAACGCTATTTAAAGAGGCAAACACGTGTTCAGAATGCAGAATCATATTGAATCCTTAGTGATCGTATCAATCATTGGACGTTACTTTCAACTCGGATAAGTTACGATATATGGGGGGCAATTTGATTAATTGAAACGATAAGTGATTCTAATAACTGGTATTAAGTATTTTCATTTCATTTCGTTATGCGAATAAATTTATATAGCAAGAAACTTATTCAATTAAAATATGAATATTCCCACTGAAACTGGAATATACCGCACATTTATGAAACAGATCAATCTTTTAGAACTGTACATATTTAAAAAATATCAAAGTAAAAATATTGAAACTTACGGAATTTTCGAGATTGCTACTATATTTAAACTATTATTGATAAATGACGGAAGCTGCGAAATTCCACTATTGTCCATTTAAACGCGAAAGAAAGAGTTGGAGAACCGTGTGAGAATTTTATTAGCTCTTGCAGAGCACGCATAGTACATACATACGTATCTTTCTCAAATGACTTCTACCAAAGAACCGGTTAGAACTTTTAAAATGACTGTACGGAGAAATATAATGTCACTTTTTATTGGTTCCATCTATTCTTGTTTTTCTTTTACTGCGCTTTCGCTTCTTCGTTTCTTTGACCAATATAAATCTCTGGAACTGGCGCGTTTATCTTTGAAAATAATAACTAGTATCTTATTTTGTTTGAATCTGAAAAAGAAAGACATACGAACATGACAGAACAATTGCTAAACTACAAAATGACCTCTGCGAGAGTCAGAAATTTTCCAAAAAATTTCACAGAACAATAGTATCTATGTTATATTGTTAGTTAATTTTAAAGCTAACCGCTTGTCATGTAAGAACATGTGTCCGTGCGTGCTTGAAATGAACAAGTGACAATTGAAAATATACGCTTGCTAAGATCGTTCCAATGAAAACTTTGTTACAAAACTCGATAAAAATCTATTACTCGATCTTTATTCGCTGTTGCAAGTTTCCCACTATTTATTAAAATGTATCTCTTTAGAGATACTTTTTTAAAGTCTAGGTCTTAATTCTATATCCATTTTTCATATGTTAAAAAAACAATCAAATCTGTATCGCGTAGTAAATGTAGCTAGCTATGATAAATGATTCGTATAGTAATGCGTTACATAACGGTGGGAAATACAGAACAGGAACAATTTGAATCCTATCGGTGAGGCGTGGGTCTTCTATCCGTACAATCTAAAATACTCCGATATCCTTCCTCGTATTTTGTTTTATCTTGTTTTGTACTGTAGATGTATGTGTAGTTATGAATTCTGCTCGAAGAAACACACGAGCTACCAAGAAAAAATATTTCTGTGAATATCGGTGTTTATCAGCTGCGATAAATTTACGTCGATCTTATATCGGCTCGGATAAAACAATGACGTGTCGCCTGGTTGAACAGGAATGCAAAACGATCAACCACGATGTTTATCGATAACAATGTTTGACAATTTGGAAAATTGTCCGGTGATTGACTCTCGTGGAAGAATTGTGAAACGATCGTGATACATGCGACCGAGTACAACTTGCCACGTGGTAAAGGACAGAGAGAAATCGCATGACGTAATAGGCCCGCATAAAGGCAATAGAAATAAATGACGTTAAATTGCCGAGTGGCTCGTTTTTAGCAGCTCGTGTGTTCTTAGACGTGGTCGAACGAAATGCTTCGCGTCGAATTAAATCTGCGAACGTCGAAACTCCTCGTTGCTGCCGGAGAAAGAGAATGAAAATGAAAATGATCGTTTGATCACGTGTTATCGGCAGATTGTAAAAATTGGTTGTACGTATTATCCTTGCGAAGATTAATCGTCGATTAGATACGAGTATTCCAATGCGTGTCGAAGGGGAATTAGTTTCAACGTGGATGTCATGCGAGAAATCAGCTTTGATCTAACATCGTTTTTTTTTTTTACGTCTAATTGATACGATTAGTCTTGTTCGATACGATTGATTTTGATAGAATTGTCATTTAAATGTTGCGCAGTTTTTGGATATTATTGGTAGTTGAGGTAATCCAATAATTAATATCATAGAAAAATTAATTTTAAAAGGCAAAGGATTTTCCAAGGATTAAACATATCATTAAAAAATCACACGTGTTCTGGATTAATTAATTCGCATTCAGTGTAATTAATTCGCTTTCAACATTCAATATAATAAGGATTTGCAACAAAAAAACCTTATCCTAATTTTTGTTTCATATTAGTGTCATGAAGTAAGAATTCAGCCTACATAAGATCTTCAGTTCTCTCAAAATCCTCCATGAAGACGTACTACATATATGTAGATATGTACTTTATGAACGCACTGATTCGACGATTCGAGACATACTTTTATAAAACCTCCGTATTAAATTCAATAATTCTTGTAAAGCATTAACACGATATAGGTAACATGTAGATATAAAATCACGGAAAATATGTTTAAAAACAAATTATGTAAGCTAGAAATATCGATCGGGATGGGGAGCGTAGTACAGGATGTCCAGCAGTAGGTCACCATTCTACGAAAAGTATGATCGAAAAGTGATCGGACCGCGCATGCATGTTGCTTACTCTGGGCTGCATTGTTCGAAACAGGGCCGCACAGCTGCTCGAAAATAGACAAGTCCATTGTGGTGTGCGCGGAACGCGACAATGGACGCTGATGCACGCCTGAAATCGATCGGGAAACTGACTCATGGGCACGGGCACGGGCACGAGGACGAGGACGATCCCAAACGCACAATTATTCCCATATCGACAAGGTCACGACCTCCGGCAAGAATCGTGACGTGACGTAGCTCCACTCTTTCTTGTCTATGGCGGGCAGGAGCAGGTCGTTGCCACTCGATCGTCACACTACCAGACTCCATGGACGTTATGGCGGAAACGATATCAGTGATGTAATATCTGTGAATCCGTGCCAACCATCTTCCAATCACTTTCTCTATATCGTTCAAGTTCGTTCAGATTTTGTAATCGCGTTATTTATCATCAATGCTTAATTATCGCTATTAAACACTATACAGATTATTAGTTATTATTAGACGTAATTTCTTTCTTCTAATTAAAAATTTGTAAATTAAGATTCTGAGAATCCATTGGAATATATTTATTCTTTCATATGTTTATGAGAAGCAAAATTTGCATGTAATGTTTGAAAAGTGCGTAATAATATGGTGTAGAAATTGTAAGAGTCATTTTATGACTATATTAACAGGAATAATGCTTGGGTAAAATCAATTTGATACTCACAATCAGTATGTTATCGTATCCATGATAATGCATACATTATCAAAGGGTATCATCATACGTAAGTACGAACCGATTTCCGTTGCTATAACAGTGCACGAGTATCGAATCTCGAACGAGAAAATATGGTACTGTGGTGATCGTGAAATAAATATTATCTCTTAACCAATTATCATAATGGCGACACTTTCTCAATTTAGCTTTTATAACCGTAATAGTCTAGTAATTTATAATTATAACTGAAATTATAAAATGTAACTTACTGGTTAAATGGCTTCCTTAGTTATCAATGGATAATATAGAACGTATATATTGCATACATAGATTCACATACTTCACGTTGGAGCACTAATTCAGTTCCCCCCTTTTATGCAAAGCGAAACGATTCTTTTATGCACACGGTTATATGATTCAAAGCTTATAAAGTTTCACGCTATAGAAAATAAAGGAAAACTAGCAAAATGATAGTATATTGTTGAAGGCAATAACATTGTTCCGGTTGCGCAAACTAATCGAAGACAATCTATTGTATTTAAATTCGGTAACTGAGGGAAGGTACGTGAAGAAAGAGAAAGAGATCGTATGAATTCAAATGACGCTTCATACTTGTCAAATTAAAATCACGCATTGTTAAAAACCATACGATGTATGGGTCTGTTTATAATTTTATGCACTCGCGAATCTAACAATAAGCATTTTTATTACATATCATTGATGTTTGAAAATTATCACTCTGTAATATTTTCCGTATACCTAAACGCTTTCTTCGAACTATCTCTACCTCTATTTATGGTTGTTAAAGATTACGATCTCTTATAGCTATGAGTGTTTTCTCTGTTAACCAAATCACGTGTCTTGTTTAACTTTAATCCTGTTATACATATGTATCTGTATGAAATGAAATAAGAACCATGCGAATTGGTTACAGATAAAACATGCACGATGAGCAGAGGAGATATTGGTGAAGACTCACCGGTGCGATCGAGTTGATCCGAAGCGACGATCGAAAATCCAGTCGGCTAATCGAGGGCCGGCGTCCCGCCGTGCCGATGCACTGAGAAGTTTCAAACACTTTCTGATTGGCACACCAGCGTAAATTCACACGAGTTACGTGATCGAGTCAATCTCATAATCGCAACACGGTTCTCGACTACGAACATACACTGAATTCGTTTTTAAATTGAAACGACACGACGGCGCGCCGAACACGACACTTAAATGCCAGACTATCGTAGCAACGGGTGCTTCGTTACTGCGTGACGGTGTACCAAGGTTCATTGTGTGCTCGCCTTTCTGCTTGGTGATTGGTGGAGGGGATGATGGAGGACAGATGGTAGTCACGGAGGTTACCGACAAACACTAAGCAGCACCGAGTTTGATTCATCCTTGCCTCGTAAGATGGTGCATCTGTTTAATCGGAAAATGTCGAAAAATTCCTACGTATTGTTTAACTTTTCCATTTTTTAAATATTACTTTACTAGTTCTGAATTAAGGGCATTTCAGTAATTTCCGGTATTTTGTATTTATATCAATTTATTTACGATATATTCGATCCTTCAAAAAAGAAAGTACATTTTGAATTATTTACATATATCAAATTGAGATTGCAATCAAATTTCAATTTAATTGAACTTAAGAAAGAATCCCATGCTCCTTCTGTTTTTAACTCCATTCCCTAAAAGTTGTAGTATTTGCTAAGCTTTCTGGTGTGATAGGCCATAACGATGGTGGCAACATGGAACAATTCTGTAATTCCAACGGTCTTTTCCAAACAGGATAAATAAAATCATCTGCATCGCTTGTACTTGTAGCATTCTCAAAATATTCTTTGATTATATCGTCGGAATTTGGCCAACCATTTTCAGGCATCGCATTCAGTTTTGATTCATGTTTCATAGCAACTGTAAATAATAAATAGTGATTATATAGTATGCGTGCAGTATTATTTTTACATTTGCTTTGAATTATTATGATCATTACTCAGACGTTGAAGTTCCCACATCATAGAAGGACTATAATGGGAATATCTGCAATCAGGGCCAAATGTGCAATGACCACCACTTAAATACCATTTGCATGGAATCTTTGCACTTTCTTCTCTTAATATAGCTTCTGGACCTATAAAGGATAATCAATAAAAATATGTTTATAATCGTAACGAATGTGTAACAATTTTGAGGTTATGATTAGCAAGTTATACTTAATTTCATATGTTTCAAATATTTTATCGATAAACTATTATTAGATACTTACCTTTGAATATATTATAATGATCTACGCGATATTTTGTATGTTGTACACTCGAAAGATGTTTCTTTCTGGCTTCTGGGTCATCCTTAAAGGATCTGTCACAATACTCGCAATAATATCTTCTACCCATTAGTGGTTAAACTTTACTGAAATTAAACAAGAAATATTTTATTTATTATAGTATAAAACTTCAAGTACTATATTGTATAATATTAATAATACCAGTAGAATAATTTGTAAGTACTACGAGCACGAAGTAAACAAACTTTATAGCAACTACAGTGCCATCTGACGTACGCTATGGAAGTATATAATTCAAGGAATATGTATCACGCCAATCAACTTTGTTCAATTTTAGTTTTTATTTAAGAAAAGATTTATTTTGTATTCTCGATCGTCCTCATTTTCTATGTATAAAGTATCAGTATACGAATAATCAACTGAGAACAGAAAAGAATCACTAAACTATCCAAAACGATTAATTTACTTAAAGGTGTATTTCTATTAATTTTTCAGGTCGGAATTGTTTGTACAGTTAATGGGTATTTATTTTAAACAAACAGATTACATGTATGATACTGCTCGTTTAAACATTACAATTGTTTGTTACATCCTTACAATACAATTTCTCGCAACATCTTGTGCGTTACTAATCTATTATATCTGTGTGGTAACGTCATATACCGAAGAAAATGCCTATAATTTATTACAATAACCTTCTCCGTTAATTCTCGACCTTATAATCGCGCACCATACGCAGCGAGAGATATCTTTTCAACTACAGAAGCTTCAAAATATTAAAAAATGTTTAATCGTTCTTCATCATAATATGAATCCTCTTACAACAGAATTTTGCTTAGAGCAAATGAAGTCATCCATCATTTTTCCGTGTATTTACTTCGAAGAGAAATTCTATCCTGGAAATATATAATTTTTATGTTTGAATACGCAACGTTGTAGAATGCCCAATTTCAACTTTGCACTATTCATTCTCGGTTTAAAAAAGTATTTATAATATATTTATTTCTTTAGTTGAAATATCAAAAAATGAATTTCTCTGCAAACGAATGATAATCCTTTGTAAAAGTATAAAGCCGATCCCCACTAGACGGCAATAATAAAAATGCAATTGTCGTATCATGCCATTGATGGTCATCATAAATATTTATATATTTGACAATATTAATATTATTATACACATATAATATATAATATAAACACAATATATTAATAGTATTAATATATGTATATGTATAGAATGTCAGTGTGGATTATAATAATATTCATACAGGAGCCTCTTAGTTGATGTAGCATACAAATATTATTATAACAGGAATATAATATTATAAATAGATTTAATATATTAGATCGTTCTCTATATAGATTTGTAGCGTCGTTGCCGAGACTCGACAGGACGCAGTGTGAATCGGCTTTCAAATCTTAAATGTGAAATTTCCTGTTTGGTTATTTGCGAACAGAACTAAATAAGTATATGGATCACGATTCGAATGTTCGATTGGTTAATCATCGACCATACGCTGACTTTCATAGACATTTTCAACGATAACAATATTTTCACCAGCTTTCTATAAGCGATCAGTTGTATCCCATGAGGTAACGTGAAAATGCAAGAGAATTGGAATCGATAAAGCATGAACGATGTTTGAAAATGTTGAATTACGCGCGAGAAAGTTGAAAAACGTGATTTAAACTTTGCAATCCTTTTTTGTCGATTATTAGGTTAACAGATAATTGGAAATAATATAATTATGAAGTATAAGTTATAAGAAATTGATAAATATTTTTCACATATAGAATGACAAGTGTAAGAATTCTTTGATATCTACGAAGAGAAATTTTAGAGATTCGTCCCTTCAACATAAAAGATTTCTAATAATACAATAGCTGTATATATATATGATAACCGTATAGTATTCACATTTTGTTCATAGTGTGCATTTCATTATGAGAATACTGTACAGAATCGAGCTCTTTGCGGAATTCTACGTTTCTTAAACCGTACTTAATTTCTTTATTTCGGCGTAGCATCCAAAATTTGCTTACTACTACATATAACAATTTCTCAATAACTTTTTACGATTATCAGAGACAAGTGCAAAAATTTGTGTAACATGTGTTTCCAAGTATTAATAATATTGACCGTGCATGTACACGCACATAATTGAGTTATTTTCCGAAAATACAATCGTGTTTTGCGTTAGAAACGTTGTGATACGTGACAATGAATGACAAGAATCGGTGACACATATCGAAAATATTTACAGGAGAAATAAGCGACAACCAAAGTTAACAGTTAGGTCGTTAATGAAACTGATAAAACGATAACAACTCCTACTGCACATTTAATGTTATCACGGTCAACTCAGTGCGTCATAAATTATGCAATAACTCCAGGAACGTGAGTATATGCATAATGAAACCGCTCGATAGTTGTACGAAAGATTTTTCTTTATTTCACCCGTGGATGATAATGTGAAACAAAGAGAACATTGTTGGTTGGATTTAATAATTACAATAATAATTGAAACAATATAAAATATTTGAATTATCCTTAGATAAAGGATAGAAAAGTTAAAGAAAAATGCTTAAATTTTTAAACGAATATTTTGTAAAATTTTTATCATAATAAACGTTGTACTTCATAATATTAATAATAATAATAACAATATTTCAACGCTGCACGCTTATTTTTTACGCAACATATATAATTATACATATGTAATTCAGGCAAAAGGTATTCTGTTCAAAAAGTCCTTAACCTAACCAATTACCCAGTACAAATTAGATAACACGAAATGTAAGTAAACGCACAGCGTCTTTGATATAATATTTTTATCTGTATTTAAAGAGAATTTGTAAAACATTAGATATTTCGTTACATTATGACCAGCTACACCGCCGAATTGTTTAATCATTTTGAACGGTGCGTCATCATTTTCTCATTTTTAGAAGCAAAAAAGATTCTTTGTCGAACAAATTACCATATATTTCTTAATATCGATTTTTATGTCTTTCATTAATAACCGAATAAGTCGAAAATCAACAATCATCAGGAATTCGAAGAAAGTTTGCACGTGTGCTCGTAACGATTGTAAAAAGCTTCGTAACGTTTTTAGGCCTGCTAAAAACAACGTATTACTCTTTCACCGATTGGCTCGAATTGAAACAAATCAGAAAAAATTAAAACCACAGACTAGATGAGAATAGAATGATATGAAACGCGCCCCCGTTACATGGCAGTTCGACTGGAGCGTTATAACCTCTTTGTCGTCGAATTATTGCGTCTACGGGGTTGTAAAAGCATCTGCGTGTATGTATGTGCACATATATTTGTGTCGTAATGTACGATCTAAACACGTAAAAATATTTGTATCTAGTTTTTGAAAAATAACTTGCAGTTGAACATAGCGGTATGGACATCCTTAAAGTTAGAGTAATGTAATTTGGACGACACGTTTATCGATTAAACATGTTGTTTGCTCAGGCATGCGCTTTACGAAGGGATAATTTGCTTTCCGACCAATAATTCTCTATTGTTTTCATATTCGTAACATCATTATGTACATATATTTCTTTATATCCGGTTTACATTAAGCGTTACAATACGATCAACGAATTCAATCGACTTGCTATAGCGCGAAATTAAATTTATCGATGTGAACGATATTACGAGTATACACTCGAAAAGGGAAAGAAACGATCGACTTTCGATTGATTATCAAAGATTGCATCTGCTATTATGTTCGCGTCGTATCTTTTCGAATTAATTCACTCTTGCAAGGGACAACACGACTCCACCCCCCTATGGCGAGCAGACTCGTGATTTCACGTATCGAGTATGTGGTCGTACGACATTTTAATTATTCGGTGTTTGTAATCTTTCACTGTTTTCATTTGCGAATCTTTATGGTGCACAATGTACAACATAAAACGTCCGATACGAATGGCCGAGTCGTCGAGTCTCGACGGTGGTTCTCGTACGATAAAATTATACAAGGGGGGAAACAGAATGTGGAGGTAACGCGTGCATCGCGCCCTGCGCAATCTATTGCCAAAATTTTGAATCAGCTTTCATACGTACATATATTGGCGCTCGCTATCGCAAATAATCCTTTCCATGCTTTTTCGACTGCCAATAAATTTCGCATTAACAACGGACTGGTAAATTTATCGAGCGTTCACCGTGTTCATCTTGAACGCACGAGTCTCACGTATCGGTTGATTAAACGAAAACTTCCGCACTGAAATATTGAATACGCGGCCGAGCGATTAAATCGATCCACGTAATTGGATCTGCTCGAAGAAACGCACTCACCCGCTGCGCTCCTTTATTCGCGCTTCGAATTTATGAAAAGGCAGCTGGCTTCGCTCGGCTCTCCAGCCAATTAATTCCCCACTGCGTTTCTTTAGTTTTGTCTAGTTCCTTTTCGTTCGATCTTTTGGCCAACCCAGTGGGTGAAGCTCAAACAGTCTTCTTCTAGTAAAATAAGTGTATTTCATTCATGCTTGACCGCGATTCAATTCAACGAGTTCTATGCTGTGCTCAGTATTATATGCAACGTGGTCTTTTTATCGACTTGTCCGATTTTTCAATTTGTTCGTTCAACTATTAGGATTTGTATCTCGACGAAATGTGAATAACAAGGATGTTGATAGCATGTAATATATATATATATTATAGCATGTATTTTAAAATATCAAGCAATAAGCATACTAGCCTGAAATAGGCGGGTGTGCTTAATGCGAATCCAAGTATAAATATTTAACATAGAAATTCAAAATCTTGTATAACCAGAATAAATAATATCCATATATTTAGAATACCACATTTTCAAAAGGGCGAAAAATACGTAAGTACGAATTCGGAAGGAAAATTGTTCGACGGGGATTATCCGTTTTTGAAGGTTTATGCGAACTTAGAAGCTCAGTTTTAAACAAATCACAGCGGAACGTACAATTCGAAATAATCGTGCCGCAGAATGAAGCGGATTCGACTCAGCGACAAACGAAAAAGCAAAGACGAAGCCCGATTTACTGCTTGTATTGTTTTGATTGTTCGACTTATTTTTCTTTTATGCTTGCATTTTTTGTCTCTGTTTCTCCTCTTCGTTCTTAATTTTATATCGGGCATACTATTGGCGATCTGATTTTGAAAAATCAACACTCCAATCTCATCCTTCTTAATTTTTGGGCGCATCGTGCGCAGGATTCGATAACACTTCTTGGCGGACCTTGTGACCTCGGAAGCTTGCTTGGATCTTCGTCGCTGCCTTGTGTAAATCAGGATCCGTGAGATCGATACCCTCGAGCTCGTTCACGGCGTCCTTCGCCTGAAACAATACATTGCAACGTTGACGTATACATTTGCTATTGTAAATAGAAGCATGTTTATTGAGATTACGTGTTGTGTTGTTAGTTAATGTTTGTTAACGACCATATGTCAAAAGTTCGATTGCACGAACACGTGTTTGCGTTACAGCTTACTAGATTGTTTTCTAAAACCTAACCTTTGTTTGAAAACACTATACCGAAATAAATCGTGACATTTGTTTCGTGCTAGGCGAAGTTATACCTTTAAAATGATCGAGGACATTGAAAAGTTAAAGAAAGTAGAAGATATACGAAATACTCATTTTGTTTGGAACAAGAAGATCCAACCTCGGTATGTACATTTGTAATTGTAAATAAGCGTAGGATGCATGTTCGTAATATAATACGATGTTTCTGTTAATCACTGTTCGCTAACAACTACGAGCTATTTCATTTCAGTATGTGTATGGTGTCTTTCATTAGTGGGAAAGAGAGAAAAAATATCACGTTTCTTTCGACTTTAATTTGTTTGTAAAATTACCCTCTTTAAATGAGAGTAAAACTTTGAGTTTACCTTTTTATTAATTTACTTAAAAGTAAACTGTTAAATGTATAAAATAATATGAATTTCGGTGAAATTCGATGTCGGAAATATTATTTGTAGTATTACCAAATTTTTACGTTTCTTTTATCATGGTATAATATATTAGGAAAATCATATATATATATATATATATATATATATATATATATATATATATATATATATAGTTAGCAAACACATTTGATGGCATACGAAGCATCTCTTTTACCGCCGAAGCAGACAAACTTTTTTATAACAAAGTTTTCAAAATTCACCTTCTAAACGAAATTTCTAAACAAGTAGATCTTCGAAGAGGACAATTTTTAAACAAGTATTTCACTTTTAATGTAGAGACAGTTAAACTTTAAGTCTCTTCCAAGTTAGAAAATTGCAATTTACGTAATCTTAAAAAAAACAATTTTAATATATTTACTTGATGAATACAAGATCTAGTTTTATTAAGAATCATTAAACGTGGCAATAAAGATCAATTTTATTTCTATTATATAACTATCAACTTAAAAGTTCTATCTTCCTGTATCGCGTTTCTAGTTTTCTGTATCGTATTCGCTTCAATTTTTCTTTTCCAGTATTGTTACGAATACCAAGGTCTTTTCAAATTCTTCCTATTCACGATATTTCCTCAACGAAGCCTCGATTATTCAAGATACTCGTAACAACCCATCTCGCGCTACAATCATCCATCCACGACTTGATCGTGCTACGTAAACAAAATCTCCACGACGAATTCGAGTCGGTAGAACGAGACGTCCGCACGATTTCGTGTATTTTCTCTTCGTCACGGCTTGTTCTTCGCAACTGCATGCTCAATTATCGTCACACTGACTAAATTTAGGCTTAATTATAACGAACCCAAGTGGGTCTGACGTCACAGCGCGAGACCTGGATAACAAGAGCTCGAGCGGGTCTCGAAACAACCAGGGAGAGGGTAAAAAGAAGCCACATCACATGCAAAGGAGGTTTATAAAGATGTAGATTGTAATTACGCGCGAACGTATTTGCATTCGACCTCTTATTAAGCCATCCTTCTCTATCGTCTCTCTACTCTTTCTCTCGTTCGTGTTCATAGACTCAGCAGCTACGTTCGTGTGAGAAGGCTTTTCGTATTATCCGTACTTTCCGCTATAACCAATGATTCTGTTCGTACAGAGAAAGGAAAAAACTGTGTGAAACTTTTGTATTTGAGTATTATTCGTCAATTGGTAGGATTGTAAGGTAATTTGATAGGTTGGCGTTGGACGATATAAAGAGGTTAGAATGTCGGTTGAAATTGTTATTGATAACGGATTTAATTACGAATAACGCAGCGTGTCTTTGGTTTTTTCCTTTCTCCGATTTATTTCCTCTACTTCCTCGATTATTTTTGTTTTTAATTTGTTGCCGGCCTCTGCAAGGTAATTGGCACGGTTTATTGCGAAATTGCTAGTATCACGGCGTTTCAAATTGGTCAGAAGGGACGAAGCATGAATTTTCGGAATGATCACGAGGGGAAAAGATTTATGGCAGCCCATTTTGCGATTGAAAATATGATCGATACACATATACGTATAGGTGCGAGTTTATTAAAGATGCGCGCGATAAGATATGAAAGAGAGAATAAAAATTTGTTCAATTCGTCTACTTTTCGCCATTATGTGGCATGTAAGTTTATATTATTTACATTATTTACATTGAATATCACTTTGTCACTTTCCGACTATATAACGCAACTTACACGTTGTAAGCAAAGTATTAGGTTGTCCCGAAAGTTTCTTTCCTTTCGTAAGGAAATAATAGATGCACTACCTCTTTTCGTTTTATATTATTTTATTGAATCATCTACGATCCATTTTGTTCTCTTTCTATTATTATTACGATACATGATTCGACAAAAATAATATAAAACAGAGAATGTGGTGCATCCGCTATTTCCTTACAAAACGGAAGAAACTTTTGGGACAAACTAATAGAAAAGAACGATGTTCTCGTTGCATACTCTGAAAATTGGCTTTAAAGTTTAAAGGCTTTTCGGAGATTTCGAGGTGTAAGCCAGGAAGGGCCGTTACTTAAAATCACACTCTACGTTCGTACATCTCGAACGCTCGAGAACTTCGTTTAATAGTTGAACGATTCCGTGGCTACTCGAAGCTGTTCGTGTAAGTAAAGTACAACTTCCCAATTAGTTTCGTTCAATTAATTACGCGAACGTTCTGTCGTCCGAGTTGTCGCGTCAAACCCTTCGCGAGAGAACAGTATCGCGAGAAGCATTTTTCCTTCTTTCAATCTTTCTATTATCATCGGATACAGTTACAAAATCGACATTCCCGATTGTTACGTCGCGTAACACAACCGTTGACCATCCAGCATCCAGATGGCCACCAGGCATACAAATCATTCTGGGGACGCTCAATAAACCTAAGGACATATAAAATACCGCATTTTTACCCTCCGGACTATCGAGTCTTCGGAGTTTCTCTTTTAACTATCGTAATGCACAATTGTCTCTAGCTTTATTGCTCGTTCCAGACGGTAATAGCGGGTTTCCCAGTAATTAGTCCCACCACGCCTAACGGTTGGTCAGGTATAAACCATCACCTACCCTCACTCATTATAAATGAGTAGCCAACAGGCACTTCAAACTAGTAGTCAAGTTCGACGAACAGTCTCAGCTACTCACTTTCGAGTCAACCGTCACATAAGTAACTTCGAATAAGTCAATCGTCCTCACATTTGCTTACTCTCCAGTCAACCGTCATACCAGTAACTTCGGTCGAGTCATTCCTCTTCGCACTCACTCACTTCGTCCAAGTCAAACTAACATCGTATCACGTCAATCGGGTTACGAATCGTCACAAACGGGGGACATTCAGTTCATATTATACGTCACAGGAATCAAACTACGTATTTCGTCCAAGCAATACATTGCGAGTCACCTTATTTCTATTCAGTCGATCGGAACGTATTGTTAGTGCAACAAATATAACGCTGTTCGATATCGCAACTTGTAACGATAACATTTCAAAACTGTTGCATTTATGCGAGATAAGCGTTGTAAATATAGCGAATAGTAACCCTGTTAAACCTGTGTTGTCATCCACTAACCACCCCTATTCTCTTAACCGAAATCAGGGAATCAACTGTGCCGCGGTGTTGATTATTGCAATCATAGCGAGAATTTACGCCTGTCGCTGACGCGCTTCTTCGTGATCGCGTCTCTCCGCGACCGGTTGAGAAACGTCGATTTTGCAAAATAGCTGCTTCGATTAAGCGGATTTCGTTGTCTTCGTATCGTTAGTAAAGTTCCTATAGAGTTGTTCCATTTAGCGGATGCGTGGCAATTTGCCGAAAATCAAAAGCAACTTAAAGGGAGGAATTTTCTCTGAAGTTGGGCGTAATTATTGGACTTGGCGCAGGCACGCACGCGTCATTAACAATGTCGGTTAGGGATTAATAATTTTCCATCGGTTAGGGAATCGCTTGCGGCCCAACGTGAAACTTTCTTGCCGGCTGTCTTCCTTCGTACAATCCTTTGAATAGCAATTAGATGAGAGTTTAACTCTTCCAAGCTAATAAGTCGGCCGCCTCTGTAAACTTGCGATCTATAGAAATCCGGATCCGTCGACTTCCGAGGAAATTACAACGGATTAACTTTCGATGTCCGCTATAAACGAACCCGAGAGATTCATTATGATCAAGATGATAAGAAAAAAGAAACTTTTGTTCTTTGACTGATAGAATTTTACAATTTAAAGTTTATGAAGCGATGCGTTACTGGCAGATCAATACGAACACTGTTTTATCGATAGTAGCATTTCGTAAAGCTTTCACACATGTTGGAGAAAACAACGTATTTATGAATTACGTCGCTCTTGCATTTTTACATGGATCCCTTGTTATACCTAATGTGAGTACGTTTATCAGAGTACCTAGACAATTGAATATTCCGAAATGACTGGTAGAATTTTACAATTTAAAATTTATGAAGCGATGCGTTACTGGCTGATCAATACGGACACTGTTTTATCGATAGTAGCATTTCGTAAAACTTTCACAGATGTTCGACGAACCAACGTACGAATTGCATCGCTCTTGCATTTTTACATGAATCCCTGTTATACCCAATGTGAGTACATTTATCAGAGTACTTGGACAATTGAATATTCTAGTAGGATCATTCCGTTAGTCTATTTATTTTGAAAAATAATCTGCTTCGAAAATTTCCTATTCTTTGCCTTGCATTTTTTCATTATTAATTCTGCTCAGTTTCTATCATCGTATTAGCGCGGTTTTTTAGCATTTGCTCACCTGATGTGACTGAATTTTCTTTTCATCGCCACATTATATTTATTTCGAACAAAAATTGAGAATCGGTCACTGCATAACTTAAAAAAAAAACGCACCCAGAAACGTCAAACGTTCGTGAGAAAATACATATTCATTGATTTACATGCTATTATACTTTGAAACAGAGTTTGTCGAAAAGACTTTTTCAATGGCTGTAAACCATCTTATCTAATCCCGGTTTAATGTATCAAGCACCATGGAAGATTTATTTTTATGGCTTTCCTGTAAAATTGTATCATTTGATAAAATAATTAAACGGAAGATAAAGAAAAGGATGAAAAAGAGTATTCTTTTCCTCTACTATCATTTTTATAATAGACTGTTATTTAACAAGTTTATTTGAAATTTTTTCGATAGAAAGTAATCCTATCTTTCTTAAAAATAGTAACATTCTCCATGCAGAAAGAACAAATTTTTGCAGGGGTTTAAATTAATATCGTCACATTTTTATAGCGTACATTCGTGTTCGTCTACTTTTTGTAACAATGCTACACCATTATCTCCATCATAGAAAGATTTATGAAACGGTGGTTTTGACCTCAATTTCTCTCGCAGACTTTCTTACGTGCGAAATCATTTATCTTGCTTCAAACGTTCGCAAATTCACGCGACATTTAGTTTTATAGAATTAAAAAATTCTTTGGGCGATGCAGTGTTATCGCAGAGCAACTACAGCGAAGCGTAAAGAGGCTTGGCATGATTTTCTTTCATCTCCTCTCTCGTCGGTTGTCACGTCCCTTTGAATCACACTCGAGCGACGAATATTTACTAAATAGTAGGTGTACATCCGCCGAAATACGTAAAACGCTTTGCCATTTAACATTTTTTTCAATAAAGAAGGTAAATGGCATTTTCGACACAAACGATCCTGATTCATTTTTTCCGTTTCTGCTGAAAAGTGAAAATGAGAGTGATGTTTTTGTATTTAATTCAGATATTCATTCGTCTTTCAATGTTTATGATTTTCTAAACGTTCGATATTCAGTTTCTCTTGACATTTAATCGTACTAAGACGTGCATAGTTTTTTAAACCATCAATCTTATATTTTTTTTTTTTTAATTTTAACGAGATCTTCATACGTGATTCTAATTACTGCCAAAACGTTTCTTTATATAATCATCGGCATATCCATCGATGAAATAAACGCCGAAGGATAGAGCTATACCAATATGAAATGCAGATTTGCCCTTTGAGTATAGTCCTTTGGACTCTGTAAAGAGAACCAGGATTTACAATACTTACATATGGAAAATTAATCAATTTTCAACGAAGGTATTATCGTCTTTCGTGATATCACAAAGGAAAACCTATAGCTCGTTATTTCATTCTTTCAATGACGCAACCATAACTGGTCAATTGGATTGGAAAAAGGCACTCGGCGCAGCGTTCCCGATAGATAACAGTCGGTGGCGATCGAACGCATAATACCACGAGTTGCTCCGCTACAGACTTGACGGGTCATAATGGCGGATCCGCGATCTCTGCAACCCGGTCATCAGTTTGAAATTACTATCACTCCTACAGAGGCTATGCGTCATCGGATAATTATTGTTCCCTGCATATATTCGATATATTTGCGTTTTGAATTTTTACGTGAATGCAAACAAACCTTCTCACATACTGTTTCTTCGTTTGCTTTCACTCATACTTGCGTCTTATGAGAAAAACCTTTGTCTTACGAGCCTTTCAAGATTGATGTCTTGATTTATTTATAAATACAGTTTGTACGTAGTTACGTCCGGATCGTGCTAAAGGTAAAAGTGTATTATGCGGCAAAAAGTTTCGACTGGAGGCAGGACTGTTATAGTTTCACGCGTGTGTTATACGTATAGTTTCACAGCAAGTGCCGTTGAAAGGGAGAACGAATGAAGAAATATTGTATGATATTTTAACACGACAGACAAGAGGAAAATAAGGGGAGTATAGGTTTATTATCTTTTAAGAGAACCGATTATAACTGTTTGCAATATTACTGCATCCATAAGGCGTTCACTGGTAAAGGGTCAATTCTCTTAATATATTTTAGTTTTGACAACGAAGAAATTTTGTTCTATAACAAGGTATATTTGTTATGTGAAGCTATTTCTTGGCCTGTACTTTGACATAATCTTCAACAGAGCAATAACTGTCTTATTCTTATAAAAAAACTGTTTGGTAAACGAAAATTTGTTTACGAAAGCTTCATCGATCGTTTGGCGATAACGAGTACTTTATTAAGTACTTTATTAAATACAATATATAAAAATTGTTGTGTGAATGATCGTTAATGAAATGTTTCTTAATACATGACATTTATGAAATACGACAGTACATGTCAATTTTTTATGATCTTCCGATAAATATCTGACAACAAATAGAAATTAAATAAGACACTACGTTTTTTAATTAATTTAATAATTGTTCCCAGTGGAGACATTTACGAAGGAAAATGAGAAGCTTTCTTGAAAGAAGCATAGTGTCGGCCTTTTTACATTTTCTCTTCCAAGAGAAATTATACGCGAAGATACAACAGTACGGTAATAATGGACAGCTCTTTATCCCTGTTCGTTTTTTTTTTGTTTGTAAAGACAGGTAACAAACTTGATATAGTACCAGTACGAACATTATTCGCTAGCAATTTTTCTATAAAGGAGGACAAAGCTTAAAAATAAAATTCTTTATTGAAAGATGCACACGCTTTGAATATTAAAGTAATAATACAAAATTTCATTCTATTCATTGTCCATTTCCTTCTAAATTATTTATAGCTTTGGTATTTTTTAAATTCATCGAAAGAGTATTTATTCGGGAAATATTCTTGCTAAGAATGAAACAAATAACACGTACGTAACAATATGATACCGTGTTCGTGTAATAGCATGATGTATTTATATTTTTATATAAATATTTTTGAACGTTCCTTGCAACATTGCAATAGGACACGAACATTCGCGGTCGAATATCAAAGTTAGTAATGTCATTGACAAATGAAAATGATATCGATAGAATCGTGAGAATATGTTAAATAATTACAGATGCTACACACATAGATATGTACCTAATTAAAACAATTTACCAAATGTCCCGTTGGACAAATTGTAAAATGCAGAATAAAATAAATAAAAAAAAAAAGAGAAAAAATTGAAACAATGCACAGACGTTTAGATTATTATGTATAACTTTTACAATAGAAGGGAAATTTGCTTCTGTAACTCGATAGTCTAGTTTATAATTCGGCAAACGTTGTAAAATATATACTCTATCTACACAAATATTATTTAATCTTTCAACATTTTTTCTTTATTTGTAATTTATCGAGACGTACAACGTTTCCCAAATTCATCAGAGGTCGATCGATGAGATCTACCATTACTTAGCAACGTTGAAGTTGAGCTTTCAAATTTACATTTTCTATTTAAAAAGACTTACAAACATTTTCTCGTATAAATATACCAAATCCATCGATTGACGTAGTATATCCTACGGTATTCAAACAACAAGCCATCAAATTTGCAGTTATCTACGTTCACTTTAAACTTAGATATTTCAACGCAAGCTGCTTAAAGCAGCTTCAAATTTTTATTTATAAAAGTTCAGAAAACAACTGTCTGTTTTTTCTATATTAATAGAATTTAACTGAAATTTTTAGCAGCTAATCTTTGAGAAAATAAAATTTTATGCTGCGTTCTAGACAGAATAACATTCCTGAATCCGTTAAAAACAGTCGAATGGCTCGAATCCGGAAATTAACAAATCTGCTCACGATGTTCCAATGTAGAATATTTACTTACATGTACATACCACAACGGATCTCTCGAATCTCGAATAGAACGGTTCGATAACGGCGTGTGCATCCTATTTCTGGGTTGCTCGCCGTGACGATGCGCGACAATTTGAAGAAACTCAAGGACTGTCATGATTTTTCCTTCGCATTTTCTCTTGAATCCTCCGATACCAACGCAATTTTATATCGTTCGTAAACCTAGTCGTTCGTATTGTTTGGGCGTTTGCTTCAGGCATAGTACGCGCGTTTTCGAGTTACACGTGCTTCGCTGGAAGCTAAATACAAATTGTTCATCGAGAAGGCTAATTTCCTGGATGGTTGGTAGATTGTTTCTGCAAGTAATTTCAAATCGGTGTTGCAATCTCGATAGCGATACGATTATTCGGCGATGCTTTCTTCTATGCGTTTCTTCGTGTTCTTCACCGTATCGTATTTTTTCCAACATTGGAAACAACGCTTCGATGATAAAATAGCCAACAGTTCCATTTGGACTTTGGATTTTCTTCTGAATTTGAAAAAGGAAACGAAACTCGGTAAGTTTTTCAAATCTCCGTGCATGTTTCCAAAGAACGGAATTGCATTGTGAGTAACAAATGATCGTTGACGAGAAGAAAAGCGTGTATTTTTCTTGTCCCATGTGCCAACGTCTGAAGCAGGTTCTCACCTGCCGCCGCTTACGTCTTACGACACGTGGAAATTGCAGTCCAGAGGCGAGATACGCGATTTTATCTCTGTCTAATGCCACTACTAATTCCACCATAGACGCGGTAACTGTTTCATTACACAAGTGTCACATTCAATTCGTAATCGTCTTATATGTCGATGTAGAGCGATATAATCGTCACAAGTAAGATTTGCTCTTCTCCTGATCCCATTATAGAACCTTACGTGATCGATATCTACAGTATCGAAAGAGCCGTTAACTGCGCTAAAATATTAACTTGTAATCTAAGAATCAGGATGGATTACTGTACTAAGGTATAAACGTATACTGTGCTAAGATAAACACGTATTATCTCGAAATGGACTCAAACTATATATTCCAGCTTTCTCAACCAATAATTCTCGACCAATTTTGTCTGCGATCTTTTTCTCGACAAAACAGAAAGTTACCGCGGCTTTAAGCGTTTGCCAACCTGTTCCTGATTGTCTATAACCGACTGTTTCGCGCAGCTGCACGATTTACTTATCCGTGGCCAATTAGTTTAAAAGGTTCTTACGTATGGAAACGTTTTTTGGGCAGCTACCTATCTTATCGACCTCTGGTTCACAGTATCCTTCCTCCTTCCCTTGGTTCCTGTCCTTTCTTATTCTCTTTTTCTACATTCTTCGTCACCGATTGTATTTGGCGAATGCGCGATTTGCGTCGAGAATCTGCGAGCTCGTTGAAATTTATTCCCTCGAAACTGCAGGAACCGATGAGTCGCGTTCGTGACGAATATCCGATACATCTCCGTAATTTACCAACGGTCAAGGAAGAAATCGGTAGATACGCGAGAAAATACAAGGTAAGAATGGTAACACGCCCAAACCAGCTGGCTGCTGAAACGAGGAAACAGCATCGCACTGACCTCCGCTAAAAAAATAAAATAGACAATCTGGAAGATGGTATCCCGTTGGGGGTAACCATCCACGTGTTATTTTGCAACAATGATATAAAAATTTACCCAATGTTCCGTTGGACAAATTGTAAAATGCAGAATAAAATAAATAAATAAAAAAAATCTCCGTAATTCCCTGCTCGCCGTGTTCCTTGCTACGCGGATACGAAGATCCCTGTTGAATCATGCAACCACGTTTATGCGAATCAACCGCGATAAATTTTTTGCCGATTTTGATAGATCGGCAAGATACATAGACCAGGAAGAGCTATTTTTCTCTTTTTTTTTCGTCGATAATATTAAGCAAAGCAGTAAAAATTTGTCGAAATAGCGAACAAAACTGAAACTTTCTCGGCCCAGAGGGTTGAGTTTACAGCGTCCGACGATCGATAATTCGTCAGGGTAACCGGCGCTCGGAGGCCCCATTAAAACTCTGCTCTTACAATCACGATAACGACGATGTTTGTAACAGACCGGTTATTAGAAGAAAAAGAAGCTCTTTCTTCGCAACGAAAGCACATTTGCGCGTAACGAAGTGCATCCGCATATTCATGGCGTAACCATCGAATCGACCCAGTTTAGTTCTATGAATTCACGCGACCAGCACAGGTAAACGCCTCGTAGTCGTCGTCGCTTAAAGAGAACAGTCAAATCGTGGAACTTTCAATGGCTTTCATACCAACTTTATTGCGCTATCTTCGAAAAAATGAAAAGGTTGAGAGTTTCGGCACTAAAATAAAACTGTGGTCTAGACGTATTAAAAGTAATTTGAAAATGTAGGATAAAAGGCGACGCAAACCGAAGATTGTTGTTTGAACGTTGACGATCGTTGGTGTTATATCGCGTCGAGGACGCATCACTCTGTCGTCTGTTCCCTCTTGCAAATTTTCGTAATCAAACGTGTTCACAGGGTGTCGGATGTAAATGAACGTGCAAACGAACTCACCGTTTCGCTCGTCTATCTTTGACAAAGCCGCCAACCGCTTTAATTGAAGGCAAATATTGGGTTAGAAGGTGCTGGAATTAGACGAAACTTGCACCCTGTTGAATAGCTTTTTAGTTTCTTTCTCTACTATTTCTTTTTTCACTCTTTTCCTCGGAACGTTTTCACACGTTGGATCGAACAACGATGTTAAAGTCAAAACGAGTCAAAAATGCTTTCACGGAGAGAATTGACGAGGATTGCGCGTAATCGGGAATAATTGCGCGATCGTGGGTAGCACAAAAGGCGACTCGCTGCGATTATGGCACATCAAAATGAAAGGAAAATACGCCAGATTTATTGCGTCGCTCGTTATTTTACCATGTCCCTGAGGATGAAAAAACGTTATATAAAGAGTAAATATACGTTCCAAAACCAAGATATAGACACATTTTCGTCGAATTTCAAACAAATGACTGTCGTTATTTCTTTCGCTAAAATTAAATAATACGTTAGAGCAAGTTATGTTTACGTTGAAGGTACTGTGTTTCATAGTAAATTGCTATGTATTTAAACGTTTCACAGCGAAGACTGTGCTATCAGAATGATTTGTTTTAATAACGAGTGGCCAGATATTCGCTTTATCTATGCGAGCTAAAGGAAACGTTAGAAAAGTTCAACGTCTCCATCAGCAGACTTATCCTCAGAGACGATATCCTGTTAAAAGAACTTTTGCTTCGCTGCGTTGTAGGTTTAGAAAAATTGGATCATTTTTAGCCTATTACAATTAACCAAAATCGACGAAACAGACATGTTCAAAGAAGTGAAGTTGAAGATCAGACAAGTACTTCAACTTCGTGTATGTTTCGTCGGTCTTGGTTAATTGTAATAGGCTAAAAATGATCCAGTTTTTCGACCCGTCTAAGATCAGACAAGTACTTAGACGAGTCGAAGAAAATGCAGACCTAAGTAAGAGGTAGATAGCGTTAGAAATGCAAAATCTCTTGTACCCTTATCATACACGGAGAGTACAAGAACTTTTGCAACTGGATTATCAACCACGAGTAATCTCTCCTCAGTGGTAGCTACGACAGTACATTAATACACCATATTTTGAGGTATCTGTACCTTTCACAGATGAGATCAAATTTACGCGAGAGACTAACCAATATCTATCTATGAATTACTTTCATTAATCACGTTAATTATTCACATTAATTCCTCGCATTAATCAATCTCAAGGACGATAACAGTTTTCATGTAACATGTGAGTTGGAATTATAGGAGACTTTTTTATTGGACCATTTTTTCTTCCGTCTACAATTAACCGTAGAAATTAAACAGAATTTTTGGAAAATGATCTTTTTACACCATTACATGACATGTGATTGGAACGTGGCCTATGCACGACTATGGTGCTCCAACACATTTTAGTCGGACTGTCTTAATAGGAATTACGCTAATTGATGGATTGGCAGAGGAGCACAAACTGCCTGGTGTACACGCTATCTCGACTTAAATTTGGATTGTTATTTGTGCGGACGTCTTAAAGGTTCGAAGTAATTCGAAACACAAGAGGAATTTTTGAACGTCTTCGACAGTCTTCGGAACGACGACGTCGCGTCGATGGGTAGCATGTATTGTTAAAAAAGATCATCTTCAGCAATTTCTTTAAGCAAGTTTCAAACACTTTTACGATGCTCCCTAAAAGAGTCTATAACTCGGAAAGAAGGAGTTTTCGAACCTATATATACATGACCTTTCCTAATCGTTAAGAACAGTGGAATGTCAATGTTTGGCCATCTACTTCTTTGTCATCCTGTATACCGAGTTCTATTCTATATGTATATGTTCAATAAAGGAAAAGGGACGGAAACTCTTGGTCTTGCGATATCTTACGATTGCTTCTATTTTCCGTGCACGTCAATTTTTCCTCTCGCTGTCGTCCACGGGTCACCCGGCGAACGGCAAGCTTATATTCAGTTTGCTGTCACGTACGCTGACAAAGAGACCCGCGAACCTTGGCTCGTTTTCTGTTCGACGCGATATCGATAAGAAGATGGGGATAAGGTCGAGCAGAGAAGAATAAGATTTCTTTCAGCGAATAAACCTTCCAGACACTTGCCTCTTTGCTCGTACGACTTTTTCTTCGATTTTTTTAACCGCGTCAAAGATAAAGGTATCTTTGACTTTTCTACGTTTGGCGCGTTTTTTTCTTCCATCTGCTGTTCCATTGATTCGTTGTTTTCGCGCTGCCGCTTTTCACCAGAGAAACGGAAGCAAAAGCACACGACCGACGCCGCATAACCAATCAGCTTTGTACAGAAACGGAATTCTGTTTACCAAGCGACGACAGATACGGAGACGCAAATAAAGCACGACGAATCGAATGTTTTTTTCACGAGCCTCCGTACAGGCAGGATGCAGTTTAGAATGGCTCGGATATTAAAGAAGCAAAGAGACGCAACGGAGATATATGTACGTCTAAAAGGGAACTGGTTGACTCGTTAAACTCCGGGATTTCTGGAAAATTTGTTTTACTTGTACCGGATATCGATGGAAACAGTACAAAGCTTCTATCTTGTGCGCAAGTATTTTTTAGACTCTAACGAGTTTTTATTGTTTATTGAGTGTTTGTTAAAGTTGTATTAATTCGTTTAAAAATTGCATAAAATGAATCTTTATTTTTTTATATCAATTCTACGCCTGCATACTATTTCGAAGGTCCACGATGTTACCGAAGTTCTTGTACTCTTAAACGATCAACACTGTTCTCTATATTCCGGAACTTATAGAAAATAAGCAGAAAGTTTTCGCAAATAGCTGATTAACGACTTTCCATGGAAGTTCATTGTCCGAGCTTATATCACCCCGCTACTGTGTATCGCCTAACAAAAATAATAAAGTTTCACTTACAGCGCTGCGCAACGTTCGCCCCTTATTTTATCTTATTCGTATTTTTCGAAAATTAACGTCCCGAGTGATAAGCTTCTTCACGAGTAAATAAACGTTTGTTTGCTGCTTTCCACTCCGTGTGTAAACGAGTACGAGCAGAGGATCGTTTGTCTGTGTTCTGTATGCATTGCATTATCCTGTTCGCAGTGTTCGATCGAGAATTAAGTTAGTTTTCACATTTCCCCTCTACGAACTCTTACGACGAACGGCTATCAAGCAGGTGCTTGATATGCTTGCACAGTTCTCGAATTGATCCACATTACGCCGCAGATGTGACAAAAGAATGACGCACGAGAAATAGACATTCCCGATATCAAGTCGCGATAAAAGTAAGGCGGAATACGTCATCTCGATGTCTGTTAATTTCTATAGATTTACTTGATTGAAAGTTACTTCCATTATTTAAACCGATATAACGTATCTCTTACACCTCTACGTTTCCAAGGATACGCCTTTAGAACGATGAAAATCCATATCCAATATCTAAATCACTTATTAATCCTTACAGCAAAAATTACTACCAATTAAATCTCCGTATTCGTTCTAGTCAAGATTTCTCATTGCGCGCGAGCAGCTACAATCGCGCCTCCTTCATTGCAATAATCGTGTCGATATTGTTTCTCGTGGTCTATTTTCTACACACGTTGACACGGATTCTTCAGGTTGCTCACCGAAGGAGAAACGTCTTTCCATCGGGTCTCCTTCTAACCGTTTTTTCTAAGTGAATATGCACCTGTGAGTTTCCCCCTCTTTTGCTCTTAACTTAACCTATATCGTACGTAACTTAACCTAACCCCAACCTAACCTTCATGAGAGCGTCTCTTTCGTTCCACGGAAACGAACTGCATTTCTTTTTCTCTTTTTCTTTTGTCTTTCCTGTACGATATATAAGCCTCGACGATCGGAAAATTTCGTTCCGATGTATTGTCTCTCGAACGCTATTTAAAAACAACGAGTCCTTTGTCGTCGCGTCAGGATCTTTTTCCTCTTTCTATTCGATCTTTCGGTTTGCACCGCACCGGCTGGAAGTTAGATAGAATCGATATGCAAAGCTGAAGCACGTTGGTATCAGCGTGAAACGCCAATGCATAAATCTTCGAGCAGGATTGCTTCTCCATTATCGTGTTTCATGTTCTTTTCGGGGAAGCCATCGCTATCGCGAGCCATGGCGATATATGGATGGACGATTTTTTTGAAAAATTTGCACCACGTTCGCGCTGCTTTGTTTTCTCCGTATTTATAGACGCTCGTTGCTGTAAGGATTTTTAAGTCTTTTTTTCTCGCACGAGGTTGTTCGTAATTCTTGCAAAGATCGATACAACGTGGAATTTTGTCGAAACGCGTGTGGAACGTAAAACAGCTTCATCTCGTATGTCATAAGTAAAAGTAAATAGCTTTGAAAAACTAACGAACATTACGATTTAAAAACGTTTAACGCGCGGAAAGAAGATAAGAAGCGAAAGTTGCCGTGTGATTGTGAGACGCGAAACGTTGGCAGTGATTCATGATTTTAGCGAGCCACGTTACAATGGAACATTGAAAACGGAACATTGCAAATAAAAATAGCTTTATATATTTCCATTTTCATGTTTTTGCTATGCGTGCGCTCATAAATTTCAAAATCATAGCAGTTTCTTGGTAGCACTTTCCAACCGTATAAAACGAATTTCTCTGTGTACATTCTTCCACTTCGATTACAGTCGGCGATATTTCTCTGCGTTGCCTTTGAATTCCTAAGAAACAGCAAACCGTAGGATGTAGTAATGACTTTGTTAAGATTACACTTTGGTACATATCGAATGTAAGAATCTTCGATTAATTTATCGGCGAAGCGTAAAAAGGTCGGCAATAGTATGCGACGAACGTTCGTTGGCGCTCGAACAGAATCATTCGATCGAGGCCTCAGCTCTTGCAACAAGCAATTCTTAATAAATCTTAAGAAGGCCCAGAAACGTAAAAGCGCTTGTTGAAAGGGGCCCTTGAACTTTGGTCGAGCATGTTGGAGGCTCGGATCAAGAGGTGGCAGAACGAACGTCGCTAAAAATTTTGAGCTGTTTATCGATCGTATCTCGCTAGAGCGCCGTAACACGGATTACAACCGCGACCCACTTTTTGCGAGCAATTTTTCTCATGACTTTCTGTTTCCTCGCTCTCTTATGCGCGTTCGAGCCTCAAAATTCCTCCGCCAGAACCCAACTTTTCAACTGAAAAGTTTTATATTGCAGAACTTTCGAATAGATCCAACAACATTCTCTTTCTCTTCTCTCTCTCTCGCACACGCTCTTTCTTTCAGAGCACTATCGACTCACATGGAGAAACAGGGAGAAAGCGAACGAATTCGTTGCGTGCTCCGACCTTTGCGTACACTCGTACTACTCGACGAAGTTTAAGGTCAGGTTAACACGAAAGCGTTTCAACGATCCTCCCAGCCGGATATAGCAGAGGGGAAAAAATTCCCCAATCCCATCGAGCGATTGCTGGCTACCGTTTTAATTCGCATGGAAATACGGTCGATCGATGGACGAGTTGTGAGAGACCAGTCGGATGAAACGAAATAACGTAATTGTTTCTTTTCTCCTTTTTCGGTAGAATTCAGGTAACCGGTGTGAACGAACGAACTTGATGCATTAGATCGAGGCGATACGATGCGTTGAAATAGGTAAGGATGTAAGTGTAGGTGTACGATAGGACTGTGGATGCCGATGACGAGATTCGTACTTTCCTCGGTTGACAAGTTGATCGACGTTAAGCGAACAGATAAACAGAATTCTATTGGGAATGGTAGATGATAAAGCAACTTAAATTGTTGTCCTACTTGGGTATCATTCGACATTGTTAAAATCGATCGTCAAAAATTTGTCCGCGATAAACGTTTTTACCTTTGGAATAAACGAACGACTGAGACATCAAGCGAATCTGTGTTACGGCGTGAATGGAATTTTTCAATACTATCGCGTCTCCTCACAGCAGGAGACTCGAACAGGAGAGACGAAGACAAAAGGCATCTTTTCCTTCGATATAAGGGTGGAAAATAAGTTGAGTTTCCTGCTCCTACAACATCAAGAACGAGCAAAGTTTGCAGCAATCGACCGCGCTCGACAATTTTGAAAAATTGTCAGCAGAGTCACTCGTTGGTTAAAAATATTATTAACGCTATTATTGAAAAATTATCGCTGTAAATTTCTACAATTATTATCGAAATTTTCTTGTTCCTTTTATTCATTCCTTTTATTCCATTTAACATTCTCCCCATTTTTACCCTCCATTCTCTGGAATTTTCATAATGGGAAGGTATGACTAAGCTCGCTGCAGGCGCGCTGTAGATCTCACTGGTTTATCATCCAACCGAAGGAAATAATCTGTCTTCGACGTGCGGGCGCATCCAGACAGCTCCCGATGCGCGGCTATCCATGTCGAAATTCGAATGCTCTCGAACCTGTCGAACTCAGATAGCTGAGGACGCGTCTCGATAATTCGTACTGTAGCCGACCACGGATACCAACGACAGGATTTAATCCGTTACACCGGCTCGACATCGCCGAACCGATATCTGGCTCGATTTTAGATTCTCAGAACGCGATAACATTATCGATCTTTCTCGTTGCATACCGCCGCGAGATATTCATCACTGCTCGACGAATCTGACGGGAAGGAACCTCGCTCGACACATCCATGAATTGGTCACGTTCGTACTGTATTGTCTACAACGTTCTCGAGGATATGGTATAGGCCTCTTTTGCACTTGCGACTAGTCGTGCACGACTGTAAAATCTATTGTCGAATATGCCATAATATCCAGTTGCGTCGCCGCGATCAAGGGTCTGCGAAGTGAGACTCGCCGCGACGGAACAATTCATCAGACTCGCGTGTGATTCCAAAGTATATGGGATAGATACCTACTATACCCACATTTAGAACAATCGTGCGCGACTGGACATGATTCTGTTGCCAGAAATGTGAAGACTGCTTACTGAGGACGTTTTAATACGTGATAATATTAAGTTATAATACTATATAATATTATATAGTAATAGTGTACATTAATAATATTATAATAATAATATATAGTATTATAATTTATGATACGTTTAATATAAATAATTAATATTATAATGATGAGAAATTTTCCCAAAACCAAAAATTTAATTATTTTATTCACGTTCCTCAGCTTTACCGACAATTTTTTTGTTCAGTACTAATAGCTTTTCGACGTAAATGTATGGTTCCATTAAAAAGAACGAAGCTGACCTTCGTTGAGCATCGCGTTTTACTAGTCGCACGTGAAAAAGAGCTCATTGTGTACTAGAAATGAAATTGAGGCTTTATGCTTAAAAAATACTTATAAAAAATTAACTAATTCGAGAGCTCGAAAATAAAAAATTTTTCGAGGATCGTTCATAACAGCAAACTACAATCGATTAGGGCTGCTTCAGTATATTCTCCACGATTCGTTTCAGTCAAAATTCTCTATTGCACGCGATCAAGCTCGATTGCTCCTCCTCGCCGATAATCGCAATTAGAAGCTTAGCGTCGCTTTTCTCAAGAATCTCGTACTTTGTTTCTTAAGAATTTTTCTTAAACTTAAATATTAAAAATAGTAGGCTACGAAATATCGTAACGAAAGCTCAGAAAATTCTTCGTATCTTAAAGTTGCTACACAGCAGAATGTTCGTAACTATACAACTTTCGAATTATTACTTAAATATTCTTTGACAGTCGTCTACGGAATTCGAGGAAACTTCGCAGATACTTAGTTACCAAGAGGAAACTAAGAAATCTACATGATCAACGTCAAACGATAATGTCGCTTCCGACGCCTCGAACACGTTAGCGTTCAAACGTTGAAAGATCGAAACAAAACGACAGGCATTCACATATGTACTTTGCAAATTTTGAAACTATAACGGTACATATATAGACAAATAACAACGTAAGCATTTTTTACCGATGTTACACCATACTCCTCTCAGATAGTTATATTCTATAAATATCGATTTGTTTCACGCGACCCACTTTCAAACTGTTCTGAATAATTGAAACTTTCTATTTTGATTCTGTAAGTTTCGCTCTCGATCAACTTGTTAGTTCCACGACATTAACGCTTACAATGAAAAATCGCACACTTTACGTATCCAAACGTAAGGTTTCGCGTTTTAACCGAGATTCAGATCGTCGCCGGGTGAAATTGTTGTTAATCGATGTGCTAATTAAAATACTTTTGAAAGTAGAGAATAGAAAGGATATAGCAAAAAAATTGCTCGATGTCTCGAGCGGAAAGTTAATCTAAAATAGCAAAGCACGTAGAAGAGCTATATTTAAATATCGATTTTAAACAGCGTTGAAAACATATGATTGTTGCACAAACCAACTATAGAACACTCTATAAAATATTTCTCCTTTTCTATTACGATTTATCGCAGCTGAAAGTTCATTACCGTTCCTACGTTCATCAGCGAGTAATTTCGTTAGTTTATCGTTTGAGTTACACCACGAGACTTACCATAAGCCGTTTCTTTCAATCGTCCTCCTTCCAAAACATACAATTAACGACAAATTAGTTACTCGACGTATTTCACGTCTCCGGCACAACAACGTCTATTCCCAACGGTTTCCTTAGTACTACATTGTCACGGAAAGATCGCCTTGCAAAACCGTCAAATACATACAATGTTGCGATACGCGGCCGATGTTGCGTTTTGAGAGTTCGTTACTTTTCGAGAAGCCTAATGAGTCATGAATATGCCTCGATCCTGGGTCGAACGATGGCTCACGTGATCAGGATCACGAACGGTTACGAAATNGCATGCATGGTGGGGAGGAGAAAAAGACAAAGGGACATAGGAACCAAAGGTGACAGATCCCAACAGTTCTCTTCGAACAATCAGAAAGCAAACGTCGAGAGGTTCAGTCACAGTCTTAATCACTCAAATCACTGTCAAAATCAGTCAAGTCGAATAAGAATATAGCGCTAGTTATCATCTTCGCGAAATTATTTGTTACGCGTGATCAAATATTGCTAAAAATATCAACCACCTCTATTCTCCTAACCGAAATAGGGGATCGGCTGTTTCGTGGCGTCGATATTCGAAATTATAACGAGAATTTACGACTCTCGTTGACGCGTCTCTCCGCGAAACGGTTGAACACCGTGTTAATTAAATTAAACCGCTTCGCCGTTTCTCACGCTTCTATGTCGCTGAAATAATTACTAATTAACCGACGATAACTACAAGAGATATACAAAATATGTTTGCAATGTTGCAATTCTCGACGAGCCGTACTACGAAGAAAAAACACGGAACGACGAAACCAACAAATTATGTCTCCGTAAGGAAGCGTGACTTGCATTGAATTTGGATTTTAGAGCTTCTAACGACAATCCATTCGTCTAATTATGTCACCATCGCGATCAAGAACAAGCAACGTCGAAAACTTTTTCTATGGTGTCGAATCGATTTAATAATAATATACGAAGAACAATGCGTCGGTATTGTCAATTTAACGATCTGCTTTTTACAAAGTGCACAGATGAGCGTTGTTTCACCTAGATGGTATCGTTGCCTGTTCTACTTTTCTATATACCCAAATAAAATTTTATAGAAGAAGACAATGATCTGTATGAGCGATTCATTTATATTATGTTTGATATTAAGTCTGAAATGTCTTGGTCGAAATGAAATATACGTACACATGTAATATTCCTGCTTGCGATAGGAATTCTGAAAAATATATTACCGTTTTAGAGAGGCAGATTTATGGGACACACGGTATCCATACGACATGGAAGAACTTCATAACATAGCATAAATCACACGAAGTCATAAATTTACAGTTTTTTAAATTATATCACGATAAGATAAGATATGTCTGGGAAGAAGTTTAACAGTAATAACTGTCCAGTGAGAACTAATAACCACAGCTACTGGCCACCTTTTTAATAATAAAACTTGCAACATTTATGGAACCTAGGAAATCTGTAGATGGTCTTTGTCGCCGTGTGAAATGCGTGAAAAATGAAAATTCTTGCTGCCGAACTTTAACGGTAACCATTTTATTATCGACGTTTTCTCAAATTTCCAAGTCCTTGCGATAAACTGCATCAAGCGTTTCAGCGTCTTCGGCGCAGACAGGAATTTCCATTAAATTCGAGGCATCCATTGAATTAGTGGTTTGACACCTAAACTTGGAAAAGTGACTATTCACATTTCTCAGTGAATGCATACCTTGCACAACTAGGTTAGCCAAATCTGATGTGTTTCTGAGTGGAGAGAGCTGTCGGTTAAGTGGACGCCAGCTTGGTGAGATTAGAATCGATAGCGAAACGCTTGCCAAAACGGTTTCGGTAATACGAGAGTACGATTTTATATCCCATTATAAGTTGTGGCAAGCGTATTTCAATATTGATTTTATTTAGATGAAGCTGATTTCTGGTGAAGGTTTCACACACGATAAATCATTGTTTTGTTTTCCGTTGATAAATGGTAAAGCAAAACGAATGTCGATAAACATAAAAGTGAATTTATCGTCTGCATAGGATTTACTAAAAGGAATCGTGAGAGATTTCGATCTAGATATGTATTTGTTTCGCATCGAGAGATTATCTTCGTTTAGTTCGCTTCATTCATACAAAAGGTTGCCAACTATAAGGCATTACGAATTAACGTTTGGACTTTGGAACTTAAAAATTTGCTATACAAATTTCTCGAATTTTCGATACGATGAAGGATAAGTACACTAGTATCCAAATCCACGTAATATGCTCGATAATAGATAGATGTTTAATGGGAAGGAACCGTGCCAAATCGATTTCCTGGAAGGAACAGAAATATGATAACTTAACCTCAAAGAAAGCGGTATGTGCGCGTGTATATTTCCTATGTGAAAACATTACGGATGTTCCGTTTTACATATCTTCTCGCATACATCAAATATTTATGTTTTTAACAAAAATTTATTTCACTTTACATATATGCATATTTCTTATCGTCGCGAATAGAAGAACAGTTTTTCCTTTTTATAAAAATCTGCAACAAAGGCGATAGAGGATTCTTCGCGTTAGTCCGACATATTTTGTCTATCGTTTTGTCTTTGACTATCATGTGCGGTAGGCAGACGAGTTTTGTCCTTTGAGATACGGATTAACCGCAAGGTCTAAGGCAAATAATCATAAAGTTCGAACTGAGATGGTAACGGCAAAAACGATAATAAAGCGTATTACTGTAATCTTGGAGGTGACGTGACGTTGTTCGGTCGGTAACTGACGATCGGCAATTATTAATTTTGTCCGTTAAATTCTCCCGTATGATACTGTTACCTAACGCCGAACGAATAACATTAACACACACGTACCCATACTATTCATCGACATCGTGATCATGATTCAAGAACAAAATTAAATATATAGTATTGTTAAATAGGTAGTACATTTGTAGTATACGTGTGAAAGTGAGAGAGCGAATAGCGAGCAACACATGTATACATCTCCTCCCTAGAGTGTATGTGAGCGTTGCAAGACGATTCAGGTCTTCGTTGAGACAAAAGAGTGCTAAAGAAAAAAAGAGTTTTGTTGTTGTTGCCTGGGCCTTCAGAAAATAACCGATGTGTAAAATTAGTATATAAATAAAGTTATTTACTTTTCTCCAAACCCACTCAATACTTTTACAAGTATACACTTTACCAATGCAGATGGGTTAATAATCGTATTACCGCTAGAAGAGTAAATCGCTTTTGTTAATTTGACGCGCAACGCATCAAGAACATTGTCATTGCGATCGATGTATGGGCATCACGAATACACGTGAAATGTTAGAGCGATTGCAGCAACGAGGTCAACAGTAGCAGCGGCAAACCCTGAAGATACGCTCGAATTGCTGCTTAACAAAATCGTAAGCGTTTCACAAGAGCGATTACTCGATGAATTATGCATTTCCTTTGGACCGCTCGAGGATTCAGTAGTTACAATTTAGTGATGGTCAGACGCCACATAATCTCGTATTGCTATACGTCGCGTTTATTTATAAGGTTCTCGAAGCTTGTACGTGTACGAGGTACCTCGTTAAGCTACAAAACGGTTATAGCAATAGTTGAAAATAATATTACACAACAAGTTACTTTATAATTTTTTTATATCCATACTTTTATAACTTGTTACGTGTAACGCGTTATATTACGTGGCATGCACGCAGCTTTAAACTTGTATGATACGCTTTACCGCATTGTTAACGAGAAACGTCGATGAAACTGGTCGTTCGAACCACGTTCGAGATGTTAACTATCGTCGTTTTGCGGCATCGTTTCACTTTCCGAAACGCGTATAGGTTTTCGAAGCGTTTCTGTCGAGCAGAAATTCGTTCCACGGCGGATAGAAAGAGAGGAACGAATGAATCATTGCTGACATGAATTGTAAGTCGAAGAAGCAAGAAAGAACGAAGGAGAAGAATTCAGATTCCGTAGTCGGACGGAGTTGATGAAGAAAAATGGTGACCCGATAATAGGAAAGGAACATTGCCTCATGCTCTTTTCCTCTCCTCGTCCTTTATTTCCGTTTCTTTCGTTCTTATCAATGATTTTATTTAACTGACCATCTTGTTTTCTCTTTTTCGTTTTGACGTGTAAACTCCAATTTTTCTTCGATCTTGACTCCACCTGCTTCTTCTGTAACGGTGTTTGAGTTTTACTTCTTTTCTGCTAGTGGATACCATCAATTCCGTGTTTCCCGAACGGTCTTAAAAACTCACCACCGTATCGATCTAACGATACAAAATTTCCACTTTCCTCGCTTTTTACGATATCCGTAGCTGGAAGCCAGCATATCAATAACTTATAACGAACAAACCTAATAAAAGCTCTTGTGACATCCGTTGCTATACCCTATACGGTACTTTGTTTCCTGCGTCTCGAAATTAATGTCACATCTGTAACCTTATCCGTTCCATTTGTCTGCTCAATTTTTCCGGTTCCCTAGACGCATCGATTGCGTTCTTTGCCTCCTCTGCTTTTAACCTTCTTTTCCTTTCCCTCTTCTTCGCTATTTTTGCACTCCTCCTTTCCCTCCTTTCTTTTCTCTCTTTTGATCTTCCTCCCTCTGCGTTCCACTGATTGCAGTCCCTTCTATTTTACGTATCTGCCTCTCCGTATAGTGGCGCGTTTTCTTCTATGCACGTGTATCAATGGCTGCTAGCCAGAGCGCGGGCATAACCAAAAGAAACTTACTCGCGGCAATGCAAACGTAGCGTAGGAACAAACGGTGCTTGTAATAAAGGATACAAACATCTGCGGCTGCAGCCGCGGTGCGACCTACACGGACAACTCCCGGTCAACGGATATATGTGCATACATACTTTTGATAGCATTCAATACGCGTTCTTTTGTTATCCGTTGTCGTTTCGTTCATACCGCCATCTTCTTTTCTGTATTTTTTAGCTTCTGTTGTTTGACTTTACGTCAGTGATAAAGGTAGAAAAACTTGGGCTTGAATCAACGCGTATCCGCGGATTGATCGGATTAATCGCCGTAGCAAATTTTACCTTTGGTTTTTATCGGTGTCACCGCTGTCCTTGCGTGCGCTAAGTTCGTAAAAATATTCCTTACCTTGTACCGTATTTTTAGAAAAATTTCAGTAAGTGGGACAGTGTACCGTCTAATTTGCAATAGTATATAAATTTGTTATTCGTCTAATAAACTTCTAACTCTTCTTAGAAATCTCGTTTTAATTGCATATCTAATAGTTTAACTATGAAAGATCTGGAATAGAGTCCAGAAGTTAAATCGGTTTTCTTCTTTATTTAATTGAAAAGGTCATTTTATTATTATCATATGCACTTTATACCATATATATATTGGCATATTTTGTTATGTGCTCGAATGTAAAATAACGGTTTAATCGCCGTTTTTATAACACCGTAAAAGTCTTATTTAACAGCCTCGCAAACAAATCCACTCGTTCTAAATAACAGATCATAAAAGACATCACAATACGTAACAAAAGCTACGGTCTAAATATTGGAGTGTTTACGCCCCGAGGCTTACCTTAAGCCGTTTTTTTCAACCGACAAATTAGTTACTCGACGTATTTCACGTCTCCGGCACAACAACGTCTATTTCCAACGGTTTCCTTAGTACTACATTGTCACGGAAAGATCGCCTTGCAAAACCGTCAAATACATACAATGTTGCGATACGCGGCCGATGTTGCGTTTTGAGAGTTCGTTACTTTTCGAGAAGCCTAATGAGTCATGAATATGCCTCGATCCTGGGTCGAACGATGGCTCACGTGATCAGGATCACGAACGGTTACGAAATNGCATGCATGGTGGGGAGGAGGAAAAGACAAAGGGACATAGGAACCAAAGGTGACAGATCCCAACAATTCTCTTCGAACAATCAGAAAGCAAACGTCGAGAGGTTCAGTCACAGTCTTAATCACTCAAATCACTGTCAAAATCAGTCAAGTCGAATAAGAATATAGCGCTAGTTATCATCTTCGCGAAATTATTTGTTACGCATTATCAAATATTGCTAAAAATAAAGGTTTATGTTTACCCGGTTAATTCAGTGTCAGAATCATTTCAATCACCCCTATTCTCCTAACCGCAATAGAGGATCGGCTGTTTCGTGGCGTCGGTTATCGAAATCGTAACGAAAATTTATGACTTTCGTTGACGCGTCTCTTCGCGATCACGTCTCTCCGCGAAACGGTTGAATAGAGTGAATGATGGCTATAATAAACTGGTTACTAAAAGAGAAGGAAATAACGCAAATACGAGAATAAATATACAAGTCGAAGATAAAATAGCGTTGTTCCTGCAGCTCCATATTTTACAATATCGTAGCACGCGACTCTTAGTATAATATATAATATGTAATACTATACCAATATATTTATATGTACAGCTAGAGTGCGAGTACTCTCTGTACTTTTATATTTTCCAAGATGCGATTTTCTCCGCTTTAACTCAAAAGGAAGCAGCGGGTCTGAATAAAATTTCGAAATCTCCCAAGCGCGTTCGCTCGTTGTGCAACCAGCAGATCTGTTTTGGCAGCGAAATTATTTTCTCGCGTAGATCGAACGCGGCGTTAATCAAATATGACCGTAGTCTGAAAAACGTAACTGCTAACGAGGCGTAAGAATTTATGAAAACATGGAACGTGGAAAACGAAACACAGGGAGCCTTTAGAAATCGCGTATCATTGTTAATTCTTTGCACACATTCTAATCTCGACATTTATCTCATTCTCGCATCTGCTTCCCCGCCGACTCGTGCAATGTATTTACAGCAGGAATTTTCTGCACATGCATCGTGAGTCGATACCAGAGCCAATTGGATTTTTTTCGCCGATTTCTGTACCGAACGAAACAGCACACATAGCGTATAAATCGGAATTGAAACGAGTAAACTCTCCCCGGGCCTAGAACATTTATTCACACAACACGATATCGAGCGGTTAAAGCGTATTTTATTAGCCCATGAATAATTGGATTAGCGTGCTTCGTAATACGCCGATCGTTGTTGGAAGAAACGCGGCGACTTAAAAGTATTTTCTCGCGTGACACCCTTCAATCCGTGTAGGATTTGCAACGTACACCTTCAACTTCAACGTCATTTTCTAAAAGCACGCAGGGAAGCCTGGTTACTCGACGCTTTCCCCTGATTGCACGTACGATCGTTTAAGGTATGGTCTTTTAAGGAAATTAAAAAAGAAAGATCGCGGAAGATCGCGTTGTAGAGAATACTTGATGGTGAGTCCGATACGAAGTCGATTTAAGTGAACGAAGAAGAAATAACGTTATTCATAACGTTAACCTTCTTTTGGAAAATATTTCCTTTTAATAATTCGGAATAAAAACTACGAATCATAACGAATCATTAACGAGAGATCAAATTGCCTGCCAATCATAAGCTTGATTTACAGTGGAATATAACTTCGTCAGAAATTTACCGATCATTGAATTTCACGCTAATCTCCGTTAGTAATGAATTTTCATCACGACTGACGACATCAAGATCGATGCTGACATCTATGTATATGCGATAAGTGTATCTTAATTATCGATTAATGCACTGCAGCTGTGGAATCTAAACGAAGATACACGATAGTTAATGCCATTAGACCTGATACACAGCGTGGCAGGCACTGCGATGCCGCTGCGCCATTGTCGTACGCTAGACTAGGTCCTAGTAATGGATCGGTTCTTAGGGCTGTTACGCACTGTCGGCCAATCGCCGGCGGCCATGACGAATTCATTGGCTAGTCGTCGAAGTTAGTCGTGATTTTTGGTCACCTGGCGAAACTGGTCGTAACGTTTTCTCAATAAATGCGATCTCGTAACGGTCGATTTAGTAGAAGGTTCTCGGCTAGAAAACGTGTATTATCAGTTAATACGTTATTACATAAAAGCATTGTGAGCGCGTGTCTAACAAACTGCGCTATGGACTTACACAAGTCGCTCCTACAATAACCATTAGCTATTCATACGGATAGCACGTGATACAAAATACTTCGTTTCTTTGTACGTAGCGTTTCCATCGTACGCTGTTAGATATTCAGGCATTGTTTCATGCATTAGGCACGGTGCATATCAAATGTCGAGAGTGTAAATTTGGTGCGCCAATAGTACATACACATAAAATACTGTCATGTCGTCGATCGTTTTTGACCATATTAAAAGAAAGGAATTCTGCTGTAGATAATACTGCTGCATTGGACATTACAAAAGAAAGAGCGTTAATTCGAGATCAAGTTCATTCTTTTGACGTATCTGTAATTATTTTTTCTCATTTCACTTCCACGTAAAATTGAACGAGCATTACGGTAGGCAGGTAATTTCGCGACGTCGGTAATTAACCAACAATGTAGATACATGATTTAGGAACAAGCGAGACAAACGATGAAACACATAGCCCATAATTGCTTTTGTTCGTTATTTTCACTCGACTCTGCTAACAGCGTGTGCAAATGTTCGTGCGTATCAACGAACGTCTATCAAGTTTAACATCGCCAATTGCACTTTTAGACACCTTTGATTTTGCTCCCATTCGTGCCGTGCGTTCCGACTTCTGACGTTTTAATTAGCAGCATTTCAATTCATCATAGAGATTATAAATCCATGAAACAATTGGATGGTTGCAACTCCGATCGAGAAACAGTCGCGTTCGCTTCCTTTTCTTTGAAACTAACGAGTTTATCGTACAAAAATTTTAAGATTTCGAAATTGATTTCGAAGCTTTTTGGTATTATCGCACGATGTTTTATACACACAGCGCTGTGGTGTCGAAGTCGGAATCGGAGTTCCGAAGGAATTTCTAATCACTGAAGCCGGAGCCGAAAATGCTAGAAAATATACCGACGCCGACTTCGTGTTAGCAAATTTTACAAAAATGAAAAATGTGCACGAAATGATTAAAACTTGTAATAAAATTATTTATATATTAATTAAAAGTACTTTGTACGTCTGTATTTGTAAAAGTATAAGATATAGGTAATCATCGTATAGAACTGTCGTTACATTTCCACGAGATCTCGTGTTGTACGAAACTGTAAATATCGAGTAGTAAATATTGAACTTACTGTCTTTCGCATTGGAAACAGCATTTGTATAATATATTTTACCGTAAATATAATAAATATAATAAATACTTTTCTTCTTTACTGGCGACTTTATCATTATCGTTTGTTTCGTTTATTTGTTTTTATTGTTAGCATAGTTTCAGTTTTTCATACCGTACACAATATATATGTAAATGTTAACCAATTTACTAAACATTAATAATTTAGTTATTTGTATACGAATGTATAATTAGTATGTCAACAATTTATCATAAATGTCGGGATCGGAGTCAGGGTCGTAGTTAGAAATGAAAGAAAGAGGAATCGGAGTGGACAATCTCGATTGTGGACTCCGTAACTTTAATTTTAGGGACGATACGAGTTCGAAACACGTGCGCAACAAACGTACGTGCTACGTATCTCCAGCAGGGATTTCGATCAACTAGCATCTATCGTTACTCACGTGGCTGAATAAAATACAAGCCTGCTAGCAATGATCACATAACTTTTTCAGTCGTCCGCATCCCACGCGATACACTTTACGAAAAGTTGTCCGAACAAAGTTTGGACAGCGCGAGATAATATGACGAAGATAACGAAGCGTGACTCTACTTTGCAATTAGCTCGCTGGTGGACAGAGTGGATTACACGTTCCTTTTTTACACGTGCTCGCTCTTCCTTTTTCGGCTGACCCTTCAAATTATATTACAACGCACGAAATCATCATCATCCGATCACAAGGTTCAAACGATACGAAAGCGAATTTCCTCTTCCTTCTTTTTTAGCGTTTCTTTATATCTCTCTTCTTTTAGAAGCTAGTGATCAATTATTTAGCTCGTGCCATGCTTTTGGCCAAGAATACGCGATTGTCCGTTTGGAATTAATACTAGCGAGCTTCATGCGATATTCCATGAATTCTTTAGCGAATGAACGTCATAGAGCGACGTCTATACGAATGTCGATTAATCCTCTCTCTCTCTCTCTCTCTCTCTCTCTCTCTCTCATCGTGGCGCCCAGGAGAATTGTAATTTTAGGTCGTACCAGCAATACGCGTTAAAAATTTTAGGAGGCAAACATTTCATTGAACCTCTTGATCTCCTACGTGCATTTTTGATGAATTTCTTTTCTCCTGAATAACCTGTGCGCTCCGTAAATGTAAAATTGTCTTCTTACATTTTTTAAATCGCTGGACAAATCTTATAAAAAACAATTACGATTACACGTTTTTACAAGTGTGTACTATATCTATGACAGGTCTGTAATTTTAGAATAAACATTTCCTGCAGGTTTATAGCAATATTGTAAACGCCGGTTGTGGCATAATTACGGACGTAAATTTAATTCTAGTTTCTTTTTATTTATTTTATTCTGCGTTTTACGATTTGTCCAACAGGACATTTGGTAAATTCTTTAATTATAGTAATGAGAAAATTGGAACTCGACGAAGATATTGTCTTCGTTGGAGAAATATTTCGTCGGATTATTTCAAAAGACAAAAGTTAACGTTGCTTTTCTCGTGTTTTCTGGTGTCCCGGTTGCTTCAGAAGAAAACTTGTCGACTGTGTTATTTTTCTCTGTTATGTTATTTGCTCTGCTCGCTCCTCAAAAGTACGAAGAGAAGAACAGACTCTATTCCACGGTTATGGAAAACCAACTTGTCATACAAATAAATGACAAAATTCGCTCGCTTCCCACTTGAATAATTTTTTACGTATAAATATCACGTACTTGAACATACATTTTTCTACTTTTATATATATATATATATATATATATATATATATATTTTTTATATATATCGTTGTTATCGATAACATTTCCTCTCGTAAAAATGCACTCAACTTATGATCGCTGGAAGTGTATGCATTATTCGCATGACCCATATTCGCCAGTCGGGAAGAAAAGCAAAGCACGGTGACAAGATACTACAGAGAAGATCAATCTTTACAAATCGCTATGAAATGTTTCAGCGCGAAGGAATTTCTATAATCCACATTAATATCACGTTTTGCACATCGAAAAATGATTTCTCATCGAGCCTGCCGCTGTATTGCCTATACATACATGAATGCACGCGACTCGTAGAATCGGATAGGCCGTAGGCGTTGTTCTACACCACTGGATCGGTGAAAACTTGCGGACAAATGCAGCCGCGAAATTTACCTTAACGTTGAAATTCTACTCATCGTGAGGATCGTGACATGGCCGATAGGATTATGATAAAAAATACTATGGAATCGAGTTTCCCTTATTCGAGTGACCCGTTTGTCGAGAAGCAGATAAAATCTGATACGATATATCTGTACAATAAGTATTAGCTGTTGATAGAATGTTTTATAAAAATTTGAAAATCTTCTCGTGCTTTACTTCTTAATTAAGTATGGATGTCAGTATTCTCGCGGCTATCGCAGATATGTACTCTATCTGTTTAATCGAGACTAATTTTACTTGTTATACGGATAATCTTCGATATGATTAAATCGAATACATGTAATCGCTGTACATCTTTAAATACGTACTTTAACAAAGTCATTTTTCTCAGGAATCGTTATTTCGTAACTCGTTGTTTCGATGCTATAAGGTGCCAGATCTCTCCGTACCTCTTTAACCATGACAAAGCAAAGTACATTCTTGACAATGCATTTTTGCTTCGAGTGAACGACTTAAATAGCGTTCTAAAGATACAAGACCTAAAAGTGTAACGCTAAAAAGCGAATGGCGGTCGAAATTCAGGAAACAAACTGACCCATATTTTTCCCGGTTAAACGGTGGTAGTGGTAGAAGAAGATGCTAAGTCAGCGTCTATCGGTGATCAAGCGACGAACACGAAGCTTGCGACGCAATGGGTCGAGGAAGATGTGTCAGAGAGAGGATCGTGTATACGAGTAAGACGAAAAACTGGTACCAGTGTAAAACAAAAATTACTTCGAAAGGTAGAGTTCTTCGTTTCTGATCTGGAGATTTTAAGTATTGCAATAACTATTATATATATAGCGTATAACGCGTATGGTAAAAGAAAGCCCGCTGTGACCTGATATTTTTGTGTAAATAAAAGTGCATGTGTCATGAGAAAATATGTTTGATAAAGAATCGTAGCGTGTGAACCTATGTAGGTGTGTGGAAAGTCCTAAAAAAAATAGTTGCGCGTCCAAAGGGCAAATGTTCAAAGAATAAATACTTGATTGAGCATAATAATTGTTACGTATAATTAAATTATTATAATCTATATCTACGTTTTATATCTTACACTTCACTGATATACTTTTTAAAATAAGTCCTGTCTATGGATATAGTTTTAATCATTATTTTTATATTATCTTTGCCAGTAATGTTTCGCTTTTTGAAATAGGCTGAATTTCAACATAAATTCGAAGAAGGTAGAACGTTTGTTACTACGTGAAAAGAAATCTTCGATACTAAATAGTATTACTTTTGACGCAGTATCTCTTTATTCCCTTAATCAAGATATATATATATATATATTTACTAAAAAAAGGCAAGATTCTTCTTTCCATCTCCGTTGTGTCGCTAATAGAATTCAAGTGCTTATAAATTTCAAGCGAGCGGATTTTGAGAAACTTGACAAACTTCGCAGCAACGTTCGCCAATTGAAAAAAACACCAAAGATTCATTATCGAGATTAAAAAAGGAAAGGAGATACGAGGGAAAAAGACAATGAAGACACGACGATGAAGACGTTAGAAGTGTATCTACCTGATATCTGATTAAGAATTGGTCACGGTATAGTACACGATATTACTTTCGATAATAGAATATCGATTTCCAATTAATCTCGAGAGGACGAACCATTGAATTTTAAACCAGCCGCACTTCAACGCCTATTATAATACGTACACGATGTACCTATATGGGTTGCAACCTAGTTACGAAAGCAGAAATCCTCAATGGAATGGAAACTTAGGCGAGGAAAGCCGGAGGAAACTTTAATGCCACAGTTTTCAAACAAGCTGCTACAGTTTTCAACTTTATTCGTCTTCAAATTTGAAAATTTTAATCTTGAAAAATTTCCTTACGTTTCCTCGTTTGTATTATGTTTTTAAAATGATATTCTATGCTGCTATTACATGTATAGTATCAAAACCGGAATTTATAATACGAATACATTTATCATTTACTATAACAAATAAAAAAAATTCGTTGATTTTTATTTTCTTTCGTATTTCTTTCCGTTATATGCGTATACATATATCACTGTTGATCCTCGCAGCATAGGAAAATAAATTTGATCGCCGCGTGGATTATAGTTGAATTGCACAACGAATAGAAACACATACAACGATGTTCGACTATAGCAGATTGTTGCAGTTTGTATAGATCGATTACAAGGTTCTACCAATAACGTACGATATTGGTTTTATTAAAATATAATTTATTAAAATATAATTTATTAAAATATATTTAACGCAAGAATGAAAGTGTGACTACGATATTAATTAATTTTGACGATAATATTAACTAATTAGTTGGCATAATACATTTCGTCAGAAAATATTTTACGTTTTCAAAACATTGCCTGACTTTCTAATGCAGTTGAGATATAAAATCATATTACGTTTCCTTTGATCGTTTCTCTCCTCTTTACTTGAACGTTTCCGAATTTATTAATTAAACTTCCGTAAATTTTGCTCCTTCCATCGACGTATAAACGTATAAAATTCACTCTGTTTTCAATGCAACAAGTTTTATCGCGTACTGAAGGCATTAAACGAATAAAATGACACAGAAATGTCGAATTTCAATTATCAATTCAACAGTATCAATCTGTACAGTTCTTCTTCTTATCGAAATAATTTTTACATGGTAAAAGAAGGGCTAAACGTTCGAAATGTCTTTTCCTTTTGATATCTCCATTCGTACAATTATTCCAAGTTTTCTTTTACCACATCTTCGATATTCGCGTTAGCGAGTTTTCCAAACGAATAAAAAATAAAATTGAGAACTCACCTTCTCCTCCATCTTGGAGACGACATTATCGACGGCATTCTCCGCCGATTTCGCGAGGGCTGTAGCTTGCTCCTTTCTCGACATGTGGCCACGGAAAGATGCCTGGATTTTGGTCGCCGCGTCGCAAAGCTCTGTCAACCAAAAGAGAAAGGTGCTTTTAAGTTAATGTCGATAGACGAGCATCGGATCGATACGTTTTGGCCTTGTCAAGTCGAGGAAGCGGGATTTCGAGTTTCGAGCTGTTTTGCACCGACAGTATATAAAAGCGTCTTCCCACGAAAAACTGCTTTGGCATCGAGGAAATTTATCCCGAGAGTAAAACGTGATTCTCAAAGTTTTATTTATTTCAGTATATATTTTATTGAGAAATATCGCCGAAAAAGGAGAAATGTGGTAATATGATATTATGGTACAGCGATTATGGTTAGTAGTGATATTGTTATATCACTAGTATATGCTTGTTCATTATCTAGCGCACAGGCAGTTTACAAAAATTTGTCTGAAATTTTAGAAACGTCCAATATTTGGTATGTACTTTTACAAATACATTCTGCTATCTTATTTTGTATTTTTGAAGAATGTCTAGAAATCTCTTACAGATTCATGGCAAGAAATAGGAAAATGGTTCTCACGGTCACACAAGCACGCGCCAGTCTCAGCCGGCGAGAGCCTGTCATTCGGAATCAACTTTAACCACTGTTCATTTCATCGAATCGCGTTGACCGCTTTGAAAAAACAATGGCTGACCCAGTTCTGAATCGAGGATCAATTTCGAATTCGGTATTGTGCAAATTCAATTGACTTGCAGTTGATCCGTTCGCGAAATACAGTTACTCCGAATTTGCACCGTGAGCAAAATCGTCAATTATACAACTATCGAATAGAGTTTCATATCAGCATAATACGATGATAAATGATATCACTTAATGTTTTTATACAAATATTTCCGCAACTATATGTTCGGGATTTCGATCTGCCATTCTTGATGACCCGAACAACGCATGACCTGGCCCAGAAACGTTGATATTTTTTACCTACTACGCCGTAAATATTTACAATGCGAACACCGTAAAGAGGCTAACTAATACTCTAATGCTCGACGGGTCAGTTTAAGAGGAGCATCTAGTATCCACGTGTAATACCACAGAAGTCCACAGAAGTACACACGAAGCTCATCAGTCACCAGAGTGATAGGAATATATTCCCACCTCGCGGACACCATCGGAAGAAGAACATCCTTGGACGGGCCAAGGAAGAAAGGGCATCTTCGAAAAAGTTTTAGCTAGTCAGTCTTACACTAACAGTCGATTCAAACCATTCTTACATAGACCACACTCAAGCTACCTTCAGCCTACATTCATTCTACGAAGGGTTCTCAAGTGTACCACATACATATATGTTCCTACCGAATTGTCCAGTTTTGTCACCAAATTTTCAGGACAAAAAAAAGAGTAAGACGATATTGTATATAAGTACCGCCGCCGAGCGACTTAAATTTAACTTTCAACTGTAACGATGCAAATGTAAAGCCGACACAAAATATTGCATGGCTACGTCGTACCGTCACGTAACGGTACTCCTGCCAAAATTACTTTATAAATGTAATTCATTGTTTATTATGAATGTATATATGTATGAATGTATATTGTTTATTATGAATGTATTAAACATATGTATGTAAAAATGAAATATATATATATATATAATCTATATTTCCCTGGCCAATAAACGTTTAATAATAAAATAAAAATAAAATACATATATGTTCGTTGCGATCACCTGAATAGAGTGAATAAATAACAATCATTATATGTGTCTCCACCATTACGATACCTGCACCCTGAACGTTAAGCGATATCAACCGATCGGTTGCAACTGACTGGTCGTCATCGAGTTGAAGATCGCAACACTATATTTGGAAGTTTCTATCGGAGAAACTAGCTTCCTTTGCGATCGAAATATCGAAAAGCTGGGAAAGAAAACAAAACGAGAAATAGATCGACGAATGGTTGGTCAACAAGAAATAAAATCGATATTTAATTATCGGCTATCGCGCTGTTAAATAGTCCATTTCTGCTTCTTTCCTTTTTTCATATCGTTCAATGTTCGTAATCATTTCATTTTCGACCTAGCAGGACAATTTTATACGCATCGTTTAAATTTATTTTTCTTTTGTTACGTACGCTTTACCCTTCCCTTTAATCATTCATCTTTTCTAACTTTTCTAACTTATCGAAGATAAATACAATACAGAGATAAATGTTTCGTTATTATATACATATATTTTATTATGTACATATACAACTACATTAAACATGAAATTTAGCTTTTCATTAACTAAAATTCCTAAAACGTTTAAAATTATAATTGCACCGAGAAAAATATTCTAATCGCACAGAGAGCAAGAGTAAGTCTCTTGGAATTAATTTTGCATCGGTTAATCCATGTTGGTGGATCTCTGCTAGTCAATCTATATTAGTCGACTATCCTGGATTTGCTCTGTGTCAACGGGCGTCTATGAATTTCTGTAAATTTGCTCTCTGCGAGCCAGTACCTATTAGCCAAGATTCGCTCAATCTCTTCCTCTTCGCAAGAATAAACACTGCTCGCGTAATTTTTCTTTTTTTACGTTTTGAACAACGAATAAACTTGCCGTTTATCCTTGGCAAATTATGTAATATCCTCCATTTTACACATTCTACGTACTTGTACATTATGTCTGAAGCAAAACGTTGAAATATCGTGCGTCTTATATACCACAACCTTATAACATAAAATTACAGTCAGAGATGAAATTCAATTTTCATAGAAATACAGTCTGTTTTTGTTCCATTTCCTCTATCCATGCTACGAATATAACTCGACGTTATGAGCCAAAGTATAAACTTTGTGTTTCCTCGTTCTTCTTCCTTACATCACGAAATAACGTAGTACGCAATATACGTACAATTGAGCAATTATAGGCGATAAAATGTTGTCGTCATTCTAATGGGAAATTACAAACCACGTAGCCAAACGGCATTCGTGGCTGAAAATTTCTGAATAATATCGTTATTAAGACGATTCTCGCTGATCTCGGTTCCGTATCGTAACAATATAAATATTAATTGAGATTCGTATTTAGGCAAAAACCATTCGTGTTTCATCGAGAACGGTCGTCGAATTATCTAATCCCGATTTCAAGTACTTCATTATCGCTAATGGACGCTGTTACTCTACATTATTTCACGGTGCTCAGCCTGTCGGTTAGGGTTATTTCGCGTTTCTCGAACCGGAAAGTTAAACAGGCTTTGGCTGAAAATTTTCTATTAATTTTATCTTTTGCGAAACGACGTGTGGTTAATTAGTAACGCGATCAAAATCATCACTGTTTATCGTTTATTGTATACGGGAATAATCGATTGGAATATACAAAGTTAATATACAAATATTTGTATTTACATATAGAAATATGTAAACAACCGAAACTAAAGCTGCAACGAGCTCCGGCATAATGACTTTTTGACAAAAAATATATTAATTGAGGGAAATACATTATAAATATCAATGGTCATGCGATTTATGCCGATGCGATATGCAAACTCAGTATTAAGCGATTGAACATAAATAGAAAATTTCATGGTGTCGCAGATTTCTCACTGGAATACTAATTTTGAACCTCTGCATAATATTGAGGTGCTCTACCAGATCGTAAACAGTTTGCGTACAAATAGGATATAATGAAGCTTTGTTTTACTTCCAATGTTGTGGAACCAAGGTTATGAATTTATTAATAAATAAAGTGGCATATGAAAACAGCGACAAGAAAATTTCACCGAAGGTTCATTACGTTGTACAGGATGCATAAAAGGTAAGTGTAACAACCACTGCAGTGTAATTTTACGCCTATTTTACGGAGACCAGTACAAAAAAGTTCGTGCAAAGTTGACCTTGATTGGTCATGATTTTCGAGGTCAAAATTATTGCAGCGTATTTTATTCATTGCCAGGAACAAATGTTTATATTCTCACATATATTTCACGAGCTAATTTGTAATTTCCTGTTTTTTCGTATATAGCACGCTATTTTCTCGTTACACGCGAATATAAATGTGAACGCATTGCGAATAAAGCTAGTTTAAGAATTATTAAAACTTTAACATTCTTTTCCGGAAGAAAGGATCATTCGCGACCCATGCTTCCTTCGAGACTTTTGTTCGTCGTGGTGTATAAAATATAATCGAGTTGCAATGAACAAAAATTTTCTCCTTGATAATTAATACTCAAAGTTGGTCTTTTCTACAACTTTTTTCTATAAATCTCCATCGATCTAGAGTCGTGGAATCACGCTTTTACACTTGTTACGCCGCGTGGCTCACAGCAAACCGTCTTTCTCAACCGTCATTCCAAAAAATAGAGTACATTTAATTACAAATTGACGACACGACATAGTTTGCATCTCGCACAATACAACGTCGGTTTCCAACGGTTCCTATGTCCTACAATGTCACCGAAAAGATTTTCTTACTACAGTTTCAAACACCTTACATTGTTGCGGGACACAGCCGATGTCACGCTTCGAGATATATCGATACCTCGTGAGAAAGTTCGTTACCATTCGAGAAGCCTGATGAGTCAATCACAGAAACTTCTCGACGCTGGATCATCCGATATATCGCGTGACTCAGTTTCCAACGGTCACGAAAGACAAAGGACGTAGGAACCAAGAGCGACAAAATCAGTTAGTTCTGTCCGAACCTTCAGAAGGCGTACATCGAAAACGCAAGCAATCCTTAAGTGCAGTCAAGGCGAATATATCAAAGAATTCAAGTCTAATTATAACACACATATAATTGCATTATCGCGACGAAAATAACTAATTGTCAATTACCTTCGGAAACATTGTTGGAAATACATATTTTGATACTCTTAATTAATGTCAAAATCATTACAACCACCCTTAATATCCAAAAAGAATTAAGGGAACGATTGTGTTCGTGGCGTCGATTGTCAATATCGTAACGAGAACTTACACATCTCGTTGACGCGTTTAATCGTGATCGCGTCTCTCCGCGAACAGTCGTAACAACACTTTCTTTTTATACCCTCTGCACATATATGTACATTTACACAGACGATATCTCTGCTATTATTACTATTAGTAGTTTAGTATTGTTAGAAAAAATAATATCGTCGATATTAACATTGCCAGATTTTACCACGTTCAAATCATATATGTCATTCACGGGCAAATAATTATTCGCGAACGATAGTGATCCATGGAAATAGAATTGTTTTAACTAGTGGTATAGCCGCTGCTATAAGCAGGCAGTGGAATAAATGATAGTTTGTGAAAGCACTCTTGCAAACGCGATGATGTATCGTCACCAAATAATAAGTATTGAACGTTTATGAAAACATTTTTCGACACGTTGTCAGATATAGATTTCACAATGTCAGCTTACCTGTATTCTTACCTTTATTATTCCAATTTTTCTAATCTCGACTGAGACAATTTTGTAATCTCTAGAATTTCAATCTTTATTTTTACTTGAAAATAATCGAAATCGTTTTAACGCTTAAATAAATTTCCTCTATATTTTCCCTGGAGAGGGTAGCATATTATATGTAAAGTAAATTTGCAGGCGTGTGACACAGGTGGATCGTGTTACATCGCCGATAAAAGCGAACTTTTATCGGCGATAAATTAATTCGAATTAACTGACGAGCAAAACAAACGATATAGAATAAAATCAATCTTTACGCGAAACAGCGAAATGGTGGACGACGATATAATAAATCCAGTTGCCATAAATCATTGTTTCAAACAACAATAACGCGATTAAGCTAGATATATATACATAAAACGGAGCTACGAAATCGAAGTACGAAATGTTCGACTTCAAAAACATAAATTCTTCCATTTTTGATAATGTTATGTCTACTTAATAAACTGAACGAAAATTATTTCAACTGCTATAGGATATTCGCGTGTCAACGATGATGTACTTTAAAGGTGCATCAAAGAGACATTATTTTACTTTGATAGAATTGTTCGGGATTTCGACAGGTCATTCTTTCGTGACCCGAACAGCACATTGCCTTGTCCAGGGACGTTGGTATTTTCTACTTCGCAAGTTGTAGACTTTACAAGTTGCGGACCCCGTCAAGAAGCTAACATCCTAAGTGCTAGACGGGTCCGCTCTAAGAAGAGCATCTGGTATTAATCAGTAATACCAGAGGAGGCACACCCACGAGGCCCATTAGCCACAAGATCGGAAGGAATAGATTCCCACCTCACGGACACCATAGGGAGAAGGATACCCTTGGACAGGACCAAGGGTAGGGCCCAGGCGCCAAGGAAGAAAGGGCGTCTTCCAATAATTTTTAGCTAGTCAGTGTTGCAATGACCTTTGACTCAAACAATTCTCGTTCAGTTCTCACACAGTTCACACTCAGGCTACACGCAACCTACATTCACTCTTAACACAGTGTTCCCAGTGCAATACACAGTTATATATTCTTTGTGACCACCTAAATAGTGTGAATAAATCAAATAAACATCACATCTATCTTCGTCATTACTCTACCAACACCCTGAACGTTAACAGCGTTCACGGTTAGCGATATCAACCGATCAGTTGCAAACTGACTGGTCGCCACCTAGTTGAAGATCGCAACAAGCGTTTGTAACAAATACTTTGTCTGCGTACGATGGACGATCTTGTGTCATATAGAATTGTTTGAAAAGAGATCGAGTGGATTTAGAAATGATAAAAATACGAGGGTGTTTTCTCAAGGATAAAAGCAGCCAAGAATAGCACGAGTTTATTCCAAATTCAAAATCTCAAAGTCGAATGCGATGCATGCTTGAAAGATTTGGCCAGTCTTTGTCAGGAGAGAATCTTCTTTGTATAATTTCTTTATGAAACGTCTCTTAATATTGATACGCAAAGTTCCGTTATGTCAGACTAAAAGGTTATTAAAGTTGTAGAATAAGATTAAGTCATGGATAATATTAATCAAACAGGGTGTGACAGTGTAAATTTTCTATAGAACGAAAGATAATTGCCGGACGAGCGCCAGATAATTAATCACCGCGAGATAAAGTTACACAAAGCACAACCGATTTTGCAAACCGCCAGTGTCAAACTTCTCCCAAGTTATTCGCTGTATATGTCTCAAAATTGCGGTATACCTTTGACATTAAACGATTCCATCGAGGATACCCATCGGCCACGAATCTTTACATACTGTGTCATAATAATTGTAACAGTAAGAAATCTATCCTGTGTTACCATTACACGATTGGTAGAATCCTATCGAATATGTAAATCTTCGGCAACATCGCAAAGGCGAGCTACCCGTGAGGATCCGAGTCATGAAACGGTCCTGAAAATCGCAAGCAATTTTCGTGGAATTTCCAAGGTACCAAGTCAAAATTCAGTGACGGTAACAATCTTTACGAAGATTTTCATGACCCTCGGGGAACCGCTGCCGAGAAAACTGCCACGTGAGGAGGAGAATGCTAGCCAACTTTATGACGACTCTCGTTTGCGGACTGTGTTCTCCATCCACTTTACGAACTGCAAAATTTGATCTCGTATATAACACGGCTATCGAGCGTAATGACATCGTTACAGCAGAAAGAACAAGTGAAATATAAGCATATGGTTCTTCTAAAGCTTTTTCTCAAATCCTTTTCGTGACCTTTTTTCACTACTGACACACGACGCTACAACATGGCTATATGATCTGTCGAGTACGTGGTATAGCATAGTTTTTTATTCAGAAATATGATAGGAACCAATTAGCAAATTTAATTTAACAACGTATTTACAAAATTAGATCGTATCTATTATGAATGAAATTTATTGGAAAAAGGTATTCGTTTAAATTAATACGACACGGAGAAGGAAAGTACAGTCTACAGAACTATAATCATTAAATTTGCCGAGATATAGTTGAAAGGCAGTGAAATGAACAAATAAGCTTCCGAGAAATTTTCTCATTACCGAATGGAAACGTAGAGACACTATATAGTTGCAATTGGCTAAATTATTATTTTTCATACTCGTTACAAAAAATAAAGAATCGATAGTCGGTTGCATCAATCATGTACGATCAAGAATAATCGTTAGCCTTAACGCCGAAACATTCACTATCGAGTAAATCAAAAAAATAACGTCCCATCGAAAAATAAATTTTCATGGTGCTCTTAATGGTAATAAAAATTATTTTGTATTTATTACGAGAAAAAATTCTAAAATGGCTCGTTTTATACATATCACAATTTCTAATAATACAATAATTTCTAATAATGCAATAATGAAAACGAAAGAATATGTACGTACTTGCAGAGTGTTCAGACGCATACAGTACAAACCACGTCTGCTTATTATGGTAAAAATATTACACTGTGCGATCGAAAGTTGAATTTTGGAGAAAGGATGAATTATTTCGATAACGATGAACGTACCACACGTTCCACGTTGTGAATTCCGTAAAATGGTTCGTATCAATATTACAATATCAATGGAATTTCAGGAAGTTACATAAACTTTTTAACGTTTCTGCTTACTAAAACCGCTTGCAATTTTAAACGTAAATATGTTTTTAAAAATATAGTTTATTATGTAAACGTAGCTAGTCGTTTACAATATTGCTCTGATCCACTACTAACCAAATACATATACACGTACATAATACTTCAGAGCTTCGATTTATATTGATTTTATATTTATATTATATTTATATCGATTAACATTCGATTTGTATTTATCTATATTTTAATAGAACATGAACCAATCCCTGTGGCACGTCGTTATATAAAATACATATAACGTAGAACTATACAGCATATATGTGTATAGTAGAAAGGACGTTGGCAGAGATGTAAAGCTGTCTAGCTCTGGAGGAGAAACGAAGGATGTTTTCAAGGTGACTGAACGAGATTGGTAGGAAAAGGAGAATTCTAAAATTAAAGGCATTCCCTTTGGGAACGATTTCGAGGGTTCGTGCGTGGCACTTACCCTTGTCGTCGGCGCGGAACTCCTGCTGAAGTTGTTCTTTGGTTGGCTCTGAGTTTGATTTGGTCCCCGTCTGCTTTATCGAGGAATCAGTCTCTTTCATACTCTTCCTGGCGTGATGGCCACGGAAAGCTGCTTGTATCCTGGTTGCAGCCGCTTCCCTTTCTTTGTCCGTACCCTTCTCTTCCTTCTTTCCCTCTTCTTTGCTCTCGTTCGAATTTTTCGAATCTGCCTCCTTCTTCCCCTCTTGCGATTTTTTTTCTGAAGTTTCTTGCGACTCTACTTTCGTTGCACTGCTTTCTCCTTTCGGGATATCTGAAAATTCATCGATAATCATTAATCGTTGTTGTTAGTGTTTTCGTGACTTACATTTATTTTTTACAACTTTGAGAAACGATATTTTAAAAGAGTATTTTCATCGTATTTTTCTCTGTTATGAAAATAGTAATTGGTATATATACGATTCCACGACGAATATTATTAGTGAATATGATTCCGCTCGACAGTTTCAGAGGAATGACTTTCATATTTTTGCTTTGATGCTTGGCTCGTACACGTTTCTCAATTGCATATAAAATTCTTTCGATCGTATAAAAATTCTTCCGATACACGCGCATCGTTTCATTCGCGACGTGTTTCGAACGCTGCTCTAAATCGTACGCTGCAAAATACACGTACCCATATGCAATTCCCTTTGCACTCGTGTTTCATATAGCTGTTTTGATTAAACTTGATTAAATTCTGAAAATCGGTAGATACTCGAATTCTCAGTTTTTCCATTTCACCTTCGTGCAAACTACTAATCTACAACAAAATAAATCTAAACAAAATTCTTTGAACATCTTATTAGATAAATTTCACAATATAAAATTAGGAAGCATGGTTCTTCGATCAATGTCCTTCTACTTCAAAATATTGGAATTTAATAAAATGAAATGGAAAAAAGGAACTTTGAGCTCTACGATAATCCTGTCTTTCGAGTTAATCTGCAAGATAATCGGATATCTCTTTGTACGTACGAAAGTCCTAAGATTTATCTCGAATAAAGAATACGTATATATGTGTGTGTATACATAGGGAGAGATATAGATTACCCCAGTATCATGAACGCGAAAAAGAGAAAGAAAAAGGGAGAAGAAGGAGAGAAAGAAATGAAAAAGAGGAAAGAAAAATTGTACCTAGTCGCGTGGCAGGCAGAATAAGAAAGAAAGCTGTGAATCATTGCTGGCGCACAGTTAGTGACACGTGCACACTCTACATATACGTAAAACCATCTTTCCAGCTACGCGCGTCTAATTACTAGGTTGCTCGTGTTTCGTGCAGAACCTATTTCGAGTCGGCACTTTGCTTTTTCGCAGACTGGCGTATGCCTCAAGGAATCTTTTTTACTTTGGAAAAGAAACGTCCGAGATTAAGCAGAGAAAGAAACGAGCGAATTAAAAATTCAGAATCAGGAAATTCAAGGCAGATAATCGTGACGCCTCCAGCTGAATTTCCTGAGGTTTTCTGTTACAGGCTGCGAAATATAGGGAGAGTGACAAGAGCATGAGTTCCCCGACAGAGAACAAAGGGATAAGCAAGATCGACTAAATTAAATTAAATAAATTTAAGGAATATAATGTATCGTTATTATCAAACATTATTTGTAAATTTACAACGTCGCAAATGTAATTCATCGAATATAAAAGCCGTCGAAACAACGGTCAAGGTATTTAGAAGTTATGGCTGGCGAAATTAATATTTTCCGAGATTAAAAATCGAATTTAATTATTCGACACGTACGTTGGAACAGTTTATTGCCTGCAATTAAAAGCTATACGCTGTTGTTGTCTAGCGGGATCAAAAAATAAAATTGAAACGAAAAAAGAAAATTTATCGAAAGCTCGTCGAAATAAATTGTGTCTATTAAACGTCGATTACACGATTTACATAGAAATTTTCATGTAACTATTCGCTGTATCTGATACTTAAAATCCAACCAATTTTCTTCTATGTAATTATGTAATACTTGGCACAGAGGACGACGAATCGTGATTAACTAAAACAAAGGTCACGATTGAAACAAAATTTGATACAGTACGGTGGATATGAAGCAGCCTCTGGATTAAGAGCATCTAGATTAACTGCGCTAATTAATTGTCCTACACGTCTCATATTCACCTTCCAGTATTATATATATATATATATATATATATATATTTAAGTTCAGGTTCACTTTCGTCCTTCGTCGAATAGCGACCATAACTTAACCAATGGTGACCATGAAAAACAGGGATAGTGACCATTAAAGATAGAAAATGGGATTGAGAAATTATATGGCGTCGCCACATGCAATTGAGAAAATTATTTCAGCAATTGTAAATAATTGGTTTTATTGGCAAACTAACTAACTGGCTTCGTGTTTCGATTTCTACTCGCTAATCAACTTCGATAATTGGCAGATGTTTCCCTTGGGCTTGGAAGTTGTTTCAGTGCTAAATAGAAAATTCAAAAGCACCAAACTATAAAAAGAATATTCTAAATCTCTATAATACAACCAATAGTGTAATTCTCACTGGCACGTAAAGTTTCGTAAAATGTATGACGAGCTAGAGTTCGAGCGATGTTTTCTAGTTGCGTCTGAAAGCGAAGGCACAGGCAGAACGAGACGAGCGCTTCGTAGACATTGTCTTCGACGACAAATTCGAAGGCGCTCTCTGCGGTGGAAAAATCGGCATAAAAAATCGCGAGCATTGAATGGCTACGAGGTTCCCTCGATACCTCGATCGCGAATGTTTCTTCTTTATTTTCTGCATTCCGTTGCTCGCAATCATGTCCTACATGACTTTTCTTACCAGTAGTTGTTTCCGAGCTCGTCGAACGCCTCGGGAACCAGAAATCAGAACCATAACTTTGAACAAAGATAAACGCAGTCTAGTTTACTGGAATTTTTCGAAAGATAAAATAAAATGCATCCAATATATACGTCTAGCTTCGCCCGATCTGCGAGTATATTTCTCATGCATAACGATCAACTCACGATTTGATGATAAAATTCTCTGTAATTGCAAACCGTTTGTCGCAAATTACTGATATTTGTAAATTAAAGGAATTAACATTGCGATGATTATCTCATGGAATAAACACTTTAAGATTAATTTAATCCTTCTAATTCAATTGGACCTACTTTTTTAAATTAATCCACGATATCACGCCAGCTAATAAATAATATTATTATGTACAAGGTTAAATAAATAGCTACTTAAGTAGCACTTTGTACTGTAGCACTTTGCGAGTGGTTATGAATAGAACAGTACGTATAAATATGAATTAAATACTATTTGCAATATTCAGTGATCAGACATTAATAGGTTGTTTGTGAATAGATAATAACGCAGAGTAGGTTTATAAAAGGAATTGTTAAAAGAACAGTTCGAGATTGATGAATTATTCCAATTGAGAATTTATAAGCGACAGGTGCTAGCTACTGAATATCGAATTCAGCTGTGTACCTATTAAGTGCGATTGATACTCCACTGCTTTTTAAATAAATTCGTCTAAAATATAAAGCTAAATACAAAGGCAAAAAAATATTCTTTAAAAAATGAAATTACTGCTTGTGCTTCTAATCGAGTGTTTCCTGTCCTTTTTTAAAAATAACGTTCAGTCTTATTGGAAGAGTCTTATTGGAAGAGTCTTATTGGAAGAGGAATTCTAATTGGAATTCAGTGTTTATTGGAATCGAGAGGATTTGGTCAATTTTGCCAAAATATTCATCGACAGATTTTTAAGAAATTCGTGTAAAAGTAACGTCGATACAACGTCTAGTCTCAAGAAAAATCCGCGGACATAACAACCGCCCGAACCTTCCAATTTGCAAGTCGATTCTGAAGAAAATTTTCTTCGGAATGCATAGAAAGCGGTCGATCTCGACTAAAAACGGTAACGTTGAATTTTACTTTCAGATGCCTCAGGCTCGTACATTTGGGTAAATTGCTTGCTAAATTACAAGGAAGCCTCTGTATTCTACATACTACCAGCTAACGAATTAACGTTTCGAACATCGCGTCGTGTTGGGGGACTGTTCCGATCGATCCCTGTGGAATACGAAACAGTGTGCCACTTACTGCACATCAAATGCCCTACTATGCCATCATATAACGAGTTTCATGAACGTATAACAACACGATAATAACAGTGTGCCAAAAGACTACTTGAATCGTTACTATACGATATCAATATGTCGCGTAAATTGTATTATTCGTAGGAAATTGGATTTCATCCGTTGAGCTTTCAGTCGCATAAATCATTTTATCTTTCTGTCCCTCGTTGCAGCAAAATAAGGTAACTGTATTTGTTATGTGCATCTCCAAAGACAAGCTAAAGAATACCTACACGTATACTTTCTTACACAATATATATTGAATCTTGGTAACGTTTCGATTATACGATCCGTTTCGTGTCCATGGGGAACGATTCGTAGTTCAATAAATTTGTTTCGCGAACTGCTGCGGCTCATACGTCATACGACGACGATTTAATCTCGCGCGTTTAATATTAAAATTCTTAATGGAAATATTATTCTAAAAGTCGTTTACGAAATTGACTAGTTCCGTTTCAACAACAGAAGTATCGATTATAAATCAGGTTCGATGATTGGTGAACTCCGTTGAACTGAACGGAGTTAATGAAGCTAGAGTTCGGTTTGACATTAATTAACAAACAGGAGCTATCGACACGGCGCGACACAGTGGCCGTGTGTTTGTACGTGAGCGTCCAAGATCGAAATGCACGCAGCTTTGACTAATTAAAATCCAGATTAATTCGCAATTTGAATATTATAATAACTTCTCCCGAGAAACGTATCGTCACTTTGTGGATTATTTATTCGCTTAACAATTAATATTAGAAAAATCTACCGATCGTTCATTTTCTAAAGATCATTGATTTTCATTTGCCCAAAAGTCCTCGATTTAAAAAACAAATCTCCGATTTACGAACATATATTTCTTCTGATATCGAGTTACGTTAGGTGCAAAGTTATACAGATTGGTTGGGTCTCCGTGAAATTCTTAAACGCAGCAAATTTCTCGAAACGCGTAAATACATTCTACGGAGATAACTGGTTAAGACGAAACGAGGCGGAGTAGAACAAGAACAACGAGATAACATTTGTTCCTTAATCTGTTTCGACTAAGGTATAACACCTATTAAAAGTTTATGGCTATGTAATTGGAATACAGATAGGAAAACTATCGACAAAAGTGGGATTTTCTTTTACTTTTACTTTTTATCGACCGCGTTTAACCGTTTCAAATTATACGACAATAGAAAATAGAAGAAGCGAAACACTCTATCCGTAAACATTCCGAATCGAATAACGTGAAACAATGAAGAGAAACGATTAAACACGAAGTATGCTGGAAATCAGCGAACGAACAACCGTGTAGCTTTTTACCAACACTCCACTTTCGTCAGGGCGAAAGTTCCTAGTATAATCTAGCTAGCTCTGGTGTAGCTGTTACGAGGTTGCGCGCGGTGCTATAAGCGTAGACCACCATAGCCACTTTCGTTTCAACAAAGCTGCCTAACGAAATATTCTCGCTTGGTCGGCGAGATTTTCAACGTCGATGATCCGGAATTCAGCGTGCAATGTGTAAAAGTAAAAATACGCGTACCACGCACGAGAGAAATGTAGCGTAACTTTTAACGGTACCTTTAGCGATCAATCGTCGCTCCTTTAAAAAGTATTTATAATACTACCAGTGATCTCATCTTCCTGTCACAACTCGTCGATAAGTGGCGATCGAATCTGCATCTATATGTGTGTATACGTTTCAAATCGAAATCAACTAGGATATATTCGAGTTATTGTTTAGCAGTCACCGCAGCTGACAGGTCAATTCTAGATAGGAAACGGGGAAAAATGGGTAAAGATAGAGAATCGTTAATTTTATGCCCGTCGCAAGTGAAACTTTGTGCAAGAAAAAATACCTGCGGTCCCTTTTCGTTAAATTTTCGCTAATGAAACATATGTATGTATGCATAGATAATATTTGAGAGTTTATAAATCATGGGAATAGAAATATATTTGTAAGTTGTGTGTTTGTTGAATTTCTTTTCTTTCCTCCATAACGGAATGCTGCAGTGACATAGCGTTATGCACGAATCTGTGGAAGTTGAAACGACAGTGATTTTATTGAATTTTCGGATTTTGCTGCCGATCGTAAACACCTGTAACCACACCCTCGATACAGAAACAATTTCGATAAAGTTTATAGCGCGGTTGACGTGGAAAACTGACCGAATTAATTCTCGGATTAATTCTAAAAAATTCTTCAAAATACTACTAAATTTCTCGATTATCTTCCTTAAGATAGGTACCAACGTGTAGCTCAACAATTGTCAACGTCGCATAATTTATTTCCATCGTTATTGCACGAGACCTGTTGTTTAAGAAACGAAACATCTGCATAAAGAAATAGCAAACTTTCGTCTTTAGCGAATAATGCGTTGTAAAACGAATGCGGGTGTGAAGCCATATACAAACAACATTTAACATGATTTTGAAACAGTATCAACAATCACGGTATTAAAAGTACTTACGAAATACTCACAAACGTTCATGACAACGCGAAATCTAAACATCTACCTAATTACGCTATAAATTATCGTGCAAGAGAACCAATTCCGAAGTAACCTGTTTACTAAACGATTTAACGATACTTTTTGCATATCTAATTATTGTACTGCGGATTTTTATGCAAATATATATTTTTATGGAAAATTGATAATAAGATAGGGCTTAGATATAAATTTATCTTGCTTCTAGATATTAAGCAACCAACTTTGCATATTTTACATATTTTTTAGAAGCATAGGCGAGTATGATATGCAATATTGTCAAGTAATTTCAATAAGATCAATATAACGAATATTTCACTTTGTTTTATAACCTTCTTTTTTTTCATTTTATCCACCGTTGGCCATTTCAGAGATATGTCTGCGTAGAATATCCTGTATTTCAACCTTTCACAGGTTCTTATATCATACTTTAAATTACAAAAAGATCTGCAGTTCAGTTACAATAATTTTTAACCCAACTATAAACTATATCGCAACCACGTTCAATAATGTTAAACCAATTATCATTATAATCCAAAAACATAGAATACGTGCTATTGCACACCGAATTGAAATAAGTTTTTTTAATAGAAAAGAAATGAAAACTCTTAATAGAAACGTTTAATAGAAGCGGTAATCATTCACAAAGAAAAGTTTGTACCTTTGTTAATAAAAGTATTAACCGATCCCAAGTACTAGGCTGACATTTTGAGAAATTCAATTATGTTACGCATGGAATCGTATGAATTGTAAATTTATCATAAATTTGGTATTAGGTGATGGCGATGTCTCAATCAGGGCGTCAAACGCATCACATTATGTCGTATGAAAACAGTAAAATAAAGTATTTGGAACGCTTAATTTAATTTAATTGGAGTAATTAAAATATTAGACACTATGGATATTTACTATACTATTGCTGTAGCAAGCTATATTTATGCAAATTCGCATTTTTATAAACAGACGTAAAAAAACGAAACCTACATTGATTTTTTGGATTTTCAAATTTCTCATAAACACATAAACATCTGCAGTTTAGTCATTAGCCTGGGCATAATTGCCATAAAACGACTTATAAAACAGTTTCATTAAAATTGATTCCCTTCGTTGGCATATTTTTATCATTTTTGCAAGAGGTGTCCGAGTATAAAGATCTATAATGGATTATCACGTGTGTTTCAATAAATGAAAAATTTACAACTACGGAATATAATTTTATCGTTTCCGCGGCGGCATCAGGATGTACGTTATCATATGAGCGTATCAGTAAGTTCGTAAAAGTCTGACAGTTCCACATATGGCGCAAGAAAGATGATAAAGGATATATCGGTATATTGGGTATTTTATGATGTGCATCTTGCTTTATTAAAACCGTAAAAATTTTCTTTTAAAGGATCCGAATGAAAATGTAATTGCGCTGCGCTGAAGCGTATATACACACTTTAAATTCGGTAAAAAAGTAAATATACGTATATATCATAAATATAAAATAAATATAGATAGAAATTCTACGGGATATATCATGAAAAATATTTTCGCTCGATCGTATTTTCGCTGTCTAAATATAGAAAGAAAAGCGCTAAAAAAAAAAGAAGTTGAAAGGAATTCGTTAAAAATGGAGAAAGTTTCAACAAACTTTACTTTAATGAGGAATGATCAATAATAGTGACATATTCTCAATAACGTAATACACGTTCATAAATCTAGGACACTGTCTTTATCGATATAAATACACCCTTTGAACACAATTCGGTGAACCGTGTAACCGTTCGTGCTTTCTTACCTGGAATTTCCAGATGAGACCATCTTATAATTAACATATAGAACCGTAACAGATAAAACCTAGAAGTAATATTACTCAGAATGCTTAATATATCGTGACAAAGTTTTCAATAAAGAAACACCCAAAAATTTGAAACGTACCAAAGATATTAGAACGAAATACGTCGCGTTCAAAATTCAATCGAGGATGTATTTTGTAATATGTGTGAGAAGTGAATTAACGAGGTGAAACTAATTAACAGTTTAGAAAATAGAGAGACGTTCGAATAAAAGAAAGTCCCTAGATATGTAATAGCGTTAAACTTCCCAAGCATTCTGCCCGACTTGCAAATTTCTGTGGTCGATCGCTTTGAGCTTGAGTTAAACAGTCTGTACGTCCATCTGATAAAACGGCAGCGAGAATAAATAAAACAAATCAACGATATTTCCGCTGACTCGGATCGTAATCACTATTGATATACGAGCTTTGCACACGACGAACAACTGCGCATCGAACGTCGCCAGACACGAATCGCGCAACTGCGTTCTATATATTCTTTTAGAAATTTTCGCTGCTTCATACAGCACGCGTTGCGCAACCATTTCGTAACCTGTCAACAGTTTTCTGTCAGTCTATGAATGGATAGGCGAAAATTGTGGATTTGCTAGGATGAGTTCGTAGGTTTCGAAGCGTGTAACCAACACACGGATAAAACGAAATTTAAACATCGATTTTTGTCATTTTCGTAACCTGAAACTGATAAGGTTTATTAGGTTATCACGACACCAAGTTAACGAACGCTAGAAGCATAACATTCCAATCGAGTTTCGTCGATATTCCCCAGAGTAATTTTCTGAAAGGACAAAAGTGGTGTGCTATGCCGGCGAACATCTTCGTCATTTCCGGGACGGTTATACAAAGCCACGTGTATCGATCAGGTCAGGTCTCTCCTATCTTTTACCAGGACTAGTATTGAGGTTAGGGAAACACGCCTAGCTGCATGTGTACGCAGTCGAGGATCGAAAATCGATCCAACCTGTCCGCTCTTAATGAAACACGACGTATCAAACGTCTTACGCGGACTCGGAATTGAGTGCGGCAGTATTATCGCTATCAGCTTCGTGATCCGATAGAAAAACGCGATAAAATATGACTAGGACATTGCAGAGGAATTATTATGCGGTGGAATTTTTAATTGAAAGAAATAAAGACAGGAAAAGAAGTTAATTTTTATAAAATCGTTGTCTTTCCAGAATGATATTAGGCAGTGTAAATAATCAACAATCGTAAAATATATATAAATTCATCTTGCAACCATCCTAGACAAATTCCATTGGAAGAGAAAAGCGAGAGGAACAGGCAAGACTGAAGGTGAACAAAATGAAAGGAGAAAGATAAGTGATCTCGTTGGACCTACTATAGTAAGTTCATAAACTAATCACCTAGCGAGTTCAATTAGTTTAGAGATTATCTCGGTGTTCATCGTTGCGATTGCGCGAAATCCAATTTAATGTAAATGCATTCAACACGAAATCCAATTAGAAGATGCATCACATCAAATCGACAAAAAGTATCTTCAAATTTGCAATATCTAACAAGATTCATTTCAAATGCATATATAATGCGTTGAACTACTACCGAACTACCGAATAAATATTCGGCACACAATTTTTCTGATTTTGAAAATCATTTACAGATGCCATTTTCATAAAATAATGCAACTTGTTGTCAGTATAATCAACCATTTTATCAGATGATATGCTTCTAGGTATATTCGCATGTTACGTTTTCGCATAAACCACGCGCTTCTATTCTACCTATTATGCCTATTATTTTAGACGTTGTCCTCATTGTCCAGAAAGAAACGAAACATTGTGTAACCTTTGAGATGGTTGTATTTTTATGTGATAATAGTCGCTTTTTTCTTTAATTCTTTCACTGCTGAATATATATTCCAAGACAAGATCAGGGTTAAATAAATAAGATGGGCACGCATTTCGCAAAACGTATTATATATTACGGTTTCAGCAGTGAGAGCTTAACGTCTTCGAATATGGATACAAGATAAATACGCTATGCGAGTGAATTTTATTATATTAACAGCAAAGATTAAACTACAATTATTTTTCCTTTATTTTTCAAACTAACTAATTAACTACGTTAAAACTATCGTTAGATTTTCTTTCTCAATTGGACCTCCAAAATACATTTATAAGCACAACTATCTAATAATAAATGTAGCCATTTCTGAACACGAACGAAATTTTCTAACTAAAATAGTATGAAAACTAAATGCACGCACAAAATGCGAAAACAATCTTCCCTCCACATTGGCAAAGACTAAAAAAATCAATCGACCAAGCTGATTGAGCAAAGTTCAAGATCCATCTACTAAATCCACATCTGAAGTTAATCGTTCGATTTGACGAACGTCGTTTCGAACATCGAAATACCAAAAACAGCCATAGTACGAGGGCAAAGTTACACAAGTTCTTTTACGAACTTTCCTAATTATTTTTTCGTGCTCAAGTCACCCCTACAGTCGTGCTCCTGTTTCGCTAAGTACATAAAATGTCGTACACCATACTCGTTTTCCGCGTTACACACGGGCTGGTTGGTACGTTTCATGGCCTGGCGAACACGTAAACGCACAGGACTCCTGGCAGATTTCGTGTCAGCTCGTCGAAACGAGATTTGGTCGACTGGATTCCTCGCGACGATAAAATCTACGCGGTCGAATACACGCGGTGAAGATAATTATTCCTCGCTTGCAGAGATGATTACGTTTCTATTCACCGAATGTTGCTTTTTCTCGAACAGTTCTGATTGTTAGATGCGTTGGTTTACAAAGCGACGTATGTGTCAAGCGGCAAGTTTCGAAGGGAACATTACCGGTAATAATTTCATGTCAAACACAGATATCTCGGTCGGTGTTATTCGCTATAAGCATGCTCGTGTCACCGCGAGCCATGGTTACAACTCACGCGATGTTTCTTTAGAGTTGACGACGACGCGAAATAAAATTCTGACGTACATATTGCTTGACATCACGACGAACAATATAGGTCAATTGGAAATTGTCGTTTTTCAAGTATCAGTACTGGTACACTTTCTGTATGCTCTTCACTTATACATCACCTCGTCCACTAATCAAAAATTTCCATCTGTCGGTAAATTAGATTCCATTGCTCAAAATTCCATGAGAAAATCAGCTCTATGAGGCTAGTCCAACAACGAGAGAACCTGCATCCTGACATAATTCAAAATTGATAACCAATCGTAATGTCTGAGCGTAGATAATATCACCCAGCAACAGTTAGATATATTTTAAATTAGATCCTTGATCATTTGACCAACTATGCCATTGTCGTTTTAAAGACTTTATCAAGTAATTAGTAACAAGCGTTACACAAGCCTACTGGTCAAACCGACGATGCATGGGTTCCATGTTTTCCCAGTATCTTACTTTGTACTACCTTAATTTACAATGGTGATCGTTTGTAATTGAAATAGTTCGCGTAAAATATACATACGTAGATTATATTCATCCCATCGTATAATTCGAATATCCACCGAACTAACATAATCTCACTTCAATTCCAATGAATCAAACAGCTTCAAATTCGAAATTCTAGAGATGAAACTCTATAGTGAGGTGGAGTGAGAGAATCGAAGGACAGGGTCTGTTCGAAACGCAAAGTCGTACTACGCGTTTCCAGATGTAACTGGAGGTATCGTTTTCCTCCACAACACGAGCTACGAAGGTTACTCTACATTCCATCGTCCATGGTATCGTTTCTCTTTATATTATACATAGGGATTTAGGACATTTTTTTTGCACCGAGCCGGCATAGATGCGGTGAAAACATTTGTGCGTTACGTAAATTTTACGAAAACTGTAAAACTGGCGGATGGTTGAAAAGAGTTAGATGCAACAAGAAAAACTTTTGATAAGCGGAGATGTGCTTTCAGAAAAAGATATAACGGTAACTAGACCTTTTTGTTTCGACGGAAGTTATATTATAGGGGAAGATCTTTGCTGCACTGATTCTCGTGACGTATTTAGGAGATTGTATGCAAAAAGATAGAAAGGTATCGGTGATATATCGTTAAAATTTTTGTAAAATGTGTTTACAGTAGAAGTATTTTATGAATTCTTCGTGATTACGCACCTTGAAATAACTACAACTGTATTAAAAATTGAAAAAAAATTGTGTTCTTAAGGAAATACGAGGTAGCAAATTTCATTAGGCACAGGTCGATCGTCAGAGATTTAATCCTGTGACACCACTCCACTCTAAAAAGCGAAAACAAGGTCAGCCAAGATCTCATATTTTTAGTCCGGAATTATGACTTTCATCCGTGTTAGCGCAGCAAACTACATATTGCTTGAAAGCGACTTGCACCTTTTTAAAATAACCGCTTATGTGGAGTTAAAAAAAATCTTATACGAGGTCTGACCGAATAACACGTAAAAAATAAGGAAAAAATATAGAATTAAGTTTTTTCATTCTTGGGTTAGTTTTCGAGAATATTACAGTTTGAAAATTTATCAACTATACTTGAACATGGCTAATTCCGAACTGGGCACGACTAAATAGTCGACAGGAGGTTAATTCTACGTACGAAAATAAGTGGAAAATGTAGAATAAAATTTTTCTGTTTAAGGCTCCATTTTCAAGAAAATAGAGTTTGAACACATCTAATTAAGAATTGACCTAGCACGCGCGTGTGATAAATTTTCAAATCTATTTTTCTCGGAAACAAAATGTCCTGTGAAAATATTTTATTTTACATTTTCCACGTACTTTCACACGTAGGATCATCTCTATTTCAATTATTTAGTCCTGTCCAGTCCATAATTTACCATATTCAAGTACATTTGATAAATTTTTAAACTTGATTTTCTCGAAAACTATGCCAAAAATGAAACAATTTGATTCCATAATTTTTCTTTATTTCTGCGCAAGGAATCGCGTCATGCCCGTTTTTACACGTTATTTTGTATATCTACTTTCCATTCGCAATATCGTTTTATCGGTATACATAGTTTTGTATCTTTGCTTTTCTCCAAATAACACTTCTATCTATTTTATCGTAAGTTAATCGATAGTAAAATATAAATTACACGAAAAAATAAAATATATCCAACATCGTCGAGTACAAGGTAGAAATGAAATACAATTCATCGCGATGAACAGAAACGAGTAGCTGACATGCGGTTTAACGAATGTTCTGTCGTCGACCACCGCAAGACACTCGGATCACTTTACAATGGGAACCTAAATAGAGATTTTATCGGTATTTTCGTTAAAAGTTGTACTGATGTGGCCGCGTTCACTCCATAAAGTCGAACTCTTCCACTATTCTACGTCGTTTGTTAACCCCTATACGGAAGGAACAGTAACTTACACCGGTTTCTGTTTCTGTTTTTTCCGAGGGAACAATCCGAGTTTCGCCCCTTCCCCTTGTACTCGGTTTGTTTTCCCTTGTCTCGTTTGTCCTCAATTCCGTCCTTCTACCGCAGACAAACAAAATCGCGGGAGCGGGAACGGAATCGCGCGCAAAATTGCTTCCGATTGCATTAATTATCGGGTGTGATCGCGGCAATCAACCGTTTGCTTATTAAATTAGACGCGATCGTTATCGATTCTTTTCTCCGCAACTGAAAACGCGCGTTTCTCATAGGACTCGGTGGGAGAAACGAATGAAGATCGTCGTTCGAAGCGAAGAATGGAGAGTTTCGTTTTCAGAAAGATATTCTCTTATAAAGGACGTTTTGAAAGCTTTTTTAGCGGAAAGAATGTTTTATTTATATTTTATGCTTCTATTTATAGATGGTTACTATGATCGATTTTTGGTGACATTTTTCATCGAATATACCGTGCGTCATGTTGTTCGGGAAATGTCTTACGACTAAATTTTTATTTTGAAGTGATAAATGAATATGAAGTTGTATAATTTTTAATTAAAAGAAATGTAATAAAAATCTGAATCAAAAATTCTGAACAATGATCTGAATTAAAAGAAACGATAGATTTTGCGATTGTTTCTACGTCTCTAGTCGCAAAAATGGATAGGAAATCCTAATATAAGATCAAATTTTCCAGGAATGTCGAATAAAAGTAAGTTAGAAAAGTAACTTAAAAAATATTACAAGATTATAGGAGATTTATTACTGAAATATTGCATTTTATGTTAAAAACGATTCTTTTTTTAAAAGGTATTATGGTTTCGAGACAGGAGCCTGTAAAATTTGTATTTTCGTCCTTTAAAAAAGTATAATATCTCGCTCAATGAAAGTACGAATATCTTTTAAATTTTCCTCCTGGTTTTGCCAAATTCTGTAGAGAAGAATACCCCCACTAGCAATTTGACAAAACTTTTCAAGCGGGTAAAATTGTGTTCTTCTAATTATATATATAATATATAATTAATATATTAATATATATAAATCTAGCTAAAGCTAAAAAAATGGCTTATAATTTCTGCAAGCTTTTTAAAGGATTTCTTCTCGCTACTCTACTTTATTTTCATAGCAAAAGAGCTATTCCATAATTTCCAATATCATTTCTCACGAAATGGATTAATCGATTGCATTCTATTTAAATTGAAAAATATTCTAACAGTATCAAATTTTGCGTCAAAGAAAAAAAAAAACGCTTCAATTAAAACTCTTAAATAGAAGAGTAAACAACTGTCCAAAAGGCAGTTTAAAATTCTTTCTAGTAAACAAATTCCCTTTCTACGAACCATGCCAATAATATCTGGAATTTGTTTTAGAAACGAGTATTTCCCCTTTCTTTTTCATCTAATTTTCGAAAGAACGGTTCACTGCGTAGAAAATAAGCCCGCCTCGCGTGTTACGATGTCGTAACTATTTTCTCGTGTCGACTATCCGCCGCGTACGGGGATAGGTTCGTGAAAAAAACGCGTTCGCTGGCCGCACCTCCTCTAAAGATTTCAACTCGTTGTACAGTGTGCAGGACTCACCTGACGGGAAAACACGACCACTCTCACCTTCGCGAGCGTGAGTTACCTGATTCAACGTACAACTGGCGCATTCGAGGTGCCGACGGTTCCTTTTATAACAGCGGGACTTGACGGCCCTGCGCGGAACGCCACGCAGTCTCTGTGGTGAGCCGACTACAGGAACGTGTCTGCATGGATATAGCCCCGCATATTTACACACAAAAAAAAAAAAATATTAAACGCATAGTAAGATCATTTTTGTTTAAATATCACGTGCGCTTTGAGACATTATTTTATCGTTGCTCTATGGTTTTTTAATAGATTCTATCAACTTGTATTCCATGTGTAATAAACCGTGTTTCTTAACTGTATTTCAGACTAGTTAGTTTTAAAGGGATTTTTATATCACTCTGCGTAGAACTTTCTTTATTCCTGTTCACGTTTCTTCTTTGCTTTGCGTTTGTCAAATTACGAGGGAGTTTGAAATGTCATTTCAAAAATGTTTTTTTTTACAGTTTGAGAAATGGAAAAATATTGTGTTTCTATGATATGGAAAGGTGCCCAAATAACACGAGCAATAAAAAATATTTTTTACAGATAATTATTCTGGACAAATAATCGAACCTCGTTGATACTGTTCGAATGATTGAAAATGTAATTATTTTACAACAGTATGTGTAATAGACACTGCGTTATAAATCAAAATAATGCTAAATTACTTGAAACCAGATCTTACAAGTTCTATGTGACCTACTTTTTATGGAGGCAGTACCTAATCACACCTATTCTGCAACATTCGCAGTTCATGGAAGTGCACAAGGAAATTGCACGTTGAACTAAAAAGCTCGTAAAAGAAGATGGCAAATAAACTTTCTGCAGTGATTAACCGAATGCTAAAATAATTCTTCGTGTAACAAAAACAAGAACAGTATTTTAATAGTTATCTCTCGTAAAATAGCTGTGATAAATGGTACGAGAAAATCTTATTCTAATTCTATTGTAAAAATATAAAAGAATTTGGTATTCTACAGATGACAGACAATTCTATATTTCACACAAGTCCTACGTTACAAAATAAACATAGCTGTTAAATAAATAAGAGAACTTGTTTTTCGTGGAATTAACATTTAACGAAAACAATGGGCTTTAGGCCAGATTTTTTGGATTAGATCATAAACAATCGCAAACGATAATATAACTTGGTTAAATTAATCATCGATCAAAACGAAAGCTCGCAAATTCAAAATCCATAGAACCTTCTAACTGGAAATAACACGTAGTTTACAACTTATACAGCCGAAAGCTGTTAACCGAAATGTTACTGGCGACGATGTGGTCGCGTTTAGTTGCTATATGCCCACTGCATGGAATTTCAGGTAGTCGACTTGGAAGAGAAATCGATTAATCATTATACACGTCCATAACCTGCGAGCTGTTCTAATGAAACGCTGAATTTGCAACGATTTATACTCGACGAAGGCTGTGGGAGATATCGAATAATTGTTGAGAGCAATTTGAAAAGAAGAATGGTTGAAAAAAAATACTAAACGTATTGAAATATTTACATTACTATTAATTCATTTATTATTAAATTTATCTCATTTTTTCTCTACTCTATATATAATAAATTTATATGAATATTTTTCTGGATTTTTTTAATAAATTTACTACAGTTTTTTAACAAGTTTTCTTAGCATCTTCGTGAATTGGAGCTCGTGACATTTGTATCGAAGAATAATACGAGTAATACGAATAATAACGAGTACCGAGAATTCACTGCAATTGTTTTGTCAAAACAATAGAATTATATACAAATACAGACAAACGAGAGGATCGGTATCCGTAAGAACCAAAAAAATTATTCGAAATATAGGTCAATAGGTCTGTCCACTTGATACAAAAGTTGGTCTTATCAGGTCCCCTCTTAGAAAGAATAAAAAAAGGAGCTATTAAAGGCAGCGTTAAAAATTGAGTCACGTAACTGAATAAATTTATTGAAATTAAATTCTACGAGTCGGCTGGATTTCCGTTAAGAAGAACAGACAAACGAGCTCAGAGAGCCCAATTAAAGATGGAATAGCAGCGGATACGTGTTCGAGGACCAACAAGAATATCTTCGATAAAGTGTATAATTATTTTAAGTTGCGATTTTTCCAGCGCTCGCTGTTTTCCGAAAGCTCTATACAAGTCGACGGATTCTTGTCGCCACCTAGTCCAAAATTCACGAACGCTCTACAAAATTATCGCATGTATGACGAACTTGTAGCTGCAGCCGATAAAGCAGAGAAGAGGGGTGAGCTTTCGATAATAGCACGTGGCACAGAGCTTGCACGACTTTACCAACAAGTAGCACTCGTCGGTTCTCGTACTTCGCAAAGCCAAATCTCAGAAACATACCATTTGCGCTTCTATGTTTGATCAGTGACAATATCACGTACCTATTCTACTTGTGAGGTTATTTTCACGTATTAGGTAGATAGATCTGCGATTGACCCATTTTGTGCTATTCACATTTGTAGATTTCCGATACGAAATTGAAAAATTCCTTTTTTATTTCATATTCTATCCCTTTCACTATGTTTTAATCGACATGGTGTTCGTAAATTGGTTATCTGCTAGAGATATCAGGATCGGTATTTTTGTTTCTTAGGGGGCGTGAAAGAAGTAAAGATCTATTTGTTAATCCTTTAGCCTTGCATACTTTCGCGGTGTGTGTACTGCGTGAACTGAATAGTTCGAATGATAAAGCGTTCGTTTAACCACGTATCTTTTTGATTTTTATATATATTTATTTCACATGTTCTGTTTAAATATTTTTATTAATTTACTAATCGTAATAATGGTAAATATTACAGCAAATATAATAATAAAGATCTATGTCCTTTTCACGCTAGATAGAAAAAATCAAGGATGGCAATTGTCGTAAGAGTATTGCGCGTAATTCTTCAACAATGAAGTATTTTCCTCGTTAAAATTCTTAATAAACAACACGAAAAAAATGTTTCAAAGACGACAGATGTTTCACCCTTTTTTTTAATTCCGACGTTTAGCGAGACTTAACCTTCGCATTCCTCTCGCGAAATGAAATTTTCTTAATTGTCTCATTTATCCGACTTTTGTTATTTTCTCTCGGTATGTGTGCGTGTGTACATGTGTGTATGAGGGTTGGAGGTAGGGAGGGAGAGAAAGAGAGAGATATTTTACTTCACTGATACCCACCAATCACAGTGAAACAGTTTCAAACTGTTCGCGAAAGTTAGACAGGAATTTGCAAAGTCCGACCACGCATGGTTTCTACTACTTATCAGCAACTCGCCGTATAATTTCGTTGCAGGTTTACAAATTTCGCACAAGTTCATTACCGAGATATTACACAAGTCCATGGTACGATCTTAGCAGTAAATATAGTTAGAAAATAATGAAATATTTATTTAATGTTTCAATTAAACAGCAAATATAAATAATGTAATATTCACGATTTCTCTTCACACCACCCTCTTTATAAATGTACGCCTAATAAACAACGCGTCAAACGTTTATTTTCCTAACTGCAATAGATTTGGTCGTTATATAAAACATTGATAGATGATTAATCATGCGTCATCCTTTTTATTTCACAACATCGTCTCTATGTATGTGTATATCAATTCTAACTGGATTTAATCATACCCGGAAATATCACTTAGCAATTACGTCAACTTACCACTACTGGAAGATGAAACTCGCCAGTCGGTCATAAAATTTGTCATTTGAAAACCATTTGTAATATCTAAATCAAATTTCATCGCTTGATTTTATCGTTTCGCTATTGGAAGAAAGCTTCTCTTAAATGCTCCCAATAAAGAAGAAATAATAATAATTGCTTCGAGCTAGGAACAAATGCAATTAGAAAGCGTTGATGCATGCTTCAAAAGGAAGGTAACGAACGAATATTAAAACAAACTATTTATTTTCTATTTTCATTTACGCTAAGGAAATTTAACGTCTTGGTGGAGTTAAAGAACGTGCAACATTTCTCTTCATACTCGTTACGCATGCACGGACGATTAAATAAATATATCACGAAATCGTGAAAAAATTGTACAGTTCGTTTAGAAATAATCTGTATGCTTCGATATTTATGTTACAAATCTTACGACACAAGATGCCGTTTCAATTCTTAACCTATCCCAATTACCACGGTCTGGTTACCATAAAGCCTTTGTACGAAACTATTGGTTTAAACAAATTTATCGACATTTTTGTAAAACTTTGTTACGATTGTCCAGCTTTTTACCTGTAATTCTCTCAAATTATAGATCTTCAGCCCCCCCCCCCCGGTTAGATTAATCTCGTAAAATGATTTATGCTATTTTCCTGGTCGCAGAAATTGTCACAAAAGAATCGAATACGAATCAGCTCCGGTCCATCCCCATGAAAACCAATCCAGTTCTGGACAGATTAATTACACCGGATAATAAACGAGGACTGCGCAAGAATATCAATAGAAAGAATATCTCCCATTACGAGGAAAGTCAGCGAAACTTGCGTTTAAAGAAAACGTTGAGTTGTGTCACGGGAGGAAGAGCAGCTCGGTACATCATGTGCATTAAAAAAAAAAAATACCGAGCTCATTGAAACTGAAAAGGATTGTTACCTTTTAGACGAACAAAGTGTTGTCGTTAAAGAGAAGGAGCGCGCACTTGTTAAAAAAAAGAAAAATTGTCTTTCATCTGCAAGTACTATAAAGCTCGTCTACGTCTGATCCAAGGAAAGAAATTCCATGAAACAGAGAATCGCATGACTCAAGCTGACAAGTAATTAGTCATCCATCACATTCTCGTGACTTCATTATACGTTATCGTTCTTCCCTATCGCTAGAAAAAATTTTCTTGAAATAATGAAAAAACTTGATGCTTCTGAGAAAGTCGTAGACTTACAGTTTTTATTATATATGTTTATTAGAAACGTTTTAAACTAATCGCCGTGAATCTTTATAGCAAGAAAACGGAATAAACTGATCTTGTTTCGCTAATTATTCACGACTACGTATACATGTATACATTTATGTTTGTTTCGACAACATGAGTAATAAACGGGAAAAGGGACTTCTACGACGACCTTAAAATATGATACAAGTCGAGAAGGTACGAGATCGTGAAACGTAAATGGAGAAAGAAATGTACATACATCGAAATTTAAAAAATAATATAAATTGACTAAGAAAACGTTGTATACGAAATGTGAGCGCTTCTAATGGGGGTTAAAGGTCTACGATATTAGTTCCATGGAAATCTGTTTAGTAATTCGCTAACATACGTAAGCGTCTGCATAAGAGATTGATGACAAGGTGTATTCGTGGAAAGAGGTCGCTAGATATAAATCGTGTGACTGACAATGAAAAATTAAGAATTGACCTATAAAAAACGGCCATAGATACTCGGGGAACGGAAAACGTCACGACACCGTGATACAATAATTTCAATGCTCAACACGTTCGATGCTAATCGAATGTTCGTTATCTACTGCATATTATACATTGACTTTTCAGTATGTACTTTGTACATTGGTATACTTCATACCAATTGCTACTAAAATTTGTCCGTTTAAATTTCTAGCGATTTCTAGTTTGTCTCTCGTATCCAGATCGATATTGATCGACAATGCGTGTATTTTATCCCAGTCAATCCCCGTTGTCAAAAATTCACTGAATCTTAAGACGAGGCAACGTCTCCGTCTTAGAAATAATCGACGGTTCAGTCGTTCGAGCAAGAAGCTGCGAGCAACGAGGAGATTGGTAAATCTAATTAGGACGTTGCTGCGATGCGTGAATAAATAGATCGACGGTAAAGGCGAACGTAAAAATAAAGCTGTTCAAAACGTAGGGAGAAAGAAAAGTCGAAGGTTCGGTTATAAACAGTGTGCGTTCGTGTTATCAAACAGAGCGACCGTTTCCTACAAATTGTTTACTTTACTTTCTACAGATGGCTTCAATCCGGAGATTCCATCGTAGTCGTTGAAGCGATGCGCTTCCACTCCTGCAAGCGTAAGTTCCTACTTCCGTCATCGTTTATCGGGACATGACAAACGCGGGTAGAGATCATCGCAGTATACATATAATACATACAGTTAATACGTAAATTATAATACATACGCAGTATACATACTTGTATTATATATATTGTATAAAAAATTCTATTAATTATATTAATATATTAATAATGAATCATAAATTCAATAAGCACATAAATGTATATATATTAATGTTTCCCAGGATATAATAAGTAAATAAATATATATCTCAAGATTAAAAAAATAATTATAAAACAATAAAATATTTATAATTAATTATTTAATTATATATATTTTCTTGTTTTCAACTTAATTTATAAATATATATATATATACTAAGTTTAATTTTTATATTGATTTAAATATATATATAATATGTATATAACTATATATATATAAGTATACCCATATGTATAACCAAATCAAATTTTGCCGATTTTTCTTCAAAAAACTCCATTTTTTCCACCTTTTTTGATTTTTCTTTTTAATCTTTAAAATATTTAATATAATAGTAATTTCCATTTTTTTTATATATAAGGTACAATATATATAGATCACGATATAACGAGATCAGAAAATGAGTTGATAATCAAAGCAACGCATTTAGGATACGGAAACGCAGAAATTACAAACATATGTCATAAGCACATAAAGACTAAAAGTTTCAGTTTTGAGTTCTGCGACTGTACGAGGATTATACGTGGAATCTATCGTACTTTATCAAAGATAAAATAACGAACGACGATAAATTGACAAGTTGTTATTTATGAATTAATTACGTCGCGATTAATCGCATTTGCAAACAATATTCAATTTGTCGAGAACAAGCCGTGCGCAACGAAACGCATCGTTTAAACGAGTTTATCGATATTCTCGGCAATGTCTAGTTTCGCGAAGCGCGTCGAACAATCGCATCATTTGTTTGATGATCAATACCGATACTACCGGTACTGAATTGAATTTCACGAACCTTTTATGCAACAAAATATTAATCGCCTTTTCTTTCAATATTAACGAATATCGATTGGAAGCGTTCATAGATATTACGTATTTGCTTCTTAGCGGAAAAGCTACAGTAGTAGAAAGTATTTGCTTTTTTATACTGCTATAATAACAATTTTCAAACTAAAACATCGCACGGAGATGCACGAAGCGCGAAGCAAAGATTCTTTATCGCTAAACACGTACATACGTAGCTGATTATCGTGTATCGAGCTCATAAACGAATTATATAATATCGAATTCCAATGAACCCGTTCTTATTTGGCTATAATCGCGACTTCTTCGTATAACTAGGTATTCAGCGTTCGAAGTTGACGAGTCTTGTCGAGGTGCCAAGTGTCGGATGGCTAACGACTTCTTTGAGAAGCTTAAAGCGAAAAGTCAAAGGTTAAAGAACGTTCACCTCGATGTCCACAAGAAAAGGAATGTTATTCTAGAGTGCTGATGCTGGCAAATCAATAGACAGACCGACACGAGAAAAAGACGTCGATGTTCGAAATGGCACAACAGCTTATGCACTCGGATAAACACGTACAACCGACGAATAGGTTTATTAAAGGTGTTAGAATTTCTTTATTTGTGACTTCTTATAAAGTTTATTCGCACGAATTCGTTTGAATATCATAAAATACGAAAACTAAACGTGTAATCCAATATTCCCAATTATGTATTAGTTTAACGATACCTGTTAATATGACAATATATTAACCATAATATGATAATAGTACTTGTTTAATGATAAATTAACAAGGTGGCGAGATAATGCGATTAGGGCGATACAATTAAAAAATCTCTCCACACCTTTTACATTATCAGGACCTGAAAGTAATTATTCTAATTATTTTCCATATAAATATTTCTAGAAAAGTAAATATATCTATGTTTAAAATTCGTGGATATGCAAAATACATAAACGAAAATTTCGATTCAGAGTGATACGCAATGTACGTATAAATTTAATCCACTACATCGATATTCTACGATTCGCGGCTAATCTGAGTTCGCTTGAGAGAATATCAATAATCCTAACTATATCCCTCCTTAAATTCGTCATGTTCGGCTCACCTATAAATTGATCACATCAAACCCTCAAATGATCGATATATAACCATATACATACGTTACATCTCGTTTTCAGGTATTCACTAGACGTGAAAAATAATACCAACAACAATAACTAACAACGGCGATCGATTAACCAGCACATTTCTTGAGAATACGAGACATCGATGCGATGAAATAGTAAGAGGGACAATTACAACTTTGCGAGTCGAAATTAATTTTTGTCGAGTGATAAAAACCACTGGAATATTTAATGAACGTGTATTCGGCAAAATAAGTTGAACAATTAATAGATAATTTAAAATTGAATGTTCCAGAGACTTATAGAAAAAAATACAATATGAAAATCAAAATTTCGGTATTTTCCATTTGGTTAAGCTTCGTTCGAAAACGAAGATGGAGATAATCGTAACGAAGTCATTTTATAATCCGCTCTAATATTATTTCTTTCTATTGTTATTAAAAATATTGTTAATTTAATAGTAATAATAAATAATAAATTTAATAAAAAAATTAAATGATAATTTCTAACAAGAATTTAATAATTATGGGTCCTGAGTTAACTATATCAACACCTTTTTTAATTACAGATTGCGCGAAAAAAGGTATAAGACGTTGTTAGAGCAAAGTGCAAACGATCGAAAATATTCAACTGAGATTACCGTAACCCCTATGATCCTATAGTACCAATTTTTTTTTATTAAGTAAATGCCAAAACATATTCGAAATTGAGAAAAATGAAACATCAAATATATTCGATACTCTAAAATAACGATACAGAATGAAGGATCAAGTTTTACTGAAAATTCGGCAGGAAAGCAACGAGTTGGTATAGCGATGCCGAAAGAATTGAAGTTCATCGAATTCCTATCGATTTTGCTAAATTATGAAATTCCATTCTGAATTCGCAGAAATTAGGTTTCTCATTCACTTTCGTGCTTAAGAACGGGTGTGGTCGTCGGTGGAGCGTAGACCACGCGAGACAGTCGGGCACCCATGAACAAACTCCACAAGGCTGTCGTCCTATATTTCGAGTTATTGCCAGCTGTAATTGCAGCAGGATGAAATCGATGTTAGCCGACTTGTCAGAAGAAGGGAAAAGAAATTTGGTCGCATTTGTTTCCGCGTAATCACGATTCATGCATCTACCTGTTCTTACACGTTTTAACGATCTTCCCACGTAGTCCGGCCGAATGAAGCCTAAAATAGACGATTTCAGAAAGGAATTGATAGTCTAAATGTTTCTGCTGTACTTTTTATGAGCAAAATATCGATTGAACGAAAAAAAGACACAATCTTTTTTTTATATCTCGCTTTATATCTTGCGAACTATTTATTGTGCGTGAAAAGGTTTCGATGGAAAGTTGCAGCTAGTGAAATTGTCTGCAAAGTGAATAGAAATGAGAGATTACAAATTAGTAAGAGCTAGAAGGAAGTCCATCTTTCTTAAGTCCGAAATCGAGACTCTGCGATGAACAAGTTCTGGTCATTTTAAAATAGGTAGTGTTACGCCGCGTGGCTCACAGCAAACCGTCTTTCTCAACCGTCATTCCAAAAATAGAGTACATTTAATTACAAATTGACGACACGACATAGTTTGCATCTCGCACAATACAATGTCGGTTTCCAACGGTTCCTATGTCCTACAATGTCACCGAAAAGATTTTCTTACTACATTTTCAAACACCTTACATTGTTGCGGGACATAGCCGATGTCACGCTTCGAGATATATCGATACCTCGTGAGAAAGTTCTTTACCATTCGAGAAGCCTGATGAGTCGATCATAGAAACTTCTCGACGCTGGATCATCCGATATTATCGCGTGACTCAGTTTCCAACGGTCGCGAAAGACAAAGGACGTAGGAACCAAGAGCGTCAAAATCAGTTAGTTCTGTCCGAACCTTCAGAACGCATACATCGAAAACGCAAGCAATCCTTAAGTGCAGTCAAGGCGAATATATCAAAGAATTCAAGTCTAATTATAACATACATTTAATTGTACCATCGCGACGAAAATAACTAATTGTCAATTATCTTCGGAACTATTGTTGGAAATACATATTTTGGTATTGTTAATTAATGTCAAAATCATTACAACCACCCTTAATATCCGAAAAGAATTAAGGGAACGATCGTGTTCGTGGCGTCGATTATCAATATCGTAACGAGAATTTATACCTCTTGTTGGCGCGTTTAATCGTGATCGCGTCTTTCCGCGAACGGTCGTAACAGGTAGGAAAGTTTGAATCGATCCGTTTGTTAGTTTTCGCACAATCAGTTCGTCGACTTACGAAACGGGAAATCTAAAATTTACGATACAAATGTATGAGCTTATCATGGTTTATCCCTTGAGCTCGTACGTTATCTGGAAGATAGCATTTTGATACGCGAGTGTGAAAATATCTTTTCGGTCAAACGCTTGGCTGAATCGCAGCGATGGTCACTTTTGCTTAGTTGTAAAATGCTGTTATTTTCCCACTTTACGTCGTACCGTCGTGGAACCTGTTTTTACCGATTTCTGGAATCATTTCACGTGATTTAAAAACAAAACATGTTTTCAACAACAGTAGAACCGATTGGCTCAAAGATAGATTTTTTGTTCAACAATTTGTCAACTATTAAACATCGGCGTCGTTTCACAGTTCATCACTTGTATCATATGTTGATCTTTTTATATCAATTTTTCCACGAATTACAGTTTTCGCACGTCCGATTAAAAAACGAAGGGCTGCCTGCTGTGAAAATGGAACAACTTTGTCTCGTTTTACAAATAACTTCATTAGCTACAACATCCTACTGACACTTTTGCATGTACGAAAAATAGTTCTCAAGGTATAAAGCAAAATGTGAAAAAAATATGTCGCTTCTTTTCGTTCGCTTCATATTTTGTCTATGAAGCATCGGAGGAAAATTGTTTCAAAGTCGCTTATTTTGTTCTAAATATCGTTTCGAATCGTATCATGGAAAAACATTTCTATTATCAATTTGCTTTCAAAAAAATATTAATTCGAGTGGATTAATGATAAGCCGTTTCGTGATATCGACACTTTGCTAAAGGGAACATTGTCGTTGATCAAAGGGTAACAGCGAAATTATACCACTGTTGTTTTGCTATGCACGTAATCGGAACAGACAACGCTATTGAAACGTAATCCTTGCCCATTACCTGTTCAATTGCGTATTTGCCACTTCTCTACTAAGTCTAAAGTTCCCACAAACAGTCCACAGAATCTGACGCGCGAATAGATCTTTTTTTTATACACAACTTGCAGGAAGGAGTTTTATTTTATAATATTACAAAATCCAACGTCGTCGCAAACACTTTTATCTAACATCTAGAAAATATTCTTGAAAATATAGAAAAGAAATTTTCCCGAAAGAAATCAGAAAAGATTTATTCTCTATAATTCTATTTTTATCTTTAATTCTTATATTTAATTATAATCCTATAATTCCTAAAATGAGCTGAGAAGGACTATCGTCTTCCTTAAAGTCTAAAAAAAGATTTTTGTTCTATCCATCATGTTCGTATTCCAATTTCGATATTATCTATAATCTATATATATATATATATAATTCGTTATTATCTAAGCTAGTATCTTCCTCGGAATATTTAGTAATAATTTCACGTTAACGATTCAACGTTCTATATTTTCGTACATGTTCGAAATTTGTCTACTCTTTCGCTCAGGAGTAATAACAATTCTTGCTAGCGCTCGTTTTTGTACGTCCACGCTGTTTATGTTTTCGCATACGCGTCAATTTTCACCGGCTAATAATTCTTTGGTTGCATGCTATCTCTATTCTCTTTTTCTTATTTGTTTATTTATAATCGCATCAAATACGAGGTTATTAACGACTACTTTCGATTGAAGAATACGCATACTCTAGTACAAGGTCTCTGATAGTTTAAGGAACACGGATCTCTGTTTTCGACAGCAAAGTTGTACTAGCCGAATGCTTTATCTTAGTTTAGCGCATACTCGCAAAGTGAACAACAATGGTTTTTGGTACAGTTGGAAATATGTGAGAACTACACTTTTAAATTTTAGACAGATTCCAAGCCATCAGAGACCGTGCTCGTACAAGCATAATACAAGTACAAATAAATCAAATTGTAGAAGCAGCCACTGTTTTGTTTCACGTGGTAAAACAAATTATTTGTTGTTACACTTTCGGCCAAATTAGGCATGTCTATATTGTCTTAATATGCTTGTTGTTTCTCCAATCCATCTTGGTTTTTCCCATAGACGTTTGCCTACTGATAAATAATTTAACGAAAGTAATCATCTCATTAGCTTCTTTCGTCAATTTTATCAAACATTACATCCTGAAATTGTAGAAATTTCACGAACTCCCATTCTTGGGATGATTTCCCAATTTTATTGATTTGAACGATGCGTTTACTTTGATCAAAAGTTGCAACATACGTTTCATTATTTTTGAATCAACTTCTATTACAGAATATTTTTCTTAATATTTCATTTTTCAAATACCCTATATACATGAATAGAAAAATGGAAAAATGTCGCGTCGATCAACATGTAGACGTCCTTTGGTTTAATCGCGACATCTTCGACTTAATATAGTACAAGATAATAGCGATAAGTATAAAACTCTACGAAAAGTTCTGATATACGCATGTACGTAAATTTCGGCACGAAATATCGTCTCAGACTAACGTTATATCCACACGAATTTGTCATCGACTATTTATTACCTTTAAAGCGATAATTTATAATTTACAGGCTTCCTAGGTAAAGATACGTGCGCATAAAAATAATTTACGTATTTTTTCTCAAGAATTTAACGCGAAATGCTATTAAGCTAATTTTCTACTCTAAACCGCAGGAAATTTTAATTTCATATTTACGTGGCTATATAACGAAACGATACGCGTGTCGTGTTTAGAATGTCCGTAATTACATGTTTGAAATTAATTTTTAGATATATAGCTCCGCTAGAGGAAATCGCTTCAACTCGAATATACCAAACTGTCGGATCAATTAACCGTTCACAAATCATTTGCCAGCGATCAAATACAGAATCGAACATTAAATCGCTCGTTAGGCCATCTAAAATGAACGATACGATCGGCGTCATTTATTCCAGAGTGAACGAGAAACTCGTTGAATAATTTGACGAGAAATCGATGTTAATAGCCGAAAATACGTAAAAGGGAATCCGATACGTTAATTCCTTTTCCATGATTAAATACAACTCTTTCGTGCGTAAAACAGATAAAAACATATTTCACACTGAAAAGTTATTATTTCTTTAAGTTGTTATTTCTGTAAAGTACTTATTCAATCAGTATTTAATTCCGAGCGCGCAACAAATACGTAGCTGTACATATATATCGAACATGTATACCGAAGGAAGAAAAACAATGCCAGACAAAAATTAGTGTAGAGGTATAAAATATCGGGTTATCCGTACCGTGGATTCTCTCGAAGAACACCAACTATCCCTGTGTTTCCTCCTACCGCCTAATTACATTTTCGCAATAACGAGTTCGCTCGAGACAACGATCTTTTCTCTCGATCTCGCGTACGAATTGTCGATGGAAATATGGCGTGTCTATTAAGGCAACTTAGTGCGGCCGGTAACAACGATCGTATAAATAATTCATTTGGTTCGCGCACGAACGTGTTTTTCAAACACCTAACGCGAACCTACGCGGGAGTTAGCGGCGCTTTCTTGCCAACGGCGAGAAGAGAAAGACGTAGAAGAACGACTTTGTAACAAGCTTAGGACTAGGTAATCCGAGTACCTTCACTAGCACTGTCGTATGATCGAAATTTCCGGCTCGTCTGGTTAGTCACGCAATCGCCAACGACTATTCTCGCGATCATTTCAACCGACCAAAACTAGGACGGAGATCGGGCTTGAAATTCAGTGGAAATATCGCGAATTGTTTTGCCCCGAATACCGAGCACGTGATGCGTGTCAAGGTTTACTCGTCCATCCAAGGAGCGTGCCCGGATGCCACTCACAATGTTATGTTTTGCTGCTATTTTAACCCTGCGATCGCGATTGGTGGGGGGAAAACGCACATTCGGAAACTTTCGACCAATTTAAGAGACGTGATTTTATGTTCCGTCAAGGTTGTGACTGTTTCGTCGGACCGAAGTTTTGTGAACTGAAATCATTGGCTAGATACACGTCGTTCCGTTATTTGGTCATTTTGAAACTGTTTTGACGTCGTGTGGTCGTTTTAGAATTACTGTATTATTATTTCTCGTTCCTATCGCTTTTTATCGCGTTAGTTCTTCGTTTGGTAATTGTTTCGAAGCTATCGCGATATTTCGTTAGTTTTATAGTTGTTTCGTTATATTTGCGATTTACGTAGAGATACAAAGATAGAATACGCGAGTCGTATGTTACCGTGCAAAGTGTATGTGTGGATGCGATATGGGAATAGGAAGAGAACACTGTATGGAGGTCTCTTTTGTCCATGTCTTATCAGACGCGCGCACTGACGCCGTTGCTTGATCGTGTTACACTGTACGTATTTACTGTACAAATGTGCATGCGTTATATTAGACAAGGACACTTTTTATCTCTCTTTTTATTCCTACATTGCTTCTTCTTCTTCTCGCTCGCGAACTCTATCTCTGTATCTCTATAATGATTTACTATTCCATTAGTTTGAATTTATTGATTTCCCTACTTATACAAAATCATCGCTTTAATCTTCTCGGTACGAGCATCGACTATAATCGACAGAGTATCGACTAAAGTGTACAGTAACGCTATGCAATCGGTCTTGCTCACGGCCGTCAAGTGGCACTACGCGATGGACGAGCGTCTTACAGAAGAGTTAATTTTAGTCCTTCGCGAAACTTTCGCCATATATTATCTACGAACGTAATGTTCCTTAGTCCTTGTCTTATCTTGGCAATTTCTTGTAATTTACCATGTGAAAACCGTGTTACTACGATCTTCTCATTGTGAATAAGAAAACCACACTACAGCGCCTAATTGGTATAACAATCTCTTAGTAATTAGAAAATAATTAGATACTAAAATTTATATCTTTTATGAGTGAAAAAATTAAATTATAAAAGAATTCAGATAGAAAAAGAAGGAATACGTATTTTCATGATAAAATGTTGCGTGTACGATACACGATCTGTTGCAGATGTTCATTTTCTTCTATAATTGAACAATGACGTTACTTTTAGATATTGAAAATGATATCTTTTACGAGTTACGAAAGTAAATTATAAAAGAATTCAGATAGAAAAAGAAGGAATACGTATTTTCATGATAAAATGTTGCGTGTACGATACACGATCTGTTGCAGATGTTCATTTTCTTCTATAATTGAACGACGACGTTACTTATTTTACGAATGCTCCATCGTTTAACGATTTTATTGCCGCCAATTACAAGACTGTCAGATTGACCCGTCGAAAGGAAAATATTATTATCGTCTTAAAGAGATTGACTATTTTAAAGACCGTTGCCGACTCTAGAAAGGAGCCGACGGAACGCGATGTAATAATTAAAGAATAAAACTCGCCAGAAGGAACGATAAGAGGAATTTGAAACAAAGTGTTCCTCCACTTCAAACTATTATACACTCAGCCACTATCTCACAGTCTGCGGTCTTTCTCATTCGGAATATGAATGTTTCTTTCGCGTCTTTTAAACTCTTGAAATTGCAATTTGCATTCAGAACATTTTGGTAAAATTTATCCGAAAAGAATTTCAACATTTTTAATGGCAGATCTCTATTTGGTTCATCGAATTTCAGGATAAAAACAGGAACCTTCAGGTTCTTAGATATTTCAATCCCAAGAGAGCCAAATTATTGGATGCCACAAAATAACAAATTTGTGAAACTTTGTAAATCGACTCTCTCTCTCTCTCTCTTTCTGCAGGGATGTGCCCTCAGGTGAAATTTAGCAAGAGCTCTATTTATCGCACGAAGACAACCATTGCTATTTCTCTTTTAGTTTTACGCGTTTTGTATCAGCTTGTTTGACCCGCGGATCATAAACATTTGAAAACAATCGAAAATCGGATAGGGGATAAGTGGATCGCTTCGTGGATCAAAGAAACGAAACAAATAGCTAAAGGAACTAGACAATCGATCTGTCATAGACCTCGAAAATCCATCTGATAGCATCAAAGGATACTTGAGTAAATATACTCTAAATAAACGTTACATTAGCTAAATGTAAAAGTTCTGTTCACAAAATAAACGAGACTCGTAATAGTTTCTCGTCAGCTTGCAACGTTTCAATCCACTGCATCTTTATCCACGCTAATAGACTGTACCAAAAGAGACTGCGATCTTAAGATAAAAGTAATTTCACCATGTTGTAACTATTTCAAAATACAAATTAAATTACCATACTAACTATAACATGATACTTTCAACAAACGCGAGATTCGATGATGTAAAAAGCTTCCTAGAATAGAGTCGACAAAAGCGTCTAATTCTTTCCACTCAAACATATGTTGCGGAAAATTGAGTTGTAAGGTATGATCAGAAAAAAAGAGAAGGAATAGAAGTCTATCTTTTGTCACTGCCGCTGTTGCAGCGCTATTAATTTCATCGACCTGTGCATCCTAGTATATACACGTGTATATAGTTACAACCACCTGACGACAATTCATTGTGTTAATACTCGGTTCATGGCTCGTGCTCCACTTACACGCGCCTCTGCTTCTCTCCAGCCAATCCTCGTTTTCTACATCTTCTGTTTAAACACTACGCAGTACACTAGGCGCAGCGTTAGACCGCATAAAGACACAAATTGCCAACTATGAAATTCTCCGAACCGAACTGCAGACTACGGTATCGTTAGAAATGTTAGCGGTTTTACAACGATGACATCCACACAAAATGAGCGTGTTTCTTTACGGCCGATTTGAAAAACTTTATGAGCTTGAAGAACCGCTCGCATGTTATTTATGTTCGCAAAATTATTCAAATTTCAATGCGACATACGTAAACGTCGAATATGAACTTGTCAATTTAGATTTCCAAAATATAATGTAAAATGTCTTTTTGAAACGTATATTTCTAATATAAAGAGAATATGGAAGTTTATCTACAGGAGTATGGAACTTCATCTTTTTATCTACATTCCTTCTATTAGAATCCATTTTCAATGGAATACCTATATTCGACAAAACAGTGCTTTTTAACATAATCATAAATTTCACGTTTAAAGGTTAAGAAATTGATGTAACATTTCACATCCCTCTTTTATATTTATTGTATCAAGAGAAAAAAAGCTCTTAAAGTATAAATTTGTCACGTTATCAATATGTTTATCCGTCCTACGTGTTAACAGAAAATTGTTAATTTCGTGCAACTACGATTTATGCGAGAATCTCGAAATCATTTCACCCAGTCATGTTAATTTACACTGCAATTAACGCGTAACTCGTTTCGAAAAGTTCAAATTAAAATACAGCTACTAAATATTAGGTTGTCCCAAAAGTTTCTTTCGTTTTGTAAGGAAATTACCGATGCACCACGTTCTCTGTTTTATATTATTTTTGTCGAATCACGCGTATGATCATGATAATAGAAATAGAAGAAAATGGATCGTACACGATTCAATAAAATAATATAAAACGAAAAGAGGTTGTGCATCAATTATTTCCTTGCGAAAGGAAATAAACTTTCGAGACGACCTAATAAAATTCTAACGAACGTTTTATAAACGTGAACTACTTATTCTAATTAAAAATAATAATAATAAAAAATAATAAAAATTTCTTTCATCTTGTAAGGAAATAATGGATGCACCACATTCTCTGTTTTGTATTATTTTTGTCGAATCATGTACGATCATAATAATAGAAATGGAACAAAATGGATCGTACACGATTCAATAAAATAATATAAAACGAAAAGAGGTTGTGCATCTATTATTTCCTTACAAAAAAGGAAAGAAACTTTCGGGACAACCTAATATGTCACAACGAGAGGAACTGATCTTAAATGATATTTCCCACGTACTTCAATTCAGCTTGCACAAACTGATTCGTGACAATAAATTAGAGTGTTATGAAACACAGGGCTAATTTGTTTGATATCTCAGTGTACTTTGTCTTCATTAAAACAACTCCTATGAAATTTGAATCGGTTATCTATAGCACAATTACGTGCCTGTACGTGTCAAAAGCAACTTGGTGCTCGAGTTGAAATAAGAAACCGAATTTCTCTCTAACTAAACTCAAACTATTCCTATTTCGCAATTAATCTTTGTCTTTTTTTCAACTTTTCTGTTTTTATCAAAAACTTGAAGAGAAGTCGCCAAATGTCAAAAACCACGATCCTGTAGGTAATCTCCAACGTCCGAGCCCATCCACATAGACCATTCATTTCGAGCTGTAATAAACTTAAAATGATTTCAAAAAACGAGAGCACACGAACGTTTCTCGCTTCACGATCGAATTTCATCCTGATTGTCAACGAGCTTAGAATTAACGAGATGTTAATTTGACAAGCATACACATAGATAAAACAGCGATCCTCTAGATTTTATACAGTTGGCTACTATAGGAATAGCCATACATTTTAGCCTACTTTAAACTCTGACCTCCTTCAAGACGTATCAACTAACGCGCTTGAGAAGAACGTTCTTTCAAATACATATGTACTATCAAAAATATAATATTCTAATATCTACATTTTTCTCATTCCGCCTTTTCGAAAACAGAATTTTATTCTTTATTTTCAACTGAATATTTCAACGAAACTAATCCCTATCTGCAAGGTACTATTAAATAACTGACTACACGCATGATACGGAGATGGTTATACACATACGTATGTATTTTCTTGTGCGAGTAGTTGCTCAATCCAACCCTTTCGTGCCTGCAAGGTTCATTCGTCTATCTTTTCATCTTTTTAGATAAGCGTGTCTCCAACGCTGTTAGTTTACTTCTACCTGAAAATTTAGCTGATATTACGTTGTCCCGAAAGTTTCTTTCCTTTCGTAAGGAAATAATAGACGCACAACCTCTTTTCGTTTTATATTATTTTATTCGATCATGTACGATCCATTTCGTTCTATTTCATTATTACGATCATACATGATTCGACAAAAATAATATAAAACAGAGAATGTGTTGCGTCCGTTATTTCCTTACAAAACGAAAGAAATTTTTGGGACAACCTAATACATACAAAGAGCCAAGAAAAATGCTTCATTGCTAGTACCCAACTTGAACGATACCACGTAAATCGTAAATTATTCGCGAATATCATAAGAACCACGGACCCGAGTATTAGACATTTACCTGAAGTAACAGAACAAAGTTGGTTACAACTTTATTTCTGCTTGCTAACGCTATTAGCATGTTCGTTCGCATGAACCCAGTTAAACGGCGTTATTGTCGGATTCATAAACATAGCGGCGTATCTTAGGGATGTCGTGAAGGAGGTCAAGCTTCGCACGTCAACTGCGCGAGATACGCGTAGTTCCATAAGAATCGCTCGCAAATATATTTGCTTCGCCCTTTGACCGTAAAATAAATTTTCAACTATACGTATCTCTAACTAAGACGAACGAGTTTAGCCTCTCGAATACGGCGGCTACGTGAAATTCATAAAGAATTAAGTACGTGTTTCGTTTGGTCAAACGTACACGGAACGCGACGAATGATATGCATTTGCGAGTATGGGGATTGGAAGCATCAAGATCCCGTTTGTACTATGATATCGGCAAAATGGCAAAGCGTTTAGCTAAGTAAGCACGAAAGCAAGCTGCGTTCTTGTCTGTCGCATTGTCGAAATGGTAGTCGAAACGAACGCTGTTGCTCGTCATTAGGTCGATTCAGGTAATTATTCAAAAAGGTTGAATGTCCGTGCTGCGAGCACTCGACTAGTCCATCGATCGAATGGAGAGTCGGGTTAATCGATGCTGCGCGTGTTCGCGCTCGAATCAATGCGGCCTTGAGTTAATTGAACTCGTGGGTGTATCGCGATCGATTGATTTCGAAGAACTTGGTAATACGAAACTTATTTGTATAAATCTTACGTAGAGAATACATGACATCCATCACAAGAAAAGCACACGACACGTCATTTGTCATCGTGTAACGGAGCAGATCGCTAGAACAAACCGCGATTTTTCTCGACACTACAAGGGGCGTTTTATCGATTAATTCGTACATTTACGATGGTATTTCTACTTATTATTCCGCATAAGGAATTTTTACGATACATATATCTGCATTCATGAGTCAATAATTCCAAATGTACGCTATTGTTTGTCCCCTGTAAATATTATACATATACATATACATACATACACACACACATATATATATATATATATATACACTCTGAAAATAAGCGTATCTTAAAACTAGTGTACTGAAGTACGCATGAATCTCTCAAAATCCACGCCACAGACTGCAGAAACATAATGTAATCGTTCCCTTTATTTCACAAATTATATGTACATACGTACATACGTATATTGTCTAGTCCGAAAGCCTTTTCCAACTGACATGTAATCGTGAAGTTGATACTGCATTCTACAGTCGGAGCACCGTGTATTAGGTTGTCCCGAAAGTTTCTTTCCTTTTGTAAAGAAATAATAGACGCATAACTTCTTTCCGTTTTATATTATTTTATTCAATCATGTACGATCCATTTTGTTCTATTTCTATTATCATGATCATACGCGTGATTCGACAAAAATAATATAAAACAGAGAACGTGGTGCATCGGTAATTTCCTTACAAAACGAAAGAAACTTTTGGGACAACCTAATAATTTCGTAGTTCGTGTTCGTTTCCAAACTATTTTCTGTGCTGATTCATTCAATCGAGCGGAAAGAACGCATGCTCGGTGACCGCGTGTGCCTAATAGGAATTTATTATGCGAATATAATTTACATGACTGTGATTATACGATCGATCGTAACCCTCGTTAATTTTTATACGACGTAATTTTCGAAAGGTTTGGAAAGAATCAAAGTTACCACACGAACAGATCGATGAACTCTTACGAAAAATGGCTAGAACTCCGATTATAATTTGTTCGGTCTAAATATCAACGATAAATATTTTATATCGCTTTCATTGGTTTCGGCTAAATGTAAACAAGAAAATTGTTGCGTTCTAGCTGGAGGGAGCGTGAAACGTAGCGAATGAATTTATTCCAAATAAATGGTTCTTTTTCCAAATAAAAAATGTCCGAACCGTTACGTTCGAAACGTATAGAAACGATTTTCACGTACGTAGAGGAAATTCGACATTGCCATTTTACGCCTAAAATCGCTTTGTACGCGGAATAATCAATTTGTAAGTGTCGCTGCAATAAACTCTACGGCTGGCTGATGCAGTTTGGCACTTTTCCACTTAACCGCCGCGCCGCTCCACCACTGCTCACAATCAATGGAATAAATACATTATTCGCTGCTACGTGTCGGCTTTGCCAAGCCGAAAGAAAATCGAAAGGAAACTCTGTTCTCGACAAATACGCAAATAATCGATTGCACGAGCTTTATCTTCCGTATAACATCTATTATATTTGTATCAAATACATAATGTGCGCGTGTATATGTCCTTATCGTCGAATTTAATTCCACGATTCCAACGTCGTTCTGATAAGACATAAAAATGTAGGTAACTGTGCATTATCTACGAGACTTCTGAATATTTATGACTATACGATCTAGATATCAATTAAGAATAATATAACGAGTTACATTGACCCAGTAGTAAAACAGTGGATTATTCTTTAAAAACGTTTGAACGTCTCCATATCGTACGAATATATACATATATGTAGCTTCGATATTAAAAATTCTTTCGTAGGCCACTCTCTTGTCTTGCGATTCTGTATAATAAAAAAAAACAATACTCCTTCCCAAGTATATTACGACACGATTCGTCGTTATCGAAAACACGTTACCACGTAATCAGCGCAAATGTGGCCAAAAGTATTTCAAGCTAATATATTACTAGATAAATTCTGCACAGATCGCTGCACCGATGTGATTGCACGATAAAGAATTTGTATTTGCCGAAATAACCTTTCGAATCTTCTGGTTGTCTTTAAAGGATTTCCTTCTCCTTTAAGTGCCGCGAAACGTAGAGTTGCAACCAGGCGAAGAGTACGTTGTTCCGTATCGTCGTATCGTACGTTATTCGTTTTATTATTTACGTTTGCCATATTTCAGCGGTCTCCCACCGGGGCCTGAACCTCGTTGGGGAAGTTTCATCGGGTTCCTCGAAGCTTCTTGGTTCTCGCGCTCAACAGTAACCGATCACGGCGAAGAAAATAAATAATCGTTGCTTGATGTTGTTTGCGTTTCCTCGATTCTCTGTTCGGGATCTTCTTACAAATGAAGGAGCGTGAAACGACGGTTTTACGCAAGTGAAGCCAACAAACCGAAACAAACATCCAAAGGACCGAATAAAAGTCTATTTTCCGCATTCCTACTGTTTGATAAAATTATTGTATTAAGTCGGTGCATATACAATGTCGTACAAAATGAAATTTTAATCACATCGTTATATTTAACCCTTAACAATGTTGTTACTGAACTATTCTAATAACCTAATGCGATATAGTGAAGAATATCAACCCATGTAGTGAAGATAAATACATTGAAATGTAAGTGAAATTTTTCATTTTCGTAGAGCTTATATTTCACTTTTCCAGTATTATATATGTATCGCACATATGGATATATATATATATATATATGTACTTTTCATTTGTAATACCTAGTGTTACGCGTTTGTATGATCCATATGTGCGATTCTGTCATCATCTTCGGGTCATACGTGTCAGGTTAACTGTATAAAACAGCTTATAGTCTAAGGATTATCTTTAATTTTCCAATAGACAGGTAATCCCTAAAGAAAATTCTTCGGTCCAAACCAGCGTAATAATTTTGAAAAATTTTTACAATTTCCTAACTTCACGATGTTTAATGTCGCAAACAAATTTAAGTAAAGAAGGAAAATTGTCAAGAAAACGGACGAAAAATCGGGTGACAAAATTTGCATGCAATTTCGCGTTGAAAAACATAGAGCGTCTTGGATAATGCATTGGTGTTGTTTCATCGGTATTATTGTTTAGGCAGAGATCATATCGTCGAGACTAAGCGCTGTTCAAACAAATCGGTCGTTCCTTAACTCCCGATAGCGACAAAAACTTGATGGAAGAGCACTAGAACATGTTTGTTAAGAAAATGTTATTACGTGATGAAAGAAGATGTTATAGAGACAAAGAAAATAGTTTCGTCGTGCATTTGTTACTCGCAAGATCGACGCGAATAACCAGGTAACATGATTTTCCGAACCGAGTAACATTTATCGCCAATTTCGCGATTCTCCAATTCGTCGAACCGCCAACTTACTCACATGATAAGATTGGACCTTGCTAATTCCAAATATTTGGAATCATGAAAAAAATGTATTACTTATTTAAGAAACCTTGAGTATCGTGGTATGCTACCGGATTCACAGAAACTTAGACTATCGAATAAAAATGTAACCAGGTTTCTGAAGGATAATCAAATTGCGTTAAAGTGTGTGCGTGTTTTAGTTTCTACGTCTGCTTCATATTTCAACGTGAATGAATTCTATCAATGTTAGATTATTTGCAAGTTATATTGGAAGGAAATGCGTTTAATGTGACACGAATAATTCATTACTTTTATTTTAATTAATTAAAATTAATTATTACTTTTAATTAATTACTTTTATCTTAACATAGTTTGGTCGCTATATAATGACGATAAATCATCTTATTATCGAACGATTAGAAAATTTAGTATTTGATTTAATCCATATTTTGTATACATATAGGTAACCAAGCAGTAAGTAGCAAGTAACACATATCGGATAAATGCAATACTACAGAAATCGGAAACACAATCAGCGGAGGTACCTATAAATTGAGAAGAAAAGAAATAGTGTAGTGGAAGAAGAATAGTTACGTCTGATGAATCGAATTATTCATAAGAAGTTTCTGTTCGTGACGCAAAATACGGATCTCGTTGAAAAGAAAAAGTACGAAGAAATAAAAGATAAGTACATAATACATACAGCGTACGTATGCTGTACAAAACAACCTGACCATCTATCCTCTGCTTTCTGTCGATTGCCTTGATATTACTAAAACGTGCACATTATTACTGATCTAAAAAAAAAGCAACATGTATTTTTCTATGTTACAGCGAAAGTAAATTCCTCTTGCTAACGCCGAGATGGCTTCCTGCTCGAACAACTTCTACAATCTCACAAAAATATGTCTCATCTAACTGAATGTATCATTTAACTGTGGATTCACTTTTATATATATGAATAAGAAAATATAGTTTGATATAAAAAGTGAATCCACAGTTAAATTATACAGTTGTATATATATATATATACTGTATAATTATACAGTATATATATACAGTATAATTATATATATATACAGTATATATAATATAATATATAATATATATATAATATAATATATATATGTATATATATACAGTATATATATACATACAACTGTATAATTTAACTGTTGATTCACTTATATATATATACATATCAAATATCTTATTTCAAATGTCTTTAATAAACGATTGAATTTTATCTAGTTTTAATTCTATAAAATGCATCTAAAAAAGAATAAGATTTATCTTCGATATAACATTTTATTTTGTATCGTTACCAATAAAAAAATATTTATAACATAATCCTCCTTCTTTCATCTTTCAAATTCTATAAAAATGACGCTTTCTTCTTTTGCAGAATTTATTAATATTACATTATAATATTACTATCATATTACAGGAAATCTTTCATATACCACAGTACCTATCTCAAAAAGTCTGATGGAAAACGAGAATTACTCATCTTGAATAAAATTTTCATATACATACATATATATATATTATATATATATTATATATATATATAATATATATATATAAGGTAAGGCAATATTGCCTTACCTTTGCAAAGAGGAAGAGGTTTTCACAAACGTATAATTCGATCGTAACGTAGATACGTCTAACTGTAATACCTGCTTGTTTCCATAAGATGCAACGAGAAGCACGTTTATCGGTAAAAAAAATCTAAGCTGCACATTCATTCGTCTCTCTGATAGAATCTTACAAATGACAATTTTGCAGTTGGTTAAAAATATGTGCATATATGAATATTATATCTCTTTCTTCGTAGACCAGTTTTGATTTTACGAGTAATCAAATTCCGTACGTTGAGCAATTTTATTTTATAATTTTGTATTCTCTATTATGTATTTGTTTCTCTTGTATTTGTAGATTTATATTTTTGTACCAAATACACGAAGAAAAGGGAACATATAGGAAAGAGACTGTACAGGAAGTATAGACGGTACTGATGTGTATCGGACATATTTTGTACAATGGAACAATTTTGATAGGAGCTTTCGATGAAAAAAATTCCCTATACGATTCGCTCCAGATAAAAAATCAGGAGGCATGAAATTCTGCATATACGTCAAATTAAAATTCCAATTTCTATCGATAATTCGTTTAATGTTTTACTGATAATTATTTGTTATAGCGTTTCCTTTTACATATTTTTAACGACACTACCAATATAACTTTGCGCACTATAACTTACGCGCTTTACCGCTTCCTAATAAAAACAACATACGGTTAAGCTAAACGATATTTTTCTGTTACTCAAGAAAGAAGGCAAGAAACGTGAATTATCTCATAAATATCCATTTACCAAATGTCCCGTTAGACAAATTGTAAAATGCAGAATAAATAAAAAATAAATAAATAAATAAATATCGTATTTGGGCGTATAAACAGATTTCGCGCTCTAGTAGCCAAACGAAATGTATGGTGTGACATTATATTACTGTCCGAGCCGTGGCGAGAATTTTCATTTCATTCAACCGGGAATATCCCCTTTTCGGCTTGTTGTCCGCCTCTTCCTTTTCCGTGACATGCAACATCGAGCTTTCTGAAGTAAAGCTCATAAGCCTCGGAACTCTGACTTTATCAGTATCAACGGTGTGACAGCATGTATATAGAAATCGCGAGTCAGCCTTAATGCGATGCACGAACCAAGCGTGAAGAAAAAGCAGAAGGTCGAGAACTCCGCTCGTAATTCGAGAGATCTAAGTATATACAAATGTACATACATACTAGCCTTCGTTTCACAACGTAACTCGAGGTTTTAACTTCCTCCTTGGGCAACTGGTTATATCACGTGAGAATCTTTGTTCCATCAACGGCAAAGGATCGAAAAGAATTCTTCTTTATGAGAATCGAGCAGAGTAGATTTTGTTTCATCGATAATAGATATAGATTAGAATATTCGAAACTTTTTGGTGGAAAGTATTTTTAATACATAACTTCACGCTGCGTACATTGAATAAGTATAAACAATTATGTATCTATCAATAATTAGCCAGTCATATGTATTTTTCCATATTTTCTACGATTGTTAGTTATCTTTTTACTAAGTTTCCTATTTTCCTTTTATGAAACATTTATCGTGACGAGTTCCATTTTAGACTCGATTCCCAGAAAAATCACATTACTTGTGCGATGACCTAATACAATAAATTTCTCAGTTTCATACGTATGTGTATCTTTATGTAATGGAAACATATACCGAAGACGATACGTACACCAAATTAACAATCAATTAGTAATTGATTATATGTTAATATGTGTTTCATGTGCGTAGGAACGAATAATTGAATATCAATTGATCTAATTACTCTTTGGTGAGTCGTAATTAATAAGCAAATGTTCAAACAGCGATAATGCCTGATTGTGATTTAGCGTTCGAAGAAAAGAATTCTTTTATAAGCGCTATGTTTATGATGCAACTATTTATCGCAAAACACGAGTTGATTAACCAATTAAAAGGTTAAATGAGCGGTGCTTGAGACATTTAAAGTTCTTCTGAGTCACTATATCAACGTCAATAATATTGACGTATCGTGTCAACGTTGCAAAACACGGTACATTAAAACAATTGAAAAAGAAACAAAAAAAAGAATGGTTCAACGATTAAACGTCTCTTACAAACAAATTACGTGCAACATAAAAAGAGAAATTGTCTTTGCTCTCACGCGACAAATATCGAAAACAAGTTGGGTGCTTCAAATAAAAAATTACAAAACGCGTTTTGTATGCAAAAGTCATAAGAAAAATTTGCGGATGTGGCAGCAACCATTTCAGTACAGAGAGAGTATCATTTTCGAATTATAAAAATTTCTTGTTCCACAGTAAACAAAATGAATAAAATACTAACTTATGTTCTACCGATATTGCAAATTCTTACACCGAATAATAAAATTAAGAATACCATTAAAACATAGTTCATCTGACTGTGAGATTAAAATAGTTCTTAATTGCAAACTTCGCTCGAATACGAATACCTCGGCGTTCAGAGATCGATTTTATTACGATTTCGATACTCGCCGTATGCCTCGTGTTTCGCGACAAAAATCGCCACAACCATGAAGATTAAACAACTTCGAATAACGACCGAGGACCTATGCGAGAAAACCCAGTAATTCTTCGAATGGTCTTTCAAAGAGAAAAGATATCAAATGCGAATCCACGAATTTTTACGAATTGGGAAGCTTGTCCTTCTAAATGAGTTTAAACAAAACGTTCTTAACCTCCAACGCGACTAGTTGTAAGTAAATTTTATATTTGCTAGTATGTATTTCGATGATATAATATATGAACATATTTCTTTGAAAATGTATTGCTTTCGGAATATCATATTACTCCCTGAATTCATTAGCTCGATAACAAATCAGAAACATCGAATTCCCAAAAGTAGAAAACGATTTGAAAAGCTTCTACGGTAAATTATCATCGACGTAAACCGAAAAAGTCCACGAGATTCGTTTATTACGATTCTCTTAGTTCCTCGCTAACATTTATTGATACGTATGTTTTTCGCACAGAACTACGGTGTTCATGTTAGAACTATCTTCGATTAAATTACATATTGTATTTTTGTATCTATATAGTACACGCTGTATAGCACATTTCGTTGTCAGTTTAATTAAAAATTAGCATATCGATATTCCACGTAATTATGTATTTTCTCATATGTACATATTGTAACTAATTTGAACATATTTGTCAAATACCATGTTTTAAAAAATATAAAAATAAATATTGAGAGTAGATTACTCACCGCCGTTCTTCCCGTCCTCCTTCGCTTCATCCCCTACCGGCTGGACACTCTCCTTGCTCGTATTGCACCCCATGTTCACTCGACTCTTCCTTGCTCTCTTCTTTTCCTATATCTTTTCTCTATCCTCCAGTCGCAAACGCCAACCGTTACTCGCGACACTTGCTATGTAATTCGCGATTACGATCGACCGATTGTAATAGCTTTTCTTGTTAACATCGAGTCGTAAAATAAGGGATAGAGATTGCACCAGGAGACTACTCGTACGAGTTAGAAAAAGCTATCGACACCTTGACAAGGACGAATTGGTTAGTAGGAAAGATCACAGTGTATTTTTGGAGTTTCCAAAAATTTCGTTTTTCTTCTCGTGGCCCAGGAAAGGTGAACGACACGCCGTGGACCGGCTTATTTGCAGCAATTCGTTGAGACGAAAATACAATGAATCTTTGTGGTTGGTCAAACTGGACGTATCGTAAATTCGATCGGTTACGCAGCCTCTTCCGTTCGCGAATTTAACAACCGGTTAAGAAAAATATATATATATGTGTATATGTGTGTGTACGCGCGTATGTGTGCGTATATATATATGTATGTATATAGATTAAAACACTGTACAAAATCTACTGCTGGCGAACACTAAACGCTAACCTAAGAGTGTATCACGAACACAAGTCCCATCGGTGTCGCGAGGCGTACTGACACTGCCGAGTGCCGAGTGCCGACGCCGACGACCCTGCCCTTGCGTCGCGACTACGCGAGTCGATATATATTCCTCCGTGATCTTCGTGTGTGTCACATACACGATTGCATGCGCGCGAAACCAATAACAATATGCACGTCTGCGATGGACCCTTCGCTACACACAACTCAGATGCTTAAAGACCCTATAATTTTTCACGATTTTGCATTTTTACATTTCTAACAGAAACATATTGATTTCGTATGAGTTATCGTCGGTCAACTACGTGTCACTCCCATTTCTCGTGTACCATCCAAGGAGAGAGGACTTTTGCAGGGTTCAATCGATTTCATAAACGGATACCTCGTTTGGATGTACTGAATCGACAAGACCGGTGGCAGACAGGCGCCAATAATTCTCGCGGTCTTCCTGTTTTCTGGAACGAATATCGATTTTGTAGTTTTGATAATCCTCCGCGATTTACCACCGTTGATGATTCATATTTCATGGACGAGACATACATTTGTTTGCGTTTCATAGTCGCGTGACTTGTGCTAAGAACGGTACTAACAAATAGCTTCGGTATTTTTAATGCCTTCCCGGCATGCACGATTCTCTCGATACAGAAAATATTAAGGATAAATAATAATAATGATTGGTTACGAATTTGAGACGATGTTTATTGAATATGGACGATAAAAACTATATTTTACATTTTGAATATACAGGATGTACTAATTATTAGAAATATACATGTCAAAATAGTTGTTATTTACTAAAATTCGACATCCTGTATATTTCCGATTTTTCGCTTGATAATTAAACCATACTGTTCATAACATGTAACTTGTATAATATATACAAACAATGAAGAAACGCGTGCATTTTACATATCAGAAGTGCTCCATTTATAAGCCTCCTCTTGACGTGCTATTTTTGCATTTTGTGCTTCAAACCATCGTTTTTCATATCCGTTACTTCTGTCAACCCCGTCCCACCTATGACCAGGTTTGATATTAAAACGATTTGGCATGAATGATCCTTCGTACTTTAGTCGATCTGAAAACATACATAGTTGTGTACCAATGAAATCATGACGACAAATATGAATACTTTGTTAGAATTGAATTTAGAGAATGTATAATTCTATACCTGGTTTTCTTTTCCCTTCTTTTATCTGTTTTTGTTTAATATATTCTAACATAGGATCACCTTCTCTTTCTTGTTCCCTAAGCATTTTGTCTAAATCAGTGTCATCTGCATATCTCGCTAGAGGCTTACTCATTTCATAAAGGTCATCTTTTAGCTTTTCTTCACGATCCTCAACTTGTTTTAAACTGATATAACAAATATGTGTTTTACAAATTTTGCCACAAATACAATATTTTATGAACTAGATTCTGTATTGCTTACCCTTTTCCCCATTTAGCATATTTTTCATCTAATTCTGCTTGTCGCCTTTGTTTCTCCCGTTCTTCTATTGCCTCTGCCTCCAGATTACGCTTTTTACCTGTTTTATCACGCACAACCGCCGCTTGTCCAATTCCCGTAACTTCTTTACTAAGCTGAAGAAAATAATATTGTAACCATTTTTGGCTAGACTTCACTTTAGAGGATAAAAAATTATTAACTTCCTTTTTACAATTTTGTAATTTTCGACGTGTAGTATCTGAAAATACAAGTTTTAAAGTAAAGAATTCACTGGTTCAAAAAAAAGGCTACGTAAAACTGAGCATTTTTAGAGTATTTTAAACATTATTTGATGCCGTATTGGCTTCTATCTACGATTCATCCAATGAGTAGAATATACGCGCTAAAAGCTACAAGATTGCAAAAAAAGAAATCAATAATTTCTGGTTCACTGAAGTAAAATTTAACCATTTTTTTTTTTTTTTTTTTTATAAGACATAAATTAGAAAACGGAAAGACGGAATTTCTTAGAATACCTTGCGAAAATGATCAGCTTCTCGTTTTCTATATGCCTCTGTTTCTTCTCGTAGTGCTTTAGCATCTTGTAATCCCGCCTTTTTTCCGTCTAATGTTTTCTTCATGCGTTTTTCACTACTTTCTTTATCGATATTCCTATGCCTGTATCTCTTTTCCTTGGTATAATAGTCCTCTCTGTGTGAACGATGACTAGAATCGTGGTCATATCTGTCACGAAATTTGCTTGATTTAGACTTATACAGGTCTCTATCACCTTCCTTAAATCTGTTTGAACTTGTGTGGACATCTCTGTTCCTTTTACGAGGTGGACTCATATCTGAATCATGTCTCTTGTCTGGATTCCTTTTACAATGTTTGTACATTTTACTTGTAACGTCTGCACAATTTCAACTATCATCCGCGTGTGTTCCGCAGTCGTCTTCGCAAGCAAATTCTACTATCTGTCACATATATATAGCGATATTTCCAAACAATGTATGTGCTTGACACTACACATAAATTAAACTGGTATTTGATACATAAACTTTATTAAACAAAAATAACTCGGTCTTAATCGCAAAAATGCACTTTGTAAAGACATGTATGCCGTATAATAGTCGATTCGTTACATTTGTAAGTTTCATAACTGGGAACATGCATACAGATTATATACGATCTCTCTGCCATAAGCTATAACTACAAGTTTATATGATTGAGGCCACACTACACTACGCGGAGCGTCGCGCGCCGATCGCTCCATCTGACAACATTTTCTGCAACGTTCTTGATGCACATTTGCACTCTTCACTCTTCTTTTTTTAGTAAGAAACCATTTTATCAAAAACTTTGAATGTTTTTCTCAAAACTATGTTTTTTAAATTTGTAAATGCGACAGAAATAAATCTGTTTGATTAATCTTCTCATTCCAGGATTTGGATGAACTTCGTCTTAATGGAAATAAAATTATTGCCTTTTGTTATTGCTATTTGATATTTTTCAATGCGTAGAGTCCGAAAATGCAACTCTTGGCTTTAGAAATCCAACGGCACAAAAGTTATGACTATATAAAGTTGAGCGCTTTTTTCGTATTTGACAGCTTACTTTGACGCCATATTGTCTTTTATTCACGATTCGTCCAATGAGTGGAATCTCTGGCTGTAACAAATGCACGTGAGTGGTGGCCGCTTAAGCGGGATAAGACAAATATTTTTCCAGAGAGATATGCCCATAAAACTGTTAATCATAACATGGAATTTATAGATAAGTATTGAATTATATTGGGGATAGTCATAAAATTGCGGTGGCCGGCTATGTCCATATGTTAATTTTCGGCAAATTCGTCTATACCCACACTCACAAAACAAAAACTTAAAAAATAAAAAACTAAACGCGAGGGAGTGATCATTTCTGTGCGGCCCAATCAGGTAATAGATGAAAGCAATATGACGACAAAGCAAATTGTCAAATACACTAAAAACGCTTAACTTATACATGCGTAACTTTTGAAATGCTGGATTTCTAAAATTAAGACTTACATTTTCAGATTCTACATATTGAAAACTGCCAGATAGTGATAAAAAGAAAAAAAAAAGAATAATTTAAGATATATAAGATATATAAGAATAATTAAGATGAAGTTTAACTCGTGATTTTATAGCTAGATAATGATAAACCTTCTTTCTTTCAAACTTTCTTTTAAAATTCCACAATTTGTTCAATTTTGTATTTGTCGATGTAGTTACATGGAAATTAAGAAAAAGTTTTGTTTTTTATTGCAGGCAATAATTAGATCCATTAGGTTAGGATGTACACAAGTTTACAATTCCTGCATTCTGCTGGCTCGATGTTACAAACATATCTAAATATCCAATTAAAAAATGTATTATTTTTTAATAAAAAAATTTTGTTTAGTACTTGAGTATAAAATAAAGCACTCTTAAAATTTTGGAAACATTCGCTTTATTTTTGTTGAGAAAAAAAAATTCTTCGAGATCATGCATGTTGTAGCAAGTCAGGTTCTGTTATTAAATCACTACCATTGTACTTTTTTGCTTCTTATTTGTCACATTCTTTTTCTTTTTTTAGATATTCTTGGAGGAGACAAATCATCATCCAAATATTTCTTTTCTTGCCTTGGTGGACTTAAGTCGTCATCAGAATTGTTCTTAACTTCTTTGTGTTGCTTATTTTCTCTATTAATGTTAGTAATAGTTAAATCGTCACCTTTGTCATTAGCTATTATTTTCCATCTTCTTTTATCAGAAAAATCAACCGGTCCTCGTTCATCTACAACACCAGCAATTTGGGGTGCATCTTCCGCATTCATAAAAATATCAAATTCATTCTCTTCCATTGGTCTTAAATTCTTCAGCTCTATGTCATCATCAATGATTTTTACTCTGAAAAATACATATCAAAATTTATGCTAAGAAGTGAATAATCTTCAAAGATAGTTTATTATTCTTGTTCACACTTAGACAATCTCCGATGTTAATATAATATTGAATGAAAAAAATGACAATAAATAAAATATATTCTATTTATTCATTAAAGGTTAAAAACAAGAACTTTCTGTTGAAACTGTCAAAGCAAGTTACAATATTTACAAATGGAAACTTACGTTTTTAACCCCAGTTTAATCTTTTTCTTTTTTTTCTTCTTCTTCTCATTTTCTGAAGACAAGTATTTTTTTAAATATTCCTTTTGATCTATAACCTTTTTTTCCATTTGAATGTTACGTCTCAAGTGTAGTGCGCGACACGCAACTATGTATGTAGTTTGAGTATGTGCTATGCCATGCTGTCTGCTTCAGTATTTCGTGCCGCATACACGCGAGGACACTACATTCGCTATTTAAATGTCGCACATAAATGATAATTTAAAAAGTTATATATATTATTATATAATTTCTTTCCAAAGAATAATAAAATTTTAAAAACAACTACAATTTTACAGCAACTTAATTCATGTATGATTTGAAGCGTTAGAATCTAAGGTTTCTTAGCTATAATACGCTTTTCGTCCGAGTCAACCATTAAAATTCAGTGCATAAATTGTATGGAGTACATATTCAGAAGTTACATAAAAATATTTGTTTTGTTTGCAACATAGATTACGCTTATTTAATATATAAAATAAAGTGTTAAGTACAAAATTTAAAGAAGAAGGTACTGTACGGTTGCCTTAGTTTTATACATAAGTATTTTAAGAACAACCGTCAAGATAACAATTCTAATTCTTCAACATAAAAAAGAGTGCCAAACAATGCATAAGTTATCAAGAAAAATCCATGCACACTAAAACATGTATTTAGCTATCTAATATCCTCTAAAATTATTTTATACGACGCTAGATATCAGATTGTCCCGAAAGTTTCTTTCGTATTATAAGGAAATAATAGATGCACGACATCTTTTGTTTTATATTATTTTATTGAATTTTGTATAATCCATTTTGTGCTATTGGAAACATAATTCAAGAAAATAATATAAAACAAAAAATGTTGTGCATCTATTATTTCCTTTTAAAATGAAACAAACTTTTGGGACAACCTAATATCTTACGAATATTGTATTCGCTCGAATGCACACGCATTATACATACGGAAAATAGTGGTTGATAGTGATTATATAGAGAGATGTATGTACATATGTAGTTTTCATTGGCCGGTTGGCTTCCTGGTGAATTCGTACATCATACTGACCTTATCGGCGGAGCGCATCTGAGCACGGGTTATAAGACAGGATCCATGATATAACGTGCCAGACGAGACGAATCTTATCGACTTTATTCATCGACCGCGCACAGTCTGCTTAGCAAGATCATATGTACAACAGTACGGTAAATCAAGACGCTCTACTTTAGAGACTCTGTGTATGAGAAATTGGAGTTCTTCATTGGTCGGTGGAAGAAGGCAGGTAATTACGTTGGTTGGAGGTGGAAACAACGAAAGAGGTAGGGGAGCGAAAGTGAACACAGCTCCAAGAATGGGCAGGAAGAGACGGGCTCCTTGAGCCTGCGGCAGAAAGTTTGGCGGATAATAGCGTAGGAGCATCGTTATTAACGTTTTTATTAAGTCGAATGGGAAGTGTATGGATCTCTATGATGATCTACAGCTAAGTTAGCCATTGGAAAATCGCGACACAGGGTACGCGAAAAATGAAAGTATGGACGAACACGATAGCGCGATCAAGAAAAGACTGACTGGCTGAGTGAGATTCCGCCGATTCCAGTGACGTTCCAAAGAGAGAAACGTAGTGTGTGCAAGGTTATGGGCGTGCTGCTGTTGCTGGTGCGATCCAGTGTATGCCAGTGATTCTCACTGACATGCCTACTTCGGCCTCCGTAGGGAAAAATTTTGTGCTCGTGACAACTTTGTGCATAATCAGTTACCGCGAAGCCGTTCTAACGCGAGCGTCATCCGTCATCCTTGTCGATCCTTGAGCAACGTGCTGCATAAGACCATGACGCGAAAACTCAGCAAGTTTTTAATACTTTTCGACAATACGAATCTCTTATATTTTCCCGGCCACTTTTTGTCCGGTCGGGTACTTATCGAGTTGGATGATGAGGCCTAGTAAGTATGTACTTACTTACGTACCACATATATATGTATATGTATATATATATATATATATATATATATATATATATGTAATCGCACGAAATTTCACATACAACCCATTTGTGTTACTTATTTATATTTTTATGAAATTGTTTATAAAAAAAAATTCAGAGACAATTTAAATGATTAAAATATAACTGTCAACAAGATACTGATCAAACTATGAAGATTAATTTGAAACAAATTATCTTGAAATTAAGAGTTTTATGTCCCAATATTTTTAACCTTTATGAGATATCAGGGAGCGCGTGGAAGCATGTAGGTATACTACTTTAAATAATTATGTTTCGTCAGATTTACTTTAATCGTGACTAGCTCGCGTAACGTCGTAGCTATCGTAGCTATTGAAATCTTTCACAGTATAAATTACGATATATCCAATAGTTAAGATAATTTGTATGAACCATTGAAAATTATATGTTCATTTCGATCATTCATTTATTCGCAATATAAATAAAATATGTTTCGCGATATAAACTTTTCACTTCGTTAGAAACAATTGTTGTATGAAACAACATTTTTGCATTAAAATACACGAATACTAGTATTGTCCACCTTATACGCAATTACATGCAACGCTCCTTAGAATGTTAATTCAACATAGTATCGTCAATAGTATCAAACTACTTTTTAGAAAGCGTAATGCATGGAGTAGTTATATACATAGGATGAAAACAAAAATTTCACTTACTTTAATTTATATATTTTTTATCCTTTATTAAATCAAACTGAATTTGTTCGTTTTCAGTTTCGACATTAAGTGTTGTAAGGCTTGAAAGTAATTTATTGGATTTATTAAATTTATTTAATCGACGTAATAAGACTAATGACACTTTCGATGTATCGTAGCGTTTCAGGGTTACATTTTCATGTGATTGGCGAAGGAGTGGTGCGTGTTCGCAGTCAACGTGCTGAGAGGGTTTACGACAAAGAAAACTATATAGATTTTCGTATGAGATTGCTGGGCGAGCCAGGTAATGAAAAGAAATTACATTACGGTACATTTAATGTAGCCGTTAAAATGAAACGGGCACAATGTGTTCGGATAATGAGCCTTGGATGATAAGCCTGCGACCTGGAACGTCTTAATTGATAAATTAGCTTTACTCGAGTTTGCATAAATGTTTGCAATAATAGCCAGATTGTTTAATGAATTTAATTCGTCTTCTATTTAAATATGCAAAATTAAAAATGGAATTTGTTAATGGCTTTCGACTTTTCTGATTATCGAATTTAAAGGGATCCCGTATGACGATAAAGAATTTGTCAGAAACACTTGTATGCTTTCACCAAGTAATCGTAAAGACATAATATGTGGAACTTAACATTCATGGATCTGCTAAGTGTAGCGTTAATGATGTATCTTTGAAAGCCGTCAAATTCTTCTCTTTACAAGCGGCACACCTGCAAGCTATGCGGCGCATAATAATGTAAAAACTGTTCCTTTTCGTTCTCTGTTGCTCATGCGTACGACACCGGAATCCAGGAGAGGGACCATCGCTGCTATCGCCGGGGATTCACAGCTTTCCATTCAAATTAGGTCTGCCCCTGGGCCTACCGTCTACTTTCTTGGGGAAACATGGCTGGGTACAATACTATTGCAAAGCTGCACTTCGGGAGCCCGGAGGTCTGACGCACAAGAATCAGCAAGTCTTCATCGTAATGAATCCGATCGATTTAAATTTAGAACCACCGATCCTAGCAGTAAGTCTCTGTACATATCTATCTACTTTATTTATCTGTTTCTGTTTTTCATCATTGTTATTCTGTTTTTGTTTTTCATTTATTCTATTTTAATTACATTATAGACGATTTAGTATCGCATAGATATTTCCCTTGTTAGAAGGCCATAGAGTTTGGCTAAAGAAATGGCCAGGCATGACCAGGGTAACGTCTACACCGATCTATGATTTTCTCGTCGTTAACGAGATTCTATATAAAAAGCATAAATTTTATTCTATAATAGATGTTTGCAATGAATATTGTTGCTGCTGATGCATAAAAGTTATCATTTTGCTATCGTGTCTTTAGATTTAAAAATACATGACAAAATGAATATTGTTTTATTGGAAATATTAAAATATATTATAATAAAATACGAACATCGAGATAGCGATAATCCTTATGAGATAGTCCTGTATTCAAATTTAAGCTGGCTATGTTTGCACGTAAATGAACCATGATTCATGCGTTCCATTACTTTATAGCCAGGAGGATCGTGCTTGTTTTGAACATCATTATTCGGCTTACGCTTTCTACCCGAAGCGTGCGATTAGACGAACCCCGATACGCGCATCCTAAATCGTGAAACATCTCCGGTCGGTTGATTTTATTGCGATTGCGATCACACTGAACGTCGTATTGCACATGTAACGATTTAATTTGCAATTTTGCTGCACGCAACACCCGTCTGATTTCTAATTACCGTTTAAAACAGCGGTCTTAACAAGTGAAACGAATTATACAAAAAAGGAATAATGTTTCGCAGGACAAGCTTGTTCAAAGTTTAGGATAACTGTCTGATAAGAAGATGTAGTATGACTTGTATGCGATGATTTATCATATATCCCACAACCAATTTTTTAAGAAGTTTAAAGGAAAACGTTTTTTGAAAAAACATAGTAAAAATTAGAATATTTTTGTTGTAAAATCTTGGTCCATTCTAGCAAAACTTTACACGTTTAGGATAACTGTGTGGTAAGAAGATGTAGTATGACTTGTATGCGATGATTTATCATATATCCCACAACCAATTTTTTAAGAAGTTTAAAGGAAAACGTTTTTTGAAAAAATATAGTACAAATTAGAGAATTCTTTTAGTAAAACTTTAGTAAAAAAAATTAGTAAAACTTTACACGTTTAGGATAACTGTGTGGTAAGAAGATGTAGTATGACTTGTATGCGACGATTTATCATATATCCCACAACCAATTATTTAGGAAGTTTAAAGAAAAACGTCTTTTGAAAAAATGTAGTAAAAATTAGGATATTTTTGTTGCAAAATCTTGGTCCATTCTAGTAAAACTTTACACGTGTAAATTGCAAGTAATTCTGTAAAATATTTTACGTTTCGTTAGTTTCTCTTTAAACAGCAACAATTAATACTAGATTGTAATTATATGCAATTAGTAATAGATTGTACGTATGCCATGTGATTGTCCATAGTATCCATATGATCACACCGAGTTGTGATATCGTTCGAGCATTTAACAAGCAATAAACTGATTTAAAACCATATCCTCCTTATCGCTCGAGTCATCGTCGAAATTATGCGGGTATTAATGCAATAACACAAAAATTAGTCACAGTTAGATTGAAACAGTGTTTCAAGATTTCAAACGACTTCGTACGTTTCACGAATCGTTTAACGACAAAATCCAGCACAGGATTCGTTGATTCTCGTTAAAATGAAAAAATTCTTCACGCACGCTTACCTTCTCGTGTATGTTATTGAGAGAATTTTTGCAGAATCTTAACGTAACCGAATTCTGAATAATGGTCACCAACCTGCGTAGAAAGCGATCGCGATTTTCATCATTACGTTGCATTTTTTTTACCAAATTTTCGATCGTTGCACTTATTTCTGCTTCATGGAAGAAAATTAATTTCATGTCCTATTTCGCATCAATGTTTTTCTTATTACATCTTCGTTCTCTATTTTATTACTTTACCTGATTTACTTTCTAGACTTCTAATTTTTACACCACGATTTTATCTAACGTTTCTCGCTTTTTTCTTTCATTTCGTTATTTGATTTTCGCAAACGCTGCAAGTTTATACCGACGATTTCCTTGAGTTTGTTTGCAAATTACAACATAGTTTTTTTGGAATCGTTTCCGCAATACGTCAAAGAATCAGCATTTATATTAACTCGGTCGGACGCACATCCCTCCGTGTGTTTTGCGGAAAGTTGATTGTTTACGAGGCCAAAGAAACACATTCGCATCATAGCAGATTAACATGTAACATAAGATGATTCTTACGTAGGCATGTGACATTCAGCTTCGAACGCGACCGCATTGTCGATTCAACTGTATAGACACATTCATTGCACACGCCTTGCATTGCATAATCGAGAACTCTGTAAGCGATAACTGAAAGTATTGATCTTGTATTTGATGGAGAAATCGATGAAATTTGAAGATGCAAGTATTATAAAAGAACGCGATACATGTTACTTTCTTATAAAATGTCGAAGATAATGGTAATATTGTAGTAACTTTCGTAATATATAGGATCTTCAGATATCCAAATACATGAATTACATGGTGAAAGCAAATCCCATAAATAATCAAACAGAATTAAATGATTCATATGATCTTTCAAAATGTACACTTTTCAATAGCAACCAGCGAGGCAAGAAATCGAGCAGCGAGTCGGTGTTTCCTGTGTCTCAGGAGGCCCTGTATTTTGCAGGGTAAGCCTCGACAGAGGTGGATATGTACCCGGTGAAACTATCGGCATCTCAGCGACTGTCAGCAATCGGAGCAAAGTATGTATCGTATTTCGACTCAATGACTAACCAAAAGAATTTCTATCGTGTGAACAAGGTCAGCACAATATGATGCTATCATATACTATTCCAATCTGTAAACGTTTCCTTCGCTTACAGTTAACGTGAAGCAAGTATTTTAATTGAAAATCATAAGTAAACATCTAACTCTAATTACAAGACTTTTGCATAAAATTTCACAATATTATCAAAACAACGAAATCGATACGCCTGTCGACGTAATCAACAGCAGAGTACATTATAAACAATACTGTCATTACTCACGCACTGTGTACGAATAGTGCGAGACCCACATTTAAGTGTACACACAGAACTGAAATGATTCAACAGGTGACGATGAAATCGACTAAAGCATCCTTGACCGAAACAATCCAATACCTTTGTCGTGGTAAAGTACTCGCGAGTGAGACACGAGAATTGGCCAGTGTTTCCAGGGGTAAAATCCGTCCTGGAGAAGGTGAGGAGTGGTTGAACGAGCAAATGTACGTTCCACCGTTGCCACCCACCAATTTGCGAGGTTGTCACCTTATCAACGTTCTTTATCACGTCTACGTGAGTATAAATGCCGTTTCAACTGCTATTACGATAATTGTGATTACACGCAACATGATTAAAGCATCACGCTCTCTCTTTTTGTTTTAACGTGCTTCTTCCACAAAGCTAACGCGTTTATGACCATTTATGGAAAGCAGCGATTTTCTCCTCTACGGTTCTTCTTTCTCCTTTTTTCTTTTTCTATTATGAAAATGCCACTTCTTTTTATGAATCGCTTATTTTTTATCATAGTCACAATTTTTTATTGGGACTAATTGGGAACGTTAACAAAATGTTAGGAACAAAGCAATAATTTTCATGATAAAATATTCTGAATATTAATTTTGTGAAGTGTACATGAATCTTATATGTTAGTTAACTTTCTCGAGATTCGTGTCACTCGATTCCTTGTCTACCGACTTTTTATCCCAAATGCATACCATCCAAGACATTATTAAAATATTCTTCTACAAACATGCATACCCGTATATATATTCCTCCAAGAATAGTCGACAACTTTTTAAAAACTATATAGTATATGTATATTATTTATTATTTATATTATATATTATATAATATTATAATTATATTATATGTAATATATAATATATTATATTATATATTATATATATTATTTATATATATAAGAGAAATTTTTAAACAAAGATAAACATCTTAGATGATACAGAAGATATGATTGAAATTCCATTTTTATACTATTGTTTCATCGGATAAAATTATTTATGTTTTTATCATAATGTCTTATAACATGCACAAAAGAATGTTTCGTTTTGTTACAGTTTGTAATAAGCCCAAAAAGCTTGGACAAAGAAATAAAACTGCAAATACCAATCGTTTTAGCCACTTATCCTTTGAGACAGGAAGGTGCTCCAGCAGGAACTGCACCGTCGAAAAGAGGGGCACATTATCCATCAACGTTGCCCATATTTCGGCCATGGCTGGACGATAAAGCTTTTGAGATACAGGAGTGAAGGTTTAAATCATTTTCATCGGTGATCATAATATATGGATGAAAAAATCTTGAAAGAATTTATATAGAACATATCCGCGACAGTGACACTAAATATTGAAAAAAGAATTCTCTGAATCTTGGAAAAAGTTAATACGCTTATAACAATACTTAACTCGAATTAAACTTAACTAAAAGAGTTTACAAATGGCAACTAAATACATTATTTTTACATTTCATCTTGAAATATTTGTTTAATTAAATTTAAAAAGTATATAAAGAACAGAATTTCTCTTATAATTTAAAAATTTTATATTTAATAATGTGATTTATATCATTTCTGTTGATATCTTGTAAATGTCTATAATGAGTTACATGCAAAATATTGTTTACAATATTTTAAATATGTTGGAATATATTAATAATATTTTAGATATTTAAAAAAATATTGTAAATAATATTTTTAACGAAAAAGTGAATGTACGTTAAAAATCGATATTTCTATCGGTATGTATATACATATATATATATATATTGAAAGCTTGACTGCGTCAACAAAGTAAAACTTGAATTTCGTGATTATATATTTAATTTCTGAAAGTTATTAACGAACTACTTCTATGACGTAATAATTGTATAAAGTTACTTTTTTATTGTATAGATTAATTAAACATGTTATATTGACGTGATTGCCATATTTATGTACAGTAAATATGACTTATCAAAATGAAAGAAATGTAACATTATATACATTAAAAAAGTAGTTGTTCTAACAAAAGATAGAAATGCGTTAATAATTAATTTTTACTATTTTCAAGTTCCTATTTCTCCTTTTAATTTTTCCAAGACCTTCTCCACTGTGGTTCCAGATACTATTATCACCTTGTGTCGACTTTTTGAACCCTATAAAAGATGAGAATTTAAATTAAAAATAAAAAGAGAGGCTTAATTAATAGATATCAAACTAACTCTATCTAGCGATACGTCGGATTTTCTCATTCCCAATATGGAAGCTAAGTATTTCACGAGTTCTGTATTTGCTTCACCTTCAACCGGAGGTGCGGATATTGCGACGCCCACTGCATCCTCAGAAATATCTACAAAGCAATTTACACCTTCACATGTATCTGATATTCTACTTTAAATTTTGCTTTAAATATTGCAATATATTATCTCACCTGTTATATTATTATGTTTTGCGCCAGGTTTTGCTTGTATTTTTATAGTAACATTCCCATTTTTATCTAAACTTATAGGTCCCTTAGATTCCTATCAAAATTTATCTATCCGTTATGAATATCAACAGAGAGTATCGAACATCAAATAATATAATATAATTTCAAGTTGTAAGTAGATGGTTACCTAAAATGCTACGTAAAATATGACTGCGATTTTAATCACACATTGTATGTGTACATAATGGTACTGAATTAGTATATATAGCGTCTCTATATGCGCATGTATGTTATTTATTTTTTATTTAAATATGAAATTCGAAAAAAATTGGTATTTTTTAGAGAATATCTAGTGAACTGCAAATATAATGTTGCCATTCATGAATTCGCAAGCGACACCTAGTAGTATTAAATATAAGTTGTAGGAGTATCATAGAAAATGTCATGTTATTTTCTTAATAGGTGATCAAATCTCGATCACACATTAAATTTTAATTCTTGTAACCGAAGTTGGTAAGTTACGATTTTTATTACTCACTGACCTCGTTAACTGTAGCTTTTTGACTTTTTCCAGCTTTCTTTGATCCTTGTTTCGACATTTCGCGAGTATTCGTAAAATATTGCAAAAACTTCCTTCGTAGACTCGCGCTTGCAGAGTAACACGTCATTTATGATTTGATCACTCGAACCATATTTTAGATTTAAGTGGCAATAGTTAAAGATGATGCCGATGATTCTTTAACCTCTTTATATCTTTAGCTGGCTGATACATCTGCGCACGTGTAGCAGTACTGCCAACTAAACCACAGTGAAATACATTGTATAACCGCGAATTATTAAGCCGATTTAATTTTGCCGGTATTTTGTTTGTAACAATATTTCAAATATTATGAATTATATAATAATTTCGCAATTAAATAAACAATAAGGAAGGTTATTATCAGGGAATTTTCAATTCATATTGTTAATTACGATAAAATTTACAGGACGATATGCCCAAAAAATTTGTCGGTGAGAATAGCAAAGCCGTCGCTGCTCGAGCCAGAAAGGCAGCAGCGAAAGAGGCTGAAAATACAAAGAAAGCTCTTGAAGCGGAAGAAAAAGCTTGGCAAGACGATGATAAACAGTTGTTGAAGAAGAAACAAAAACAGGTATCTAAATAATATTTATTAAATTTTATTAGTTGTACAATATTTATTAACTTTGTATATATTATACTTAATAACTTTGCTTCCTATAATTTATCTCATTAATATATTGTAAATTATTTCATAGGAAGAATCTGAAAGGAAACGTCAACAGCAATTAGAGAAGAAAGCAGAAGTGAAAGCTCTACTTGAGAAGGAAATGGCAAATATAAAAGTAGGTGGCAAACAGCCCGCATCTAAAATAACTAGAGCAGAAATAGTAGCTGTAACGGAAAAGCGAAATCAAGCGGCAATTAAAAAAAGAGAAGAAGAAAAACCAATTGAAGAGAATTTGAATAGGTTGACGATAGAAGGTGAAACTGCTCATAATATAGATGAGGCGTTATCTGTTTTAAGGTAAGACCGATTATTATACTGACATTTTAAATGAAAGCAATTATTTCATATTATATACATTGAAAGTACATTGTTATTATTTGTTATACAGTACAAAGGAAGCCGAGGTTGATCGTCATCCAGAAAAACGTGTGAAAGCTGCGTATGCTAGTTTCGAAGAAAGAATGATGCCTATTGTTAAAGAGCAGAACCCTACTCTGAGGTTAAGTCAATTAAAACAAATATTAAAAAAGGAATGGATGAAATCTCCAGAAAACCCACTCAATCAAAAATTACTTTTAAACCGTTGATACTAAACGGTAACCAAACAGAATGTAAACACGCATACGACTGATTAGATGATTCAAAGGAACATGTGGAATAAGACTCATAAATGTAATCATGAATGGAATCAAATATCTGTACACAATTTTATTGTAAACGAATAAGTTATACTCCGGTAGAATACATAAAATAACGCTGTGTAAATCATCTTTGGTATAACTTATACGCTATTATGTAGCCTCCACATTGCATTTTATAATTTCATTTACAAATATAGACCGTTAAATTGATAAATTCAAAGAGAACAACTTAATAATCGTGTACATATTTTGGCACAGTTACTCTGTAGACTTATACAACTTTACAAACATGAGTATCCTATTGGTTTCTCTTTCGGCTATACAGTATTAGACGAAAGTTTATAAAAAAATAATTATACAGAAAATTGGTTATTTCATTCCAATCGTATAAAATAGCATTCTATACAAACGAATTTTTACCAGCGTAAAATCTAAATTATGTACAATAGACCTTAATTTTTGTTTCGGTGTTTTTGCCGTGGCAAATTAAGCATAAGGCACTATAGTTTCCTGTTGTTCTCTTTGTTTCATGTACAATGAGTGAAATACCCGTACAAAGAACTTGATATTCAAATATAATCTTACTATATAATTACGCAGTCCACAAATAGTCCTTTTCGCAAAGACATCGTTTTGCTTATTTTATTGCTACCGTCTCTTGTTTTTCCACAAATCTATGAAACAATGTATCATGTGATTAACTTGCTTTGGGCAATCAGTCATGGGAGTATGACCAGCAGTTGGAATCGCTTCGAGGAAAGCTTTCATCATGGTCTGAAACACAAAACATAAGAATACAATTGATACTGAAAATGAAATGAAAATTATTTTGAAATTACCTAGATATCTTCCGAGAAAATTCAGAATTCAAAATATCTACAGTTGAAAATAGATTAGAATTATATTTCAACGTTAATAAAACTACTGAGAGAAAAAATGTTTAGTGTAAATGACAATAGCAAATATTTTCTCCATGCTCTATAATCATAGAAGAATCACATAAAGTATTACGTATTATCTATCTAAAGTAACACGAATATATACATGAACAAGAATTTTTTAACTGTTTTAAATTTACAAATTCATTAAAAGCATCTTCCAATATTTGATACAAGCCATTTGCTTACTTACGTATAAAATTTCATAAGAATTTACGCGTAATATATTTACATGATTCTTGGAATCTATCTGAGAAGAAGCTTGAGAAAGAGCAACGTACCCTCTCCATTTGGCATTCCTGCACGAGTGACACTTTGTTGTCCCTTAAACCATGTATGAGAAGCGTCGGCGTGCATATCCTTCTATGGAACACGTAGTCTCCTTCCGGCCAGATCATGCCGTCCAAAACGTATTTCATGTGCGAAGGCCATTGTTCTGGTGGCTCAGGGCCACAGTAAGGGTGTTGACGGCCCCTCGCGGAATACAATATATCTCTATGAAGGCCACACATTAAAAGCGGTGCCAGGACTGCTCTGAGGCAACAGTGACCGGCGCTTTCGGTACTGGGTGCTGCTAAAGCTGTTGGACCACCTCCGGATATGAGGACTAGCTGATGAATACTACTGTCGTACTTGCAAGCCAAGGCAGCTGCAAAACTGCATCTGTAATCAATAGAAAACGACACAATAATTTTATCATTGCACCTGTGTAATGTTTTCTTTGGTTTGAACTCCTATTAATCAAATTTCCTTGAAACTAAAGTTTAAAACTTGCTATATGAAGTTGAATCTTCGATAGATATTTAAAATGATGTTACCATGATTATGGTTTAAAACCAACATGATATATTAGTTCATTGTTTCATCCAGATGAGACAGGACTTAATTCCGCCGAATGTGTTTGTGTGGCTCTTAATATCTTTTCGAGAGTCTCATTAACGTAATCCGGAAAACACGATTAATTTGTATGCGTGCCGGTCGTGTAATGTTTCTTCTTTACATAATTCATACCGCGTGGACGCAACGCATTTATTGCGGTCTTAACTCATTGCCGTAATCTGTGTAGGAGACAAATGTTAATTTTTCTAACTAAATCGGGGAACGGCTATTGAACCGTACTTGGTTCGTAGACATAGCCAGCGGCCTACATGTCATGTTGCAATGTCGTGTGAAGGATTAATAGAACTCGCCTCTTTATTACGGCATCGTTTCGTGTAGGTCGTGATTGCCGGTCGAGTGATCGTATTCATTAGCAATTTACATAATAAAAAAAAGTTGATCTCGTAGAATATCGTCAAACCGATTAGGAAGCCATGTTGTTTTTTCCTTATATACTTTAATAACCGCACTCGTGAAGCAAAGTATAACTATAACACACGTAATAATGATAAATACTCGGATTAAAGCGATGCTTTCCACTTATCCACGTACCAAGGGAATGTCATTAGAAAAAAACGTGACAAACAAAATCGCTCTCCTAATACGAGTCTACATGCACGATGCGTTTTGCGTGGATCTACGAACCATCTTGCAGGACTTACGAATAAAATTTATAAGATATACACACGCTATAGTATATGTTGCAACCCTTCCCCTCTTCTTTCATCCTCTCTCTTTCTCTTTTTTTTCTCTTTAGTCGGGACCGAAGCGTGGACGATGATCCTCTGGTTTCAAAAACAAATGCGGATCATGTTGCGTGCAACAACGACGCGGTCTTTGCCACTCGAACGATATCGTACCACGTATTGACTAATCGAATACTTTGGCACACGTTAAAGTTAATAAAGTAAAGCTCGTTGGATAAGGTTGAAATTAAATTCGGCGCTGCAACTATGAATCGCTAATGTTAGCGTACTACTACAGCGTCAAAAATTAACTTCACGATAAACAGATAACGCTTAACTGAGTTGCTAATTTGTTGCATGCTGGCATGGATTAACACATTCCGCACAGGACTAAAATAACGAGCCTTTGTATGTGTTCTACTTTAGTAGAAAGGTACAGAAATTGATTTATGTTTGCAAACAAGATAAAGGGTTTACACCTGTTACGTATGCAGATTAAACACGTATAACGATACATAATATTACAAGTAGCATGTTCCACGTTTCATGGAACATGTATCATAAATTAATCTACGCACGCAACATTATATGCAGTCATCATGTATTTCCACTAACTTTCCATCCCTGGAAAATGCACTTGTGCATTTGTACAGAAATACAAGATTGGTGGTAAGGCGAAGAGCTCGCATTATATCATCTTTGATCTAATTACGTCTCAATATGTTTGCGTCTAATTGCCGCGAGCGTTTCATACAATTTCACGAATAGATAGGAATGAAATTTGCATAGAAACGATCCTGTCAATCTTTAGTAATAATTTCATCTATATACTATACACGCTCCTTTCAGCGAACACATGATATTAAAAGATATATTTATCGATGCTATATATCGACTTGATAGATTCAGGGGAAGTAAAAAATGTATCTATACTTTCCTCACAAAGGGAAAAAGTCGGATCTCCTGAAATAGTTCTACGAACTTAGCAATTTTATTTTATTACTCTCTATCTACAAATACATCAAATATATCGTCGATTAATAATGAAAAACAGAGAGAAAGTTTTACTAATCGAAGAATACAATCCCAATCCTTCGACATTCGAGTAGAGTGTTATTTAATCCAATGGCAAAAACATGCGCATTTTACACCTAATAGAATTTCGCTGTTCGCTTCGTATTTCCATCTCTCTCGTTAATTTAGTTATGTATATCGTATATACGTTACGATACAGGCTTAATAGAAATTTTCCCGGAAGAGGGTGGAACAAAAAGTTAACAAAAAGCGTTTAAACAGTACGATATGAAGGAACAGGGCAAGAAACAGCTCTATTAGAACGTGCATTCACAACGACCATAAAAATGAATCGATCATGCCGACGAATTTGAAGAACTCGAGACACGCGCATTAAATGTGCCGTTCAGGTTCGTCCATTATCCATTTTGTCGGTTAAACGCGTGCAGCTGACTAGATTGCTTACACGCGCAACGATTCAAACGTCAAGGAATTTGTAATCATCAGATATCCGATAAGACACTGTCTCGCGTGTATGCAGCCATCACGATACACCAGATGCTTTTACATAGTTACAGATAAGTTACGCGATTACAACCAAGTTTCTACTAGTAACGATCAAATAATTTTAATAGACTTTAAATCCATAGACTATGGATGTTTGTGCAAATTCAGATTTTTATAAATATTAGGTTGTCCCAAAAGTTTCTTTCGTCTCGTAAGGAAATAAATAATAATAATAATATTATTTTTGTCGAATCATGTATGATCGTAATAATAGAAATAGAAGAAAATGGATACATGATCGAATAAAATAATATAAAACGAAAAGAGGTTGTGCATCTATTATTTTCTCGCAAATGGAAAGAAACTTTCGGGACAACCTAATACAAGTAAAAGGATCGGATCCAACACCATACAGTAGAACGTCCACCACCATAGAGATCCTACGTTTTTGTTTTTGGTGATTAATTGAAATTTCCTGAACGTGTTATAAAATTGAGGGATGTGACATTGGAAGAAGGTTCTATCAGTGTATCGGATAATCTACCGAGTGGTGACGCGAATATAAAATCTAACTATTAAGATCAAGTAGCGCTAAACGAACAATTAATCGCCAGAATTTTAATTAGGCAACTCTAATTTTTTGTGTCAAGGCGATAATTGTGAAGCGATTGCTACTTGAAGATGTATTAAAGTCACTGTTGATCACTTCGACCGTGAAATGATCTCATTCGTAACAGGCGAATGCACGCGACAATTGTTCGCTATTCAAGGATGTGTGATGAAGTTTCAATTTAACGAAATTCCGCTGCGATTAAGAGGTGCTTAAAGCGTCTGGTATTTTGTAAATCTTTGTGAATTTGCGTTAAGTTGAACGACAAACTGAAAAAGGAAAATGAGAAGGAAATAAAAGAGGAATAATTACCCATAATTATGCGCCACCAGGACGCATTTCTGACCAGGCTTGAAAGCGTAGTGACACAGTATAGTATCTAAATCCTTGAGTAGCTTGCTAAAATGGTAATCTCTGGACCGTCCAGGCGCCGAACTCATTCCGTGTCCCAGCATATCCGGCGCTATGCAAGGATAACCCAAAGCGGAGAAATATCGAAGCTGGTGTTCGAAGATCTCCGCTGACGATCCGAAACCATGAAGAAACACTATCATTGGCTTGCGATTTTTTCGAAACGGAACTAAATCTCGAGGGTTTTCCTTGCGATCGGTCGAGATGGCATTCTCCTCTATGTTCGGCCACGTCTTTCTGTAATCCTCCAGTTCGATGGACGCAGCAGCGGCGGCTTCCTTCTTCATCTCGAACGTACCCATTTTTTCGTTCCAGCTGCTCTTTGCCAAAGAACACCGATCAGAATCGTAGTCGTGCGGGTTCGCGGTGAACTTTTCTCGCAGATTAGCAATCGCGTTACCCTTTTTGGCCCTGAAGGACGACTCGTTGCCGTTGTCCTTGAATTCCAGCCGCAGTTTCTCGAAACTGGGCTCGTTAACAGTTTCCTCCAGCTCCTTCAGATCCACCGCGGGTACGCCACTCTCGAGATTATCCGTCGAGATATCGATTCCTCGAGCGGTTTGAACGCTCGAATCCTGCGGCTCGCTCCTTTCCGCATCATTCTTCCCGGTGACCTCCGATCTCTCGGTGCTTCGATCGTTGCTCAACTGCTCGCCACTTCTCGGAAACACCATCTCCTCGTCCGTTCTCTTTGTCGGCTGGCCCTGAGCGTCGTTCTCCTGGCCACCTGTGCTCAGGTCTTCCCAACTGTTCCTCAAAGCCGTTCTACCGAGCTTCTCGTCGATGATCTTCAACAAGGATTGCTCGAGGCTCGGCTCCTGATCCGGTTGGAACTCGATCGTTTCAACGCTGTTTATCCCGGAATCAATACAATCCAGTTGCTCCAGAGTAACTTCCGTGTCGATCGATCGTCCCAGGTAGAAATCCAACGAGTCGGGGTCGTTCGTCGAGCCGATGAAGCCGCGGTTTACATAGCCCTCGTTGCTGTCGCGTCGCTGCGATTCTTTTTCGTCCTTTTCGATCCTTTCCGGATGAAACGAGAAGCTGATGTCGTTGAACGATTCCTCGATGTCGTAGGATTCTTCGTTTGCCGGTTTCCTTTCGTCCAAGTTCTCTTTATCGTGACTCGATCGTTCTGACATCGAACGATCGTTTCTCTTTTCACAGCTTTTCACATCTTTGATAAGAGTGCCCTTCGTGCCTGCCACGTACTTCACCGTGTCGTCCAATATCTCTTCGAGGAGCACGTTGATGTACTTCTCCAGATCCTTCACGATTCTACTTTTGATCGTTTGCTCGTCCATCTGTTGATCAATTGCGTCAGGGGTAACTTGGTCGATTACGCTGATCCTGCCGATACTCTTATCCTCTGTTTTAACTGGCTCGTCCTCGGCTTCAGAAACTTGAAGTTTCTGTAAATTCACCGACACCCTGTGCTCCAGTTCCTCGATCGCTCGTTCGTTCTCCTCCGCTTCGCAAAGGCTCGTCCTAATCCTGTTCAATTCGGCGGAGATGATTTCTTCTTCGGCAGTACTTACTCGTTTCGATTGTCGAAAAGAGCATCTGCAGTTACTGGGTGAGTGAGGTCTTCTGGACCAACGGCTGAAGAAATTGTCAGCGATGGATTCAGGCCTCTCGTTCGTGTTATCGTAATACCAGCCGCTTTTCAAGGTTGGCTTTAGAATCCTTAAGGTTCGCCGTGATCCAACGATAAAGAAGTCGCAGTCGACAAGTTCCACTTTACCTGGACCCACTCGATTCCTATTTCTCCAATATTCGAAGAACTTTGTGTACCAAGGAGTTACCGATACCGTATCTTCTCCCTCTGTAGCCATGTTTTCAACGAGGATTCGCTACTTTTTGCAATCATAAAGATTGCTTGAATATTTCCCAACAATGACACGTTATAAAATTCTTTGTCACACAGTGTTTAGTAACTGTTTTAACTGTTTTATAAATTGACTAATAGTCGAGAAATTTACCAAGGATCTTCTTGTTCCCTGAGTCGAGTTCCGGTGTCAGCCTTCTGTTTAACGCGCTGTGAACTTCTTGCCTTGCTGTTTGCAGTACAAATTTGCTACCTCACGGCGCTGTTTTTCGTCTTCGTGAATGGAGGCGAGTTCTAATCGTTGAATGTCAGGATAATGAAGTCGCAATTCGCTACGATGTTAAAGCGTTCTCACTTTCTGTGACCCGAAATAGCAATTTACTTCATTTATGATTTTTTTTTTTCCGGGAAAAATAATATGATCAAATTCTATAATTCATCATTTCTCCGACAATTCTTTACAATTTTCCCCGTTTATAAATTTTCGTACGATTCGCCGAATATCTCCAACATCGCGATATAATTTACAGCTGATATTTCTGTCTTTTTTTTTTCTAAAATGAGATTTTCATTAAACCAATGAGGCTCTGTTTGTTTTTTTTTTACACAATGTTAGTTTTCGTGTAACGGTAAATCGCCAAAAATGTGGGATAATTGTGTATTTCTAAATATCTAATATTTAGAAATATCCGTATACTACCTTTCCTCCATGCAATTATGCCTGTGCATCAGCGCGCACTTGTTGGAAACTGAATTCTTGCTTACAGAGTCTTTACACAAGCTTTCTAAATCGGCTCCAAGTTCTGGCGTCTTTCCTCGCCTGTCTCCGATATCGAGTTCCGTCGATTTCTTTTTTTTTTTTTTATCCTTTTTCACTTGTTCGTCACTTCCAACGAATTTCTTCGATTTTTCCTCCTAGTTCGATGGTTCCATCGAGTTGCGTGCCCGTAGCCTTGCAACACTTTTCCTGCAATTTTTGCAACCGTTGCTCGATCAAATACGATTTCCCCGCGAAAAACGAAAGTAACATTTCTCGCGGCTTCTTGTGTTAAACAGTTTACGGCTCGCTGATTTGCCGATGATCGTTCCAACGTGGAAACAGCTAATTGCTATATCTAGTGTTTCGACCTGTGAATAACAAGTTTAATTAGATGACCAATGACCAAGTACCATATTGCTATTATTAATGCATATTGCGTATCATACGATCTAATATCGGTATCAGAATTTTAATGAACGATTGAAACACCGATCAATAAGTAAATATAATTTGCAATTAAGGAAAGTGTTGAGCGTTTCGATGCGAGGAGATCTGACATAAAAATATTTATAAAGGATTTCTCTTTTATTTTATTTCACGTATTTCCTTGGAAGACAATAACTACAAAAATGATACAATTAAAAGCATCTCCGATTGATCTTTAGACTACCAAAGATATAAGAGGAGGATTTGGAAGGGGAAATATTGGATTCGAATCATTAATCGTAAGTATCGCAAGATCAATATGTATCACACATCTTTTGATACAGTTACGTGTTTTTAGACCATTGATCCTACTGTGCATTTCAAAACGAATCTGGCGAAGCGATAAGACTAAAATTTTGATAAAACAACGAATATTAATGATAAATCTGCTATCTTTCAATTTTCTTGACTAAAAATCTTGCAAAAAATATTGCAAGATAAGAACTGGGAACAGAAAGTAAACATTCGTCAATAATTGTTCCATGCTATTTTTTGGAAAGTCGAATAAACGCTTTTATTATTTCGCTCGTTACGTTCGAGTTGTGTGATAAAATGTTTAAAGATAAAATGCTTGTAATGGACTTTTTTATATATTTGGTCTGACTATGACATATAAATATTCGTACTCCAAAAAATAAACAACGTCAAACGTTTACTTAAATTGTTTACGTTGTTCATTTGCAAACTTGTTCGTGACTGTTACATCGAATGACGGTTTCCGGTAACACGTTTTTCTAATATCGTTTTCCGTTTTTCTTATTCTATTATATTGTATATCTCTCGAGCAGAACAATTACAAAGCTCATCCTAACCTAATTCCGATCTACAAATGACGAGCCAATTGTTACATCGTATTTTAATATCGCATAATAGATGCTCGAATAACGAGTGCGTACACGAGATAATAGCAAAATAACAGAACGTATACCCCGAAGGATTCTTATTACATGCCGTACAGGAGTCGTGCATAATATCTGTCGCGTAGTTTGAATGTACCGATATACAAATAACGGATAACGAGAGAATAGTTGGGCTCGTCCGTTCTCTCTTTTACGCGGTGTGCAAGGTATGATATATGATGTATAGCGTGAAGTAAGGCGTGAAAACTAGGAAACTATGTGGTGATATAGTGATATCTACAGGGTGATCGATTCGAAACGAAATAATTGCTTTATATCGCTTTATAGTTAAAAATTTGAAGAGAAGGATGCGATAAGAATAATTTTGAAGCTTGAGACTTTTTGAAATTTTTCTATCGTTTTCTAGAATATTCGATTTTTACACCCCACGAGCTTAAGAAAGATAAAATGTACGCATAATTCCAGTTATGCTTCTATCGTAAAACTGACTTTCGGAATCTATTTTTCATATTTCCCGCGCAACGCGATCCAGTTTCAAACCGCACAGGTTTGATATATTTATGATACCATGCGATGTATTGTGTCATGAATATCAATGAAACATCAGATGAGCCTTTTTATCAGAATCCATACAAATTAGATGATAGAAAGTACTATACGTGTGCTTCTTAATTATTCCTATACCAAGAGTGAGAGTATACCTCGATGCTTTATGCCCACTATCCTTGATATAATTACGTCTACGTTCCACATCCATTATGCAGGTTATACGAATAAATCAGCTCTCAGCATACCAGCGTTACTCATCGAACTATGGCCGTTAGATTGTTTAATGCCCAGAACGATCTTTTCGAATGTAACCGAGCATATGTACGCGCATCCAAATAAGGTGAATTTTAATTTAAACACAAAGAATAGAATAGAAGTGACATCACGAAATAGTTGCGAATACTGCACATCTCTAACTGTATCATATAAATCGTAATAAATAAAACTCAGTTTCTTGTTTCACGTTAGCTTGACAATAATACTCTGCTTATGTGGAATTTTCCAGTGGGCAGAAAAAAAGTTGCATACATTAAAACTTTGAAACGTGTACGCTGTCAAATCGTTTGTTTGCATTCGTTTAACACAGCGTATGATACTCGTTTAACGCTGGAGTTGTGACGAACGTTCATTATTATACTTGCCCTTTGAACTTTGGCTGCCGACCGGCTCATTTCCCCGCGGTGGATACGCACGATAGGTAGCACACGTCGGCGAAGCGTGGTTTAAAATTGACTGCAAGCTCTTCTCATCCCTCGATACTGAAAGACCACTTGTTGCTCAGTTTCGCCAGTGATTCTCACCTGCGAAGTCACGAGTTATCGTTGACAAGTCCGGAAATCGTCTTTAACACGAAATACGCGCGACGATCGGTACACACTGCTCCTCTGTATCCAATCTCTAAACGCACGCATTAAACGTCAATTGACACTTCTCGGCGCGCAGACTGTTCTTGTAGGAAAAAATCGGGCATGAAGAAGGCGATTCGCAAGGGGCCACTTTCACGAGACACGAGAGCCGCCCGACGGGGGTATACATTTAGAATTCATGTTCACTGGCTCGGTTTTTACGGCCGATTATCCACGAGAAAAGAGTTTTTCGACACGCACGGTCGCGTGTCAGCATCCACGATGGTTCTTGGTGATGATCGGAACATTCGCGAGGAGATCGCGTTACCACGACCGAGGACAGAATGATGGCGATCGTCCAAGTACACCGTGTCGCAGAGCCGCGTTAACTGTACGCACGCCGAGGTAACGCGCATTTTCGTGGGCGTGGAGCGGTGAATTAAAACGGGAAAATTAAGGACGATTGACACTGAACCGCCGCACATCGGGTCACGGCGGCCATTGCGCGTCCTGCGGCACACGCACGCCGCCGCTCACACGAGACAGCGCCACCCCACTTCGCACGCTTCTCTACACGGTGTCCTATTGGTTTTCTCCATGCTTTTCAAAAGTATGCAATTCACCTATTTTAGGTAAACATTCCTCCTTTATTTCACTATCAATAATAAATGTAACGTTTTACAAAAATTCATAGACTACTTTCTTTATTTTGCATAACAGATTCGATAAAGCGTCCGACTGTGCCGTTCGCAACCGAAATCCTAGGTTAAAAGAAATGGCGGGATAAAGGTAATAGGTACGTATTTAGTACTTATATGTATATTTACATAGTTGATACTTGTAATTATCAATAGGAAAGGATTATAATATTAATTGTGATTAGATGCATAGCGTGAATGATATTTCCAAAAAATTGCATAAAGTTTTCTCAAGATTTTCTGGAACCACTTTTATATGCACAAATGCTACTGGCTTCGCATAGTGTGAAAATTTCGTTTTACGATTTTCTTCATAAACATAGTAATGTATATAAGACAGGTAATTGTAATTCTAAGACACCCAATATATTTAGCTGGTCCGGTAAGAATCCATTGCGTTGAAAGCGCAGCGTGTTGTTCGCTACCACGGTGCCCGTTACTTTTCTGCCGTGCTCACGTCATAGGAACTAAGGCTCGATCCCCTTCCACTTTCCACCACCAGTTTTGGAACCATAGTTCCATCAGTTATCAATACATATATTCTTCATCATTTTACTAAAATACGAATCGAAAGGAAGAAACTAAAAAATGTATTACTAAATATATACTGATTGGTAGATCATTTGAGTTTTATCTTAACAATTTTTTAAGCATATATCGCGCTTCGTGTAGTATTGCGCATATAGTAGTATTCGAAAAAAGGTATTGCTCGATATAACCATGACGCTCTGATCTTTCGTGGAAATAAAATTTATGCTGATTACTATACTGTTTATACTAATTAAAATAATACAGCGAGTGTAGTAAAATGAGAAAACGCAATGCACACATCGAAAGCAGTAAAAATTTTTTTCCAGTAGAAAATATGATAATAATATAGAATAATTTCATGTGTTTGTAGAATTCTCCTCTTCTGGAATTCTTCCTCTACTTTCAGGAATATCTCAGTCACTTTAATCGGTATTTTTTCAATAAACGCGTAGTCGAATATGTAAAAGTGCTATTGGGTGCAACTAAACGATGCCCAAGTTGTTTTCTTATAATTAAGCGTTTATAGCTATAAAGTTTGTATAGTAATAGGGATGAAGTCATTGATCATGTTATGTTTCATTCAAAAAATTCGTGAAATGTTCCTGAAACATGCGCTGAAATCATACACATTAAAAACAAAAATCCAACGTTCAAAGTAAGGCTACCCAAAGTTGAATATAGAATATCGGCACGTATAACGATGTGCTTCCGGTGATCGAACGGTACTAAGAAAATGAGGTTAAACATTATTGGTAATGTTAAACTTTTCAGGTCACAATAAACGGTCCATATACGTTATAGGTATATATAGTTCCACATTATACTGATATCATATTTCGGTAGATATCCCATGAAATCAGTAACTACATTTTTACATAGATTAAAAAAAGTACTAATTGTAAAAATTTTATTTTCAAAATATGTAGTATCATAGAGATTGTGTTCCCATGTTAGAAATTAAATCGGACAGATGTATTATCGGTTCGTTAGTTTCTAGCTATTTCTATATTTTGTTTTTGTACTTTCTTTATTCTTGCTAATCGCACATTGGCTTACGACAAAATGTCAATAATTCCCGTGTTTACGATAAAATCGCATGTTCGATTAGGAAAAGCATACATTATTATTCTCATCGCCATCTTTGTACCGTATGATCGACGATTAAAATTATTTTCAGTGACTGTAGTACGGGACTGTGGCCTAAATTATTGCAAGCGTTAATGCATAGTTTTTGCATTAGATGATAATAATTGCAAAATTCATTCTACTTTTTTTTTGTTAAACGATTCTTGCGACATTTGTGGATGCCACTCGCTGTAGAAATCTTCACGGTGCATTCGTTAGATTAGAGATCACCTTTTGTCTAATAGTCTAATTGTCTTAAGTCTAATAATTATGTCTGTAGAAACGTGAATATTTCTGATAAATAATTAACCTATTAACTGAATTAATTTAATCTTTACCCGTATTTTCTGTACAATACACAAAAAATAAAAATGTATTCAAATATAATAACGTTATATCATATTCGTTTAGTTATATTTTAAACAAAATTTGTTCACATTAAATCGCAAAAAAAGCAACGCTTTCTTCAAGATATCTGGTAAAATGCTTTATAGGTACCAACAACTCACACGAGTAAAAGAAACGATAACATATATAAAAGCGTTACACGATCTAACAAACACGTCAATAGCCTACCACAATATGTACTACGAACCTAAGAAAGTACTACGAAAAAGAAACTTCACAAGAATCGCTAACCAGTCTGTGATTTACGTTCTGTAAATTTCATGCGCATTGGTAGAAATGTAACATACAACGCGATTTTTATAGAAGCAATGAAAAACAAAAGCTAGTATCTTTCTAATTTTAACAAAATATATATATAAATTTACACTTCTATCGTATGCATATAATTATCAGTTTGAATGTAGGTAAAAATGACACTTAATAATGTTGTAGATTTCGTTGTCAGTGGAAATTGGAAACCAGTAATTATCAGTAATTATCAAACTTTGAGAAAAAAAAGAATAAATTAAATATTATCCGATCCATGTACTAACATTGACTATAACATTGTACAAAGCGTATCTATATCCATACTTCTTCCGTAATATATACAGAGTTAACCCTTTTACTTACAATTTTTGCACGTTATCACACAAATATTTACTATCTACGAACGTTATGCAAAACGTGTTATTATCGCATCTCGCACGTGTAGGTATGAACGTGACAAAGAAATTCCTTTCGTTGCTTGCTCGAAAATCATATCAGCAGTAAATAGGAGGCTGTTATCAAATGTTTGCCGTTTCCACCATATTTATACAATTATGCGTATAAAGTATAATCACATATCATGCATCTTCCTACAGATTGCCAAACAGGTTGCTACCTAAGATATTACTTTCTAATTCGCATTCTAGGAAACAATCGCATCTGATTTCGAATTGATCATGAACCATAAGCCGGTAATGAAGAAAAACATTGTAGTCCGTTAAATTTCAGTTCAAAAAGTGATGCCAACCATCTCCAACTTTCTTCTAGTTGAGTTCTATTCCGTAAAGGGTTTTTAAAATTTAATCTTGCAGGAGAAATTTCCTTAATTATTTTGCATCGTTGAAAAATATTGGAAATGCAGTTATTATAGTAAAAAAAAAAAAAAAAGAATAGTACGTATGTAAATATAAAAAAGATAACGTAAACAATCTAAAAATATTATATATTCATGATATTTATTAAAGATTAACGAGAATACGAAGAAAGAAACTATATCTGAAGTGACCAAGCTTTGTGTTTGATTTGTGTGCGTTTCCAGCGAAGCAGAGAGGAGATTTCAGCAGGGCGATGCACGATAAGCAGTGCAAGTTTGTTATGACGATAGAACCGCGGTGAAAAATTTACGCGTTAAAATATTAGCTTAAGGTTAAGAGCACGACGCTGTCCTTTTTTCGGCGCAAAAATCATCTAGGTCTCTAGCAGGGGGGTTAGGTACGGTGTTGCAGGTCGTTTACCTAACAGCAAATAATATGAGTATAAAAGGAGAGTCGAGTCGTGGCAGACGACTATTTCGTTAAAATACCTCAGGATGCAGCCGCGAACATTCTGTTTTATTGTCGTTTTCGTTGGCTACACCGTGTTTGTGTACTCCGTCCTCGGTACGTCGGACGCGGTCACAGAGGCAGCCACGTCGGAAGAACAAAAGGTTCTCCTCGATTGTCAGCACTCGGATTACAGAACCTATATAAGCTGCCTGCGGAGGCAAAAGAGACATCACCTCGTGCACGGCGATTTCGGTTAGATCAGACGACTTTTCTATGGGGCGATCAAAGTGATCAAATTAATTGAAGGTTGATGAAAATGGAATTTAGTCGTATCGATAGTTGATTATAAAACAGCGATACCGATACAGTCTGTTTATTTCTTTTTTACGTTTCATCTTCTTCTTTATTAGGTATCTTTGTTAGTAAAAGGAGAGTTTAAAAGTTTCGGTAGCAAAAACAGTGACTCTTATTGGTTACAAATATTAATTTCGTATCGAGTCTTGATTATTATTTGCTTGAAAATATATTCTTTAAGCATGTAAAAATGCAAGTGCAAAAAATAATCTTTATTTTATAGAAAGGTAGTAACGTTTTAGCGTGTGCTTTGTGAAATAAGACAAACCTTCCTAATTTGAGATTTAGATAAAAGAGATTGAGCGAAGGGAAGTTAGCTCTGTTAAATCGAAGTTTTCAACTTTTGTGCTGTGTACAGTGTAGACTAAAGTATTTTTCCTTCGTCATATAAGTACTAACGATGAGATATTCTATCTATATTTTTCTTCCCTATTCTTCTTATTCAGAATTTTTGTCAAATTACTTCAAATCAATAAATATTATTATGAATTTTATCAAGATCATAATTGTTTGGAGTCGTGCGTGAAGAAATGCCAGTCAGAACACGTGACAGATTCATGTGAAAAGAAATGTAGTCACTGTTTGAAGAAAACAAAGCATAAGCTTCAAATAATCACAGAATACGAAAACGAGTGCGTTTCTGGAAATTGCAACGAAACTGGTAAAAGTGCCGATCATTTAGGAAATAATAACTTCACCACAAATATCGAAATTCATAACGTTATTGGCAATGGAAGTGGAACGTGTTGTCGTAAGTAAACGATCATTTTGTTAAATGTTTAAGTTTAAAGATGAAATTCTTATCTTATTAATACGAGTACTTTGTTTAATTAGCTACATGTCAACCACCAATTCCGTGTGATCATCGACCTTCGTGTCATCCACACGCGTGTCCTCCGTATATTCCTCAACAACCTATTGTACCACAGCCACCTATTATACCACAGCCACCTATTATGCCACAGCCACCTATTATATCACAGCCACCTATTGTATCACAGCCAGCTATAGGATTAGGCTTTCTACTAATCTTTGGATGTCAATATACTGCTCAATGGCCTTGCTACAATCAAGTAAATCTTGTTTAAACATCATAATTTTATTCCCATAACGCATATTCCATCACAGAAAATGTATTAAAAATTCATTTTAATGTTACTTTTATTTTTGTTACAGAATATAAGATATCCGGTAGGACCAATCGATTGTTCGGGTTGTGTAGTTCCATACAACCAGTTTAGGTGCGACGTGTCTTGTTACGAGATATATAAGCAATATGGTAGTGGTGCCATAAATGGTGAGTTCGACAGATAACGCAATGTGTAATATTATTATTACTGATAGCATATCAAACTATCAATTTGCAAAAATATCGTTCTAAGTAAATTTTAAACGAACGTATGGTGTTTTTCTCTAACTTTCACTGCTCGGAAAAAAATGTAAAAATTTGTTGTAGTATTGAAATATTACAACTATGAGAAAACGATATATGAAATAGACAGGAAGATCGGATTGTTAAAAAAGTTAACTTTTTAGACATTGTATAACATTAAAACTAGAAAGCTTATAAATTAATTTTTGGTGAACACGTATAGTGGTTATAATAAATATTTTTATTTCCAGGTGTACACGGATAATAAGCATAAAAAAGTTCAATAGTATTTTATTACGGAGCTATAACAGATATAAAAATAGAAACATAGAAACCAAAATATAATACTTATAAATATATGATACATATAAATAAAATGTAATTACATTAATTTATGGTTTCTGTACATTAATTTAGACATTATAATAAATAAAGAATTTCTTTGTTAAAACTGTTTGAATTAATTGAATCTGTGAAAGGAGAATATCCTCGGATATGTGGTATACATAATAAAATTATGTGTTAAATTACACTATAGAAAAGAATCTTAATTCTTTATAAGAATTTATTAACATTTCTATAAAATTGTGTTTAGAAAATAGTTGATGTTAGGAGTTTAAAAGTACGCCCACACACACATCACTTATCGTCATCGCTTCCCGATACTCTGCGCCCATAGATGCAACCTGTTTAACACGAATGTAAATGATTGCATACTATAAAGGATGTGTAGAATACTCTAATCGTAAGTTCTAAATATATACTTAGACCAGCGGTTTCAAACCCGGGAGGTGCGCCTCCCAAGGGAGGCATCAAAATTTGTTAATAAAATATTAATTTTCATATCATAATATCTACGAGTAAATAAAACTTCATATCGTAACGCACGTATATGTTATAGCAAAACCTTGTTATTATTCCGTTAATTGTAGTTTTCAGCTTTTTTTTGTAGTAAAGTTTCTATTATCTAAAACATGTCTATATTATTATAATTATTAAAAAATAAAATGTAGGGAGGCGCGGAAAAGATATTTCTTTTTCGGGGAGGCGTAGTAGCATAAAGGTTGGAAACCGCTAACTTAGACGTATACTTCTTAAATATTTTAACATTTACAACAAATTTAACTTCTCAAATTATTTAAATTATTTAGCTTCTCTGATATATGTATATACAATGTAAAACACGCAGATCTATCGAATGAAAAATTAAGGAACTGAAAAGTCATTGTTGCACGAACTCATGATCAACCTAAGTAATTGTATTCTCAAATACTATTCCTGTAACAAAGACTCAATAAAATCATCGTATTTTACCTATTTTCGAACCTTCTCAACGTCCTTTTCAAAATCAGAATGGGACACCTGTTGATTGAGCAGAACTTTTACTTGGGTGAATCTATTTGCAATAAACATCTTGGTCACGTGTCTGTGCAGATATCGATCAGCTTCCAGCTGGGACGTGTCCCGTTTAAAAACCGAGAGCCGATACAAATATCAACATCAGGTTTGCGTTAACGCTTTTCTTAAGACTGATACGATATTGGTTCAGGCCTTAGTCAGCAGTGAAATAGTAAAATGGCAAGGTGTTTTCGCGGGGACGGTAATTGATGATGATCTCCATTGTTGGATTAGTGATCTCCTGCGGAGGAGCGAGGCTTGACGCGTCAGGTGTCGGAAACAGGTGCTGGATTCACGATGATCGGGGCACGGCGCGGCGTTCCGTTCTGTTCAGGTGCACCATGGCGAAACATACTGCCATTACATTTTACGATGAGGGCTAAGAAAACTGGCGAAATTGTTTCTTGCGTTTAAGGGCGCAGGTGAAACGAAACGCACGACTACGCCAAAGGTACCTACATATATTGCGCGTATGTATTGTGCCTCAAGTTTACTTCGGTATAAAACCGCTAACGGTAATGGATTCTATTTTATTTCAGTCGACGTTATAAAAGTCAATGAACTTTGGGGTAAAATATGGTCGCTCTATCGCTGCGACGACCACTGCGAGATTGGAACTTTATCTATCGATTTCAACAATAATCACCGACGTCTTGTGGCTTGGAAGAATGGAAACGTCGCGCGTATGTATGTATTTCATAGCAATTATTTCATCCCCTTAGAGGCTTAGATTAAGTGAATTGCCAAAGTAAATTGCATTTTATCGACATTTCGATCTTGTTTGCCATCTAATTTAAGGACTGCTGAGTAGCTTTATAGACGAATTAAACGCGCCACGCATTTTATAGATACCGAAGAGAATGAAAGAGAATTTTTTTATTATCATTGTTCGATAATTTGCAAACGGTGAAGGAACGTGTATATACGGTTTAATGACTTAAGAAGATTGTAAGTCGAACGAACCATCCGATTGGAAATATCTTGCAAACACGTACCTATTATGCGTTTCGTAATACGATGGATTATGTTGGATAATAGCGAAAGTGGTCGCAGCATTCTGCCGTGGGAATGGCAGCATATTTCTCCTACTCGCGCATCCATTCGAGCTGTAGACGTATTCTTTTCTAGGCAGAAGCTAATATTAGGACAAGTGTTCCAACGTCGTCTTTTCTCAGAGAACATTCGCGACCGCAATATTTTATTGATCTTCCAAGAAGTCCATTGTATTCAAGAGATTTTGTATCACGTAAAAGTGAATGTTTTTCTTTGTTTGCGTTTTTTAAGCCGGTTTTACCTGCTCCGAAGCACTTCCTTTGTTGTACGAAAATTATTATTTCCGTGATTATGCATTTAAAATATAAACTGCAAATATGAAAGGCGAGTGTACCTCCTTGAACTATTATTATCATAATCTCCTTATTTATAAGGATAAAGTGTAATGCTAGTAGGACATCGTAATTATAGCCATAATTTTGAGGAAACGGTAAGGTTTTTTATTTGTATCTATATGTATACATTATCGTTACAGTATTAAGAATCTGACGCTGCGTCAGTTTTATGCTATTCCGATTTTTCATCCCTATCATAGGAAATGTTCGCTTTGTCGTAAAACGATAGGTCACCGAGCCAAGTAAACTTCAACATGGTATTACGTATTGTTCTTAGCATCAGATCATATATGTGTTTCGTTTGGACTTACACAATCGATCGTGTACGAATCCATAGAAAGTTGTTGGAAATAATTTTCTCTTCTTCGCACGTATCACGAAAACTCATGATATCGCGTTTGCTTAATCATCGTTTCTGCATAAATCACATGTACGTTATACGCACGTCTAATTAATACTTATTATAGAGCTATGTAAGATTTAGTACTCAAGCTCGTAAGAAACATGATCTATATTTCGTAATTGTATGTTTGCGATATAAGTCTTTTAACGAGACAACAATAAAATAATGAAAGACGTAAACTCAAGTATTTTATCCATAATTTGCTTATATTTTATAATTATAATTTATTATATTATTTTAATTATATATTATATATTTTATATATTTATATTAATTATATATTTTATAATTATTATATAAGTTGCTTAGCAAGTCTAAACAATGCTACCTAAAAATACAATAAAAAGTATAATCGAAAATGGGGTTACGGTATTTATTTGTAAAGTGATACGTATCGGTTGTAGGATATTTTCGTGAGTATAGATACTAATGTCATAATTGTATTCTTACAGAAGACAACTGGTTTCGTCAGCGAACATTCGCCGTGCAAATTCTTCGGACAATAAGTTAGTTTATTCGTTCCTTGCGATGCTACACAGAATGAATCGCACACCTTTCCTCGGAACAATCAAATTTACTGCGGAATACCGCGCATGCTGCTCCAGGAACGAAAGATCGCTTCACACGGTGTACGTTTGATGCCAGGATAAGTATGGTTATCTTGCTGAGGTCAGTATGTCTAAATTTCTTAAAACGATGCTTAGTAAATTTATAATATTATATTACTTTTCATTGTAATTTCGTTAAATTTTATCAAGTAATATTAAGTTGTACCAAAAGTTTCTTTCGTTTTGTAAGGAAATAACGGATGCACTACATTCTCTGTTTTATATTATTTTTGTCGAATCATGTATGATCGTAATAATAGAAATAGAGCAAAATGGATCGTACATGATTCGATAAAATAATATAAAACGAAAAGAGGTTGTGCATCTATTATTTCCTTACAAAAGGAAAGAAACTTTCGGGACAACCTAATATAATTTTTTCCGTGATTATTTAGAAAGCTACCGCCATCCTGGATTTTGATGACTTTGTAAATATTTTCTTAAATTATTTAAATATTAATTACTTTACGTTTGCATGTTACTTGGATCGAAATCCAAGTTAGCGGCAGTTTTCTAAATAATCATACTCTTTTACTATAAAATATCGTGCATGCGATATTGAAATAAGATCAAAAAGATTGTAAGGAATATACGTTTTACGATATTCTGTATGTCGTAATTATACAATTTGAACTGCGCTTCACTGTTGCTATTTCAAATATGCTCAGTCGATCTCCGGCTCGATACAATGTCGTTCGCTCGCTGCGCTGCGCGCTCACGGGAAGGAATGGCCCTCCTGCGAAGGCAGGGGCAAGGGCCTCGTTGCCACCCGATCGGACAAACATCCACCGTTCCTTGTCTTTTATCTCGCGCCTTTGTATTTCACGTGGCATATTGCGTATGCCAGCCAAATGTGTTTGGCAAACAGTCACTCGTTGACTCTCGAAGATATATTCGAAAGATGAAGCTCCTCAAAAGTGAAGAATAATGGGACTAAAAATAAAGAAGATTGAAAATGGTCTTTGTTACTTTAATTGAGCTAGTAACACAAGCTAAAAATGTACTGCATAAATGTTAAACATATTAAAAAGATGTTGTCATAAATACGAAAGAAATTCTATACGTAGCAAAAATGTTCGATTGGAAGTATGTAATCCAGTAACTTTGCTTTCATCCGATAGAAAGCACAGAACTAGATCTTTTTCGTTAGAAACACTCTTGCATACAGTGTTACTGTTAGAAAGTACAGAATCGAATCTTTTTCACTGGCAATGATCGCAGCATCCTCTTCGGTAATGTTATGGTGTTTAATTCTATGCGGCATACAAGGTAGAGAACGTTTTTATTATGGATGATTTCAACACCATAGCGCGATATAGTAACGTCAGGGCGCTTAATCCTATAGAAAATATGGAATGGGATTTTTCGATTACAGGCGATTGCAACACACCTTGGGAGTAATGTTAATGATTTGAAAGAGGAAGTGCCTATCTTTTAGATTACATGCTGTATCATACAGATGCTTGTGTATGTTGTAATATTGTAAAAAATTTACATCGAATAGCCGACTAAGCAAGCAAATAATATCTCTCGTTGAACAATCTCTTTCAATCTTTCTACACTATTTTCCTCATCATCGTTATAAATTACGCAACGTTATCTAAATATATATGTAGTATCGCGTAAGTACACGAGCATGGCACTATTCATCAATTAACCATGGTCAGTATAGTCTCAAATAGTTTGTTTCCATAAACTTTAATGATTAAATACTTTGATGTTCGTTTTCCTCAAAATATATATGAAACATTGAAGTACATTAAAATTTATTTTCTATGTAGTAATTAAATAATTAGACGATTTGAGTTTCGATCTAGCGTAATCTGCGAGCGATCAGATAGGTGTACTTATTTTGTTTCGATTTGATTACATTTGTGATATGCGATATGGCGGAGCGAGTAATTTGCGAATATCGAATGTCCGAGTGTCGAATGAGAAAGATCAAATTTTGAACGTTTATGTTAGAATATCGATTGTGATTACAGTGACGAGCAAAAGTGTAAACGCAGTCTTCTACTACTTCGCGTTCATCAAATTCAACAGAATTAACAACAGAAAGTAAATTATTTTGTAAAATGTTTAAACAATGTTCTTTGCACGTGATACCTTCGATTCGACATAAGGGACCAACACTCTCGTAGGTAAGCAACCCCAACACGTAATTGAACCACCCCCGAAATTCATAGTTTGTTTTATACCATTTGTTTGGTCGATATTTTCGGACCAAGTCCAGTACCAGGATCTTTCGTCGGATTCGAATCTGTTAATTTTTCTTTCGTCAGACCATATAACTGTTTTCCAATCTTCTGTCGTCCATTCTTTGTACGTATCAACAAATTTTTTTCTTAATTTAATATTTTTGTCAGAAAGAGCTGGTTTACGTTTCTTTTCTTTCGCTTTTAAACCAATTTTCACTTACTCCAACTTCTTGAGCGGCGGTTTTTGGTGTTTTGTGACTTTCAAACCGAATACGATGTGTAATTTCACGTGCCACTCTATCTGAAATATAGAATAAAAAATATACTATAGGTCTTTTTTATTCTCGCAACTATTGTATGACTGACGCCACATTTCTCTGCAATTTGCCGAAATGATAAACCTTTATCACATAATGAAACGATATTATTCTTTTTATCTTCTGTAAGTGGCTTCATTACGGATTATATCGAACGGTATAATATCGAACCAGAAATTATAAAAAATTTAATAGATAGTATGCCACGTAGACTCGGAGCAATAGGAAAAAAGAAAGGAAAGTGGAGAAAATATTAATTTTCAAACCTTAGGTCGACGAGCATAATTAAAGAGCAAAACTGTAAACATTGTTCCAAGTTCCTATTCTTGTAAAATATTCCATATATCGTTAATATTAATGAAAATAAACTATTTCATTTCGTCAATTAAATTCACCTTGTAATTATTATTACCTAAACCATACCGATGAGTTAAAAAATTAGTCGTATTATCGCCTTTTATACAAAACCAGCGGACTGTGTTTACATTTTTGCTGGTCACTGTATATATCTCAGGAGCAAAGCTACAAAAAAATGTTTCTACAAATGCTTTCTGTTGTAATACACAAAGAAACGTTAAGACAGTATACGTAATGTTCATCGTTTAACTCGAGAGCATTCTTATTCCAATCTATACTTAACGTATGATCTAACTTTGCCGAGTTTATAAAACAAACGAGTAACATCGATAGATAGGTCACCCACGGATTCGCTCAGCTAGCTTCTTTCCCGTCACTCGACTGAAAAATTCAACGAACGTCCGCACAGATCCTGGATATCCTACTTCCGTCATATTGTGCAGTAACAGTATACCTCTCTTTGCCCCCACGAAGAAACTGGACATTAAATTTTCACGGTTCAGTGCCATTGAACGCGAATTTTTCTGGAGAACTAGATCCACGATGACGACGCGACGGGGACGTCCCCGGGGGAGGCCGCGGGGGCCCTCGAAGAGGCCGCGCCGCATATGGCACGCGCAAACGGCTCGACGAGCTGCCAATTAAACAACCTACTCGTATCCTAATACACAGGTATGTACACGTGTACGCCACACCTTTGGCATGTCTTCTCTTCCGGTCACCGCTCTCACGACTATTGGTGGAAAAATGTAACGTGCCCCTGCACAATAGCGTCTTCTGTTTCGGGGGGTTCTGCCTCAAAGCTTCATGGGAGTCCACAGTAGTTCCTGAAGGAGTTTAATAACGTTCCTTTGTGCGATATGTTCGCCGAATGGAAGTAATGCTTGCAAACTTTGCAAATGGAATGGGTGAGTTGGAAATTTAAGGTTCCAGCGGATGATTTCGTTCGAGATGATATATTTTAACGTTCTTTAGGTTATCGACAGCTATTAGAAGATTTAGATTAAACGATCTAAACAAACGACGTAGATGGTTTAGTTTCACAAAGCTGCTTTAGGTATCCTGTGGGGGTAAACATCCACATGCTAACGTAATCTTTCGTAACAAAGATATAAAAATTTACCAAATGTCCCGTTGGATAAATTGTAGAACGAAGAATAAGATAAATAAAAAAAAACAAAGCTACTTTAATTTCGCATTTTCACGTTTAACAGTTGAAAGTTATATATCAAGTTATATACAATGGCTTCCTTTTAATCTTAAGTCAAAGTTAATCGTTAACGCGTTCTTAACTTCTTTAATTTTTTAAAATTCTTGCATTAATTATCTCGACAAACTAATTCTTTATTCGACAATTTTATATAAACGAGATTGTTTGCTTGTTAAATAAAAAATTAGTTTGTTGCAAAAAATTTCTATAGATACAAAGAGTTTCTCGTACATCATTGAAATATGCTTTCATCGTAGAGAGAAGTTTCAACCGTGTTAAATTTAAAAAATTGAACGCCATACACGTACTAATTAAGCTACTCCTACGGACGAAGGTAAGAGATTTTAGCATGTCCTCTTCCAAATTTCAATTTGCAAGAGAAAAATGATTAATACGAAAAGTATAATGGAATAGAGAACCACTAAGATATAGGAAGACAAGGTTGTTAGACCTTGATGATTTCGAAAAGGCGCTTCAGGCATCGCTTCTCCAGGATGTTGTCCGGGTAGAGAATATAAGGATCCACTCGACCGTAAAACGATTGGTTATATTTAGCATTGTTAAGAATGAATGGAAGTTCGTTGAAATTCGTTTCTCAAAGGGTTGCGCTGCTATGTTCTAAAAAAATGCGCTACTTGCCTGTGAATTCGTATTTTGAAAACCAGATCATTATTCATATAATTAAGATATTATGATCATTAAGATATAAATCTTAATGTTGATATTCTCGAACATGTGTAATGAAACATTACTTGAAAACGGGAGAAATTTTGTTTGATTAGGATCGTAACACGGAAATTACCCAGTTGTAAAACTTCCACACTTAAATTTTATTACCAATATTTTTCCTAAAAACACAAAACTATGCCTCTACGCTTTACTCATAAGACAATATGTTCACAAGATTTACCTGGCTCAAAAAGATTAGGAACCTGGACACCTTAAATCACCGTAACGGTTACGCTCAAAATTCACCCGAACTCTTTCACAATTGTTTATCCTTAGCGCTAATTAACGGCAATGATTTAGAAAATTTGTTAATGCGTTTTTAAACAAGAAACGCTCGTCGTTAGATAGTCGATATTGTTTATAATATATATATATAAATATATATATAATACTATATACAATAATATATGTATCGACTAGATACCGTTATATAAAACAATATCTTCGGATATGCATACGGTCGGGAGGCATACGCGATAAAGCAGTTACTGCTATACGATAATATTTAATTTAATGGGATATAAAACGAGAGAATGGAACGTTATAACGACGATCGAAACTCTGGAATAAGCACACATAACAAATATATCGGATAGTGGTAACAGGGCCAATTACCGTGCATAATTTTATAAAGCATTAAACTGTTGTGGCGATTGCATATTCGAGAGTTGAAAATTTAATGGTTCGAATAGATCAGCGGTTCCTTACTTTTGTTCACCACGGACTCCTTACAAATAATCTTTCGTCGTCGCGGACGTCCAGGAGCTAACTCAAGATTCAAATCGTCAACAACCGTCAAATTCGGAGGGAAGCGATTAAAAATATTTTTTAAAAACTCGTGGCATAACATTTTTATCAACTGAAATCTCCGCATAGTACACATACGATAAAGATCAATAAACGGTACATTCGATTATTTCTATTACGATAATTTTGCGAAGACGATATTATAGGAACTCGGCATGCTAGGTTTGCAGGATTACATGAAAGGCGTTTGATAGGTCTCCCTAGTAAAAATGTGATCGCTGATACGATCTTTCTCGCGTTTTACCCGTGTCACCTGCCGAGTTCTTCCACGCAAACTATTCGAAATAGACAACATCTTATCTGATGTCGAACACAATGAATTAACGAAGTATTATTACGCGGATTGAAATTTGACGCGCCAGATTGAGCGGCCGTGCTTGGTTCTTAACGAAACGCATTGAACACGAATCGGATCAAACGCGCAGGCACATAAAAATTTCTCAAATTAACAATGCAAACGGAATGCAAAGGGGGAATGTGTTCCTCCTGAAGATGGAGAATTTTTCGAAGAGTCGAAATAATGGTTCTATAACGTTTAACGAGACGATCGAATAATACGTATATAAAGCCCCGAGAAGAGCAGTTCTCCATGGTGCATTGGCGCATCTTAGAAAATTTTAGATGCACAGTTATGTAGGCGCAGTGGATGCATACAATGGCAAGCGGATAGGTGAATGTTGAGCCGAAGCTTATTAGATACGATCAGCTAGTGCTAGAAACGCGCATCTCATTATCGCTCAGGGAAGTATATATCACACATCTAATTAATAACCTGGAGCCCGAAGCATTTAACCCACGTAATAGCCTCCTAATTTCTAATTTCTAATAGCTTCTTTAAACTCCCAGGTAAACGCTTAAATCGCTTTTAATAATGAGATCATTTTTAAAATAACTGAAACAGTAATCCTGATTCGACATAAAATTAACCATAGCGTATCTGTGTGCTAGTTTGAATTTGCGGGTGATTTATATTGTAAGACGATCCAAAAGCCTTGACTGATTGATTCGTGGATTATAGCGAGTGTACAGTACGATAAAATATCGATGTGTGACCAGCCAGAAAGACTGTATTCGTGGACGTAAACCGTACTTGCAATACAGATATAATGTAAATTCGCTTTGGTACCAGAGAATTGCAGCTGGCCATTCTCCGAGATATTAATATTGATATTAATGTTAAGAAGAAACTTCAGAAAAACATACTTTTCCGTGACCATATGTCTTACTGCGTTTTGCTTGGTCTATTTTCATGGTCTTTCTTACATATTTCTTTTAATCCGTGTCGCATTGCTTTTTGTTACAATTTTCAATTTTATATTATTTAGCATAATCGTATTAGTAGTTTCGTTTATTACTGCTCTATTATGCAATTCTGTCAATTACAAAATATAGAGTAATTAGATATTATGGTACCGACGAATTTCACATATTATGTCAATATCTTTGTAAACAGTTACAGTTACAACAATGTCGACACAGTGACTTTTCCTGCAAGCAACAGCTGTTCAGAATAATATTCTATCACGCGAATTCAAAACGATAAATATCGAAATGTGCGCAATAAACATCGTACAGCTTCGTAGAACAATGAACCTGAGAGTATTTAATGTGCCTGTTTCATCATTTATGAAGATATTCAACTATGTCGGGGTTATAACACTCCATTAAGTTACACGATACACCGTAATAATTTGCGATTATGTACGTCTTAGATCTAATGAACTTATAATCTCGATTCTCGCTACGGGCTAAACCGTTAAACGTTAGCAGTTATTATTTGGAATAAACGAGCATCATGATAGTATCGTGGGTGTAGGAATATTTAGCGTAAGAAACTGATTTATCAACGTGATCGTTTTTCTCTGAATTCTTAAAATTATTTTATTTTATAATATTATTCAGTTTATGCAATTTTAATTAATATTAATTGTACTTTTCGATAATAGAAAATTCCAAACAGTTGTTGCCAATAAATGCGAGTTACCGACGTGTAAATAATCGTACATTCAATTAATAAAGTCTCGTTCTATCGTCCAGAAATTTATTTATCGCATGAATAATAACATTAACAAGATACTATGTATCTTTTTTGTGTTTTTCAGACACGTATCGATAATTCAGTATTATTAGGTTGTCTCAAAAGTTTCTTTCGTTTTGTAAGGAAATAATGGATGCACCATATTCTTTGTTTTATATTATTTCTGTCGAATAATATATGATCGTAATAATAGAAATAGAATAAAATGGATCGTACATGATTCAATAAAATAATATAAAACGAAAAGAGGATGTGCATCTATTATTTCTTTACAAAAAAAAAGAAATTTTCGGGACAACCTAATACAAAGAACACTAATGGCGCAGAAAGGAGAGCCGTACAAAAAGTCTTTCAACGCGGACAGGTTAACAGTGTCTCGCACCAATTTTGGTAAGGAGTCTCTCTACTTTTTTCTCTCTCAGTCTCAGTCATCTATGACACATTATATTACGAAACGATTCACCAAATTAGCCTAATGATAATTAAATGGGGGTAATTTAAGACTACGGCAGAACCTCAACGATACTGTATTGTTTCGTCGAAGAAATGTTAAAGTCTCGTCGAGCGATTTTTCGATCGTTACGACATGTTTACACTGATACTTCGCCATTTTTAATGGAAACTTTCCCATTATTGACGTAACGAATATCGCTGAACATTTACATCCGAGGCGAACTAAGGATACGTATTCGTAAAGTTACGTAATTTAAAGGCAGTCGTTCAATTCGCGATACTTTATTCGTAATTTGTTGTTTCAACGCGTTATAACTTTTACAATCCGAGTTCCGTTTTTCAACTACAAAATCTCTTCATTTGTCATTGAGTGAAATAGACCACAGCTCAAACTTTTATCACTTGTGCAGCTATTTATACACGATATTGCACCTACGATAATTGCACGCTTCGGAAGAGATAGTTTGTCATTGGCGAATAGGATATTCGGCACTTTTAAAACACTTATGTTCGAGACATTCCGAAAATAGAGGTTAACGTTATTTTGAATTAGTGGACAGTAATTATTTTAAACAACCTGCTCGTTCACACGCGACTGCAGCTTGCTGCGAAACTATTTCCGTTGAGGACACCCATTGCCACGATTAATTTCAGTTTTTCACGCAGCTGAAAGGGGCGCGCATGTAGTGAGTTAAAGGTGCATAAGATCCGGCGCAGCAGTTGGACGTGTGTAGTTTATGAGACTCTTCACCTGTCTATCGTTGCTCCCCTTCCTAGGCAGCTTTCATTTTTAACCTGTTAATTATTGTTTATAAGCCCAAACATGAATCACCCAACGGACGCAACGTGCTTCATCACTTTACGCGTTCGATGAACATTTATAAATTACATACATCGATAGAAATAAGGCAGTGGAGTGTATGAACAACTGTAAGTTAGAGTTGATTTAATATTTGGTGGAAGTGCCGCGATAAATAACCTCACCGTGTAACCAAAGGAATTATTTGGAACTAGGATCGTAGTGTATATGTATAAACTTTTAACTGTAGCCTGTAGCAAAATAATGGAACTTTACCGATAGAATATAGATATACGTTATTGATGCGTAATTTGAGATGTTTGTTATATATAGAGAGACGATAACAATAGAGACGATATTAAATACGAATTTCTCTTTCACAAAGGTCTTTTTCTAATTTCTTTCCAATTACTGAATCGAAAATTTATCCATGTTATTTCTATGTATATAATTTATTCATGTTATATAAAATTGCACCGAGTACAATACTGTAATATACTATCAACTATTTCTGCAAAAATTCAGATATAAATAAATAGCTTATAAACTCGCACATAATAAACCCGACTGATCTGTAGTTCGTAGTGAATCGTAACTAGATAGTTGTTTCAGTTGCTCCTTAATACGTGTCATTTCGTGTACGGTCGTCCGAACTTAAATATACCTAGTATGCAGGATTTCCGGAAGGTTCAGAGCGACATAATCTAGGATGGGTCTTTTGAAGGACATTTTATGAAGCATCCATTTTGATCCAGGTATCGAAATTTTCACCAAACTTTCTGCCTTACAGTTATTTCTATTATTTATGGTTTTACTTATTTAGTTGTTAACGCTAGGAAAAGTAGAAAGTATGTACGACCTTCGATTTTTGAAAATCTCATTAATCCTTACGTATGACAGAAGATCTGTGGTGTATCAAAATTATGATTGGTAATCTGATTGAATAAATTAAAATAAATTTTATAGCCGATAACGTTATTGTGAACATTTATCCAGTTATCGGTTCATGTTAATGACGAACAAAAGAAGCATTCCGGCTAAAAATAAATTCTGCCGTTGTTCTTGTAAATCGAGTGATAACAGCTTCATTTATCATCTTAAGGGTAATTAAGGAAATAAGGAAACTATCGTTAGCGTTAGCTGTCACGAGTATTAAAGAACGAAGCCCTATTCTTAGTTAAGCGAAAAACGAATCGAATAAAATTTAATCTACGTTGATATTTTAATAATATGTCCTTCGAAACAAACTTTTACATTCATACGCATAAATTGCACTACTGTGCATACACAGAATAATTTATTCTATTCTCTTTATTATCTTATCCAAATTCAGTTTACTTAGAACCCGCGACTCTTATCAAAAGTGTTTTCTCCCAATTAGCATTGTAACAGGGGATTTCCTGCCTAATTGGGTGATCTTAATTTTAATTAGCTAAAGGTGTCAGTGTACGTTTTGATCAGATATAAACCACGAATAAACAGAGCATGACTCATTAAAGCATTTGTCTTTTATCATCATAGGATAAATTATTCCCTATCTTATCCGATCGATATATTTCATGTAAAGTTATCTGAAAATTAAGATTCTCTGAAACGTATACGTACATACGTAAGAAAATGTGTACAATTCCTCTACCTATTGTTAATAACGATAATGACATTCGAACGAAATAAATACGTCCAACGAATGCGGACAAGTTCACGTTTTTGTAAATTTCAACTAGTAGTTCTGTGCTGATGACCTAAACAGGCCTTGGCAATATCGTGTTGTTCATACAAGTTACGCAAATTATACGCGTAAAAAGCGTCGAAATCGCTTAAATCGTCCGATTCATCATGGCTGACCACATGTGAGAAAGGCGTAGGCATTCGAGTTTCTTAAGCGACGATGTTCGTCCATACTCTATACCCACGCAACTCACGTTAGAACATTTTAGATTAGTGCCCCCAGATAACGCGCGCATGTACTCAGGGCCGTGTGTTACGAAGCAGAAATTGAATTTTCTTTGATCCCAATTTGGAGTTTCTTACATTCGATTCTCGATATGCGAAAGGTGAACAAACACGTTTGTGCATCACAAATGTGGAAAATTTTGCAACGATCGCAATTTATAATATGTAAATCAATTATTTAGCGACGATAATACGAATATCCGATCAACGTTTCTTTCGCTACGATCTTTACGTATAGACATTTCGCTACGTGGGCTGAGCTGTTTGTTAAATTATTTCGTTGCGATAATAGGATGTTTGGTATTTGGATCACAGCAACAGATTATCTTGTTCGATCGCGTTTTTTGATTCTAAACGAAGTCCGGCACAAATAACAGAATACGTATAACATAATGATATAAAAATTGGTGCATTGCGTATGAAACTGATATATATTACAGTTTTTCTTCCTAATAAAAGTAAGAATAGTAAGAATATTCTATATATTTATGAAAAATGTACTTTATTAAAACGGGCTTTAAATTATTTGAAGAAATAGATGGTTTATTTCTAATGATGCACATTTTGAGCTATGTATACTTTTTTCTGTGAACAATTATGCTTCTTTGTTCGGATCTATGTTCGAAAAACTTAAACATCGCATTTACATAATTTCAAAGAAACGTAATTGGATCGAGAAGAAGAACAACGATAACAAATCGATCCGCAAATGGCTTTTATCGGATATTTACGACACACGAGTTCGCAACTTGGCAGTATCGACAGAATAAATGTTAGGGTGTTAGAGAGTGTAACGAACTGAAGTTTCGAGTTTTTGAGATTGTATTTATATATACCAGCTTATAGCGCTTTGTACGAACGTTACTGTTATTCGAGACAATTGACGACCAAAGAGCCTAGAACCGCTCGTTTTTCGCTTTTTTGGCATTTTCGAGTCTGTACGAGACACATGGTGGTTTATATCGTATAAAATATAAGACACGTATGTATTTAATGAAGTGTTACGTATAATCCAACTCTAGAATTTTCTTACCTACGCAAGAATACAGGATGAGCCTATGGTAGGAACTGCATAGAATGCTTTTTGTCGAGCTCAAGGCCTCGGCGAGATGTGAATGAATCTAAAACCTGTTCCCCTCTGCTTCTTCTTACGTGTATTCCACCTTCTTTTAGAGAAGTCAGGCACAGGCAATAAGCTCGTTGAAAGCTGCCTTAGAACCGGGTTGAATCGAGTTTGTTGCACGGACTGAAATATAATCTACTTCGCGTGTATTGTCCACCGTGTAATCCTTTTTCTGCTGTCGAAGCTTCCTTTTCATACTACCTACTCGTGAAATGTTGACCGAATCGATGATTCGTGTTACTCGACGATCTCTCGAGTATCTTGTGGACTCTTCGGTTGAAAATGGCCGTAAAATTTTGTGTATATGTACCACGACCTGTTGCGAAACTATAGCTCGTGCATTGTCCAAGAAACTCTTCACACGAAGGAGAAATCACAATAATAACAGGTTCCAAACTGCTTTCAATACTTTCCCCAAATAATTATAGTGATATGGTTGTTATCATTCGTACCGAAAGCGACAACCTCTTTGTTCCATCGTGTTGTTTACAGCAGAAGATATTTAAAGTAGAAATGATTACAACTGAAAGTAAACTTTCGTCATACTGCAATTATAATAAGATCGTTGCAATAACTGCGACATCGTAATAAAAGCTAAGCCATTAAAAAGTCTACCCGAGAGTGAAAGAAAATAGCAGTGTTTGATAAGATCGGAACGATTCGGGCGCGAAGGAGGAAAAAGAAAAAGAAAAACGAACACTCGATGGAGAGTGCGAATGATTTACATACACTTTACACCACCTCTGTTTCCATCGAGTAAAACGCTATTCGCAAATACCTACTACGGATTACGGACTCTCTCAATTCCATGTCTTTACTCTCCCCACTCCAGAGCCCACGTGCATCGGTGCGTAGGCAACCCTGGCGTTTCTCGGTGCTGTCGCTGTCGCTGTCGCTCCACTCGCCAGTTTCGACAGAGTCGTGCCGGTGATCGCTTCTAGCAACTGATTCGTCAATTGGATACATCAGGAATACATAGTTCGATATCGCGTGAATCGGCGTCGAAATATTAATCATTGATCGAGTTCGGATCTCGAAAGTTTCCTTACCTTGTCGTGAAGCTAACAAAGTTTATTTACTCAGTGCTTTGCGACATACTCGTGACTCTTGGTCTCATGTCTTTTTATTATGCATTTCATTTAAGGAGCGTCTTCTAGTCAGAGGTGGGTTTCTCTTATACTTTCTTACATCTTTACTAGGCTTCTTCGTAAATCGCTTAATTCTGGTAACTAAGTTTCATTACAAAAACGTTTGATGTCGAACGAAGATTGACATTTGTCGACGGGTTATTTATTTTCTTATTTGTTCGTTATTATAGGATACAGGGCCGATGTATTGGTCCGTTGTAAGATATAATTAGAGAAACGTTTCATTCTTATTTTTCTTATGTGTTTATCAGAACTTTTAACTTGGAATTTGTTCCAAGTGCTACTTTGTTGCGACAACGCCATGTTTTGGGCCATTTACAAACGACTTGGCTCGCGTTCAGAGCAGTTTGTATCGATGTTTACACGAACAGTTCTAAACTTCGACATTAATTAAAGCCTGGCTGGAATTTTAGCCCTCCCGTTCTGTTCAAATATCTCACGTTAAATTAAGAAACTTTTATCTTCTTGGTTAATAGCATCATAAAGTTCTTGTTTCTGTGTGCGAAGAGAGAGCCTTCACAGAGACGCGTTCTAAATATGGATCCTTGTTTAAAGATTTATGTAGCAGATTTTCAAGAAGTAATATTCCTAGTTTTCTTCTGTGTTTCGTTTCTAAGAGGAACTTCGCCTAGTAACCGAAGTTCCTTTGTTAATTCACGATCAATTAACAAAGCACTCACGACATGTCTCGCCATTCTCTTTATTTTTGATAATACCGATGTTGCTGAATTTTTTGTCCTTAGAACATATGGATATATGGATCTATCGCTATATAAAAACGTGTCATTTTAACCCAAGAACAATATCCTTTTATTGGAATTTCAGTTTCTACTAGAAATAGGAATTCTTCGCTTTACGAATTGTTTACATGAAACTGGATGCCGAGAGACGGTTGGCCTTGAAGACTACAAAATAAAATTTCGAGTTTATTAGCTGATTTACAGCGTATAAATAGCATGCTATGTCCCTATAAATCGAATAGACAAACAGGCAAGTGGGTTTTTATTTTTTCAATGGATAGAACTGTATGCATACTCCCGTGTAATTAGAAATTAGTCTTAAAACATTATTAAGCCCTAGCACGTTACATAATTTGTTAAACATTTTAAGAAAATGTAGCAACGATGATCTCTGATTATTCTTCTGAGAAAAAATACAAATGCGTTTCTGCGTTTCATTGACTGATGTTTAAGGGTTGTTGATTTGGCAAATACCTATGTACATCCTAATATATGGTATAAACTATAGAAGATGCATTCAATACATCCGCGTCAATTATAATCATAGTAACCAACGATAAATCATAGGCGAATTCTTTTCCGTGAAATGAATTCATGGATTCGCGAAATTGGAAATGCATTTTAATTATTAATCACTCGTCGTGAAAAGTATTCTTTTAAATTATCTTACTGTTAACGCTAGTAGCCACTATTTAATCATTTGCAAATCTTTTTACTAGAGAATTGAAATATAATCTAATTTCGGAACGATACATTTTTGAATAGTTAATTTAAAGATTTTAGTAATTAAAGCGATTGAAAAATTTTTCTGTCTATTTTTTTTTAAATCTAACGCTGATTCTAACGTACATGTAGTAATTCCAAGCAATAAAAATTAACCTTTGAAGCAGAATCATTTCAATATATATGGGTTATTATTATAACGAAAGAAAGGTTGGGGAATTTTTACGTGATTCAACTATTTTAAAACAGGTATAGCGGCTATTGTATATACATATACAAAACTATTTCGCCAAAACAATAGAGCAAAACAGTAGAACTGTTGACACTATGTACAATGGTTACACATGGTTTGGGTAAATATTTTTCAACGTTGCACCGAACAACCGTTGTCATCACATTGTGTCCCAAAGCGCGATGCTACTTGAATCGATAGAATCAGTTACGAATTCGCTTACCTCGAGGTCGCGCGTTTCGCAAAAAAATATTTATATAGACCAAACAGATTTTTCGAAGTAAAAATTATTTCTTTTTAACAGGTACGATAAAAGCAGGCGATATAAAGTATATCACGATTATGATATTATGTAATATCATTGTCGCTTTACACAATGAAAAATAAGGATTTTTATATACCGGTTGAAAGTGACGTCCTTGATTTTTTGGAACTGATAGATTGTCGTCTAGATCGATTCGATTCAAATGTTAAGCCGGTAAGTCGATGCAGCTTATGCGACGAACAATGAACGGCAATTTGTATGTAAAAAAAATGACGAATGAGCGTATAATGGATGGTCTTACAGTTAGATGTAGGGACAGGGAGATTATTTCTTATGTTGGCAGCGCAAAACCACACGACGTTAGAGAAAATTGTATTGTACGATTGCTGATCCTTATTCTTAGGTTGCCAACTTAGGTATCAAACGATACACGTCCCCTTTGTATGGGCGTTAATGACGGTCGCGACCCCTTGTTTCATACAGTCTTTTTACAATTAGACCCAACTCAGTGAGTAGCAATCGCGTTCTCCTTTCCATATCCGATTTTTATTGCTCCACGCTTTCAGCTGCTTGGTCATATTTATCCTGTTTAGTGTGCTCTGCGTTAACGAGCTTCGACTGGATCGAGGAATAGCTTCCCTGACGTCAAATGTTGAGATCCTGTAGTTAGTCGAATCACAATTTACGTCATCCGGTAACATTCCCAAATTATTTCCCAAATGGCATATCTCGAACGTAAAGAATATATAGTATATTCTTTCTTGGAATGTTTCTAGACACAAACGTATCTTGATTAAAGTCTTGTTCGACTTTGTATCCTTCGATACGTCGTAATTTGATTTTTCTGTAAGACGGTGTAAAAAGACCTAAGTAATTTCGGGCCTTTACAGGCCCTAAAGACTTCTAAGAAGAGATAATCACCGACGCTGGCTCGTTATGTATATCGCAAAGACGATTAGGGTGTCCTTTGAAATAAAGCGGGCATCAATGTCGGCCGTATTGATGCAGGTTATTCTATAGCGGCGTCAGAGGGGAGAAAGAACGAACGAACGGTGATTTCGCCAGGCAACCTGAACTCACCTGGGTAGATTTGTCGATCGATGACGTCATCCTCGACGACTCGACGAAACAGCCACTCCTGTATGTACCTACCTGCGGTCGTGTACGCGTGTTCAATGCTTGTGAATAAAAAAGGATGAAGCGGACGGCAACGAAGAGGCACGGCGAAGCTAGCCAATCGGGCAACGAACTCTCTGCTAGCTGATACACCTCTTTCTCTTCATCCTCTCTCACTCTTGTTCTCTCTACAGCCTTGTCTCTTTTTCTCTTTGTCCTGCTTTCGCTTCGTCCTGACTCTTTCTCGATTCCGCGACTGTTCCCTTCGCTCGTTCTTCCTCTCTTTCCATTTCGTCTCGACTCCCGTCTTCGACCTTCTTTGTCCCGATCTAATCTCGTGATCTCCATCTGACCTTCCTCTGGCGGAACCACGAACGTGTGTCATCCGGGCCCTAGATAACAGCGAGCAAATGAGAAGTTATCGCAGGTGCTGCTAGCGTTAATAAAAGGCCAGAGCTGCCACACGGTTGGCCTAGGTGTGGTCACGTTTGATAATGGATCAGGATGAATTTATTCAGAATAAAAGGAGAGGGGGAGGGGTTCTAATTGCACGACACTTGCGAAGTGTTTTTCGGAGATACTTTTACTGATACTGTTTTCCAGACAGTGTTGGAAATATATAGATACTGTATAGTGATATCGACTGAAGTGTAGGGGTTCGTTCGTTGATTCAAATGACGTAGAAATGATTAGATCGTTACAGATGAAATTCTCCATTAAAATTTCCTACGTTTATAGATTCATCGAAAACGCATTTAATCCGTAGCCGATTAGGCGTACCATTAACTGCCGATTAGAATATTTCTCTTGTACGAACGTGCTAACATCAATTTTAATAATCGTACACTCGTTGCTTTCACGTGTAAGGTATGAACATTAACGTCTCGCGGAAAGACTGATTTTATGATACGTCGAGTTACGCTCGTCAAATGCTGGAAGATTCGTTACAAAGTCGCAGAAATTATGAATAACGTTAGCGGTTGGACAATAACGGACAAAATTAAGCGGAATGAAGAGACTTGTAATTACGCGACGCATTTCAAAAATATTCGAGAAACCGGCACCACCTTGAGGTTTCTTCAGATGCTGTAATACATGTTCTTTATCCGTTGAATCTCGGTCGTGTTTCTCGTATAATTAAAACTGATAGTGCAGTTCTATGAACGTTATAATGCCGACTAACGTTCTAATTATGCGGCTTTTGTAAGTAAACACTGGTGATTTTGTTTCTTCAGCGTGGGCATTAGCGTTGTTACGTCGTTACCTTTTTTCCATGCGATTCGCTATACTGCCGTTATTTAGTCATGGACGTTATATTACACAAATATTTGAAAAAGATGTTGCATGATAGCACTACTTTAATTATTTTTTCATATTTCTTCGAGTATTTGTATTTTCATTACCGTTCTCGTGAGATCCCGTGAGACGGAAATTTAAATGCTCGTTTTAACTGAAATTAAAAGCTAATCTCTAAGTGAAGCGATGATTGAAGTCTGAAAACTAAAACAAACGCTAAATAATAAAAAGTGCTTCCCGGAATGCGCGATTTTTGACGACTCTTTAGGATTTGAAGCAGATTTTCCGGTAGTGCCAGCGAATCAAGTTAGATTATCTTATCGACTGACTGGCAGGGTATAAATTATATTTTTATCATACGAAATTTCTCATTATAATACTTGAGAATTCTTGATTGACAAATTTCTAGTCATACAGCGCTCCAAACGCCCTACATCGAGCTATGCTAATAACAGGTAATAATCGCTGTTCAAATTTGAGGCATCACGATCCATCTAGTGAAATTATTGGCACGTATCGTACGATTCGTCGTAAATTCCACGACGAGAGCAGAATTACCATATCCATTCGGTATAATGGGTCGATCCATTTAAAAAAGTACCACCGTGCCATTTTACATGAAAGCAACGTACCTGAACGGTATGCTCGCTGATCGTTTCTCTCCGCCAGCGTATTTAATGCGTCTCCTTAATTACACATACACAAAGCGATCGTTAGCGCGAAACGGTACAATTATGGGACGACCCTAGGCTAAACTTTATTCCGTAAAGATAGGTAATTGCGTCTATATAGCACGTGTCATGCTTATGAGCTGCTTCTTTGCAAATAAAATTATCCGTACGCGTATTCTAACTTTCCTTTCGCAGCCACATGCCACGGTCTGAATAAACGTTACGGGGAGATACATTGCGCGAGAATTAAGCGAATTAAAATGGTGTAGAACGTAGGTAGCATTGTTACATGATAATTGAATTTGTTGTTTAATGATAGTGTAACGATATAACGACGATATTAAGGTGTATGTTATACCGGTACAAACGCGTTCGCGGTATTTGCTCTTGTTACGTTAATACGTAATAGCTCGTTTGGTTAATTGCGTAAGTACGTTATTCCTTTAGGGAGATTTACGGCGCACGGTTAGCAGTTGAGAACTAGCTTCGTTAAAAGCGGAGCACAATGGCACAATGGAAGCTAGGCTAATGATTTCACGTAGGATGTAATTAGTGCGTGATACTATTGTGACGATGCGTAAATGTAAGGTGGCTGGAGCTTCTGCCGTTTATTCAAAATTCTGATCGTGATCAATGGATAGAATTAAATGCCAGAGGCGACCATTTTCTTTGCGAACACATATATCAATGGCGGATAGATTATCTTGCCGTTTGATATTTCTTATCGGAATAAGATCTCGATGAAAACGTGACCAGATGAGAGAGAGAGAGAGGGGGGGAGAGGGGTAGTAGGGGATGGGGAGAGAGGAGAGCGTATGGTAGCAGTAATGGTTTAAATGGGAAAAACGGTAATTACGAGGCAAATTCTGACGATGAGTCACCAAAGTTCTATGGAAACACGATCGCAGCCCACCTGACCGAATAATAGAAATTATTTCCATCGACGATCGACGTAATTGCAAAAAAGATGCAAGCTCTTGAAAAAGGTCTTCAGCCAACGGCCACCTGACCTCGTATATACCTGCCCCTATGGGAACCTGTCCTTTGGCAGCCCATGGTTAGGGTTTCTAGTGTGCTATGGAACAGATGTCGATTATCCTCCCTCTTTGTCGTTCTTGTGTACACCTCGCGTACGTTGCCTACGATTCTCCCACGCTGAACCTATCCCCATCCGTTTTCCCTTTCTTCTTTTTCCTTCTTCTTTTTATTATGTTCTTTTTCTATTCAGCGTTTGCACCGAATCCATTCAACGTACATGCCGCCGTTAGAGTTGATTCTCAACCAACTGCTTCGAAAATCGTCCGCGCGATGATCGACAATTGTTGTCAGATTATTAATTGACAACAGACGTTTAATTGTCACGTGTAATGGTACCACCGGCATGGCGCACGATTTCTAATCCCTGTCTCGATAAAATCGACACTTTTTATTTCACGAGATCGAATCTATTTTACTCGTAGTTTAAATCATGGAATTTTTATTGTTTTTCCCGTCTTTCTCTGCTCGTTCTAATATTACTCAACGCTTCTACGATATGTTTCTCACAAATTCAATCAGCGATTAATTCGAAGAACTACATGATTCGCAGCTCCGATCAGTTGCTAGCGAGGACTTCCGGTTTCGTGGGGGCTCAAGACGAGCTCGTGCAACCCGCCTCCACCAATATACTCAACAATGAATCGCCAGGTAACGATCTTGCCGCTACGTAATATTTTACATGCATAGCTACGAGTTCACACCAGCCGCGTTAATTCTCGTAAGCCGAGCACGTCTCATCTACAATTTCCGCGATTCTCCCACGTTGGAACGAACATTGTTCGTTTTTCGAGTTCTCGGGACAAGGCAAACGCGAAACAAGCACATCCTGGTTCGTGAGTTTACATAAATCCATCGCGTTTCGCTTATCCTGAAAGCTCTTGGATCTCCTGCATCTCTCGTCTCTTTTTCGCTTTTTCACTATCAATTTTTTTTTCAATATCTCTGCTCAACTCGCTCTCCTCTTCGACGTGTTTGTTTGACACAACGTAAGAAAGTAGCAGTCTGTTATCAGAGAATTCGGAGTAGAAGACAAAGAGGCAAATTTTCATTGATTCGTTCCGATGGTCAACGATAGCAATCGTTTCAATGGTCCATGCCTACCCAATATCTCTTCTTTGTTTAAAATGTGGACGAACTTTATAAACGCATATTATTCTATAGAAATGGAGTAGCGTCCACTCGGTGTCTGAATCGCTCGCTTTGTTCTTTCGTACAGCAACCAGTGAAAACGTGATTTCACGTTGAAGGTTTTTACCAGATGTATGACAGGAGTTGCATAAGAAATCGAGCAATCAAATAAAATGTTACGTGTTGAGATACGGATGCGATACATGTACATCGCTTTTCGTATGTTTATGGTTAGGAATGGGAACTTGTTAACTTTATGGAGTCGAATAATGTACATGAAGTAATTTGCAGATAAAATTGGTCTTATTAGGGATTGTTTATTAATAGGTAAGTTGTCAAGCTATGCACATTTGCAAACAATATTTCATCTATTTTTATTTTCCATCAAATTTATTGAGTTGGCAACTAAGTGATTGCGTATTTTAAATAGTATTTTTTAATAAGAAGGATAATTCAAAATTTTTGCTTAAAAATATAACTATTCAATTAGGTATTGCCCGTTTTCGTCGATGACCTTTTGCCACCTTTCAGGTAGTGTCATAATTCTACGTCCATAAAACTTTCGATTTTTGCCAGCAAAAAACTGAATTAAATGTGATTTTACATCATCAGCGTCATTAAAAATTTTACCATTTAAGAAGTTCTGCATGGAACGAAATAAATGGTAATTCGAAGGCGCAAGGTCAGGGCTATATGGTGGATGTGACAACACATCCCTATCTAGTTCCAATAATTTTTGGCGAGTGACCAAAGATTTGTGGGGCTTTGCATTATCATGCTGGAAAACAACACCTTCACGATTTGCCACTTCTGGCCGCTTTTCTTGAACTGCATCGCTCAGTTTGGCGAGTTGTCGAATGTACACGTTTGAATTAATCGTTCGGTTTCTTGGTAAAAGTTCAAAGAACAGAATTCCTTCATAATCCCACCAAACTGACAACATAATCTTTTTTGGCGAATCTCAGCTTTTGGTGTCGTCTGGACTGGTTCGCCTTGCAACACCCACGATCTTTCCCGATTAACGTTGGTATAAACTATCCACTTTTCGTCGACAGTAATCGGTCGTTTCAGAAATGTATCAATTTCGTTGCGTTTCAGAAGCGAATCGCAGTTGATAATGCTTTGCGTCAAATGAATTCCCTTAAGCTGATGAGGGACCCGTAAATCGAGTTTCTTGACATAGCCAAGCTGTTTTAATTGTTTTTTAATGCACGTATGCGATACATTGAGCTTCTCTGCAATCTCACGCGTTGTGCTATGACGATCTGAATCGATAATGGTCTTGATATGGGTCTCATCAACTTCAGTTGGACGGCCAGATCGTCGAACACTTTTCAGTGAAAAATCACCACGAAATTTGCTCATTCCCATGTACGGCACAGACTTCTTGTGCGCTTGCGACGCGTTCTTGCCTTTTCCGAAATAATACAATAAAATGTGTCTGAAATGCGCGTCTCGTTCTTTCATTTTTAAATTGGGATTGAAACGAAACTAAATAACTGATCGATACAATTTTTTTACCTCAATTAAAAATGGAAGTCCAAACAACAAGAAAACAATATAGGTTAGGTGCTTTGAACACGTTGACAAAACAAAAGAACGTGCTAAGACCACCTATCCAAAATCCGCAATCACTTAGTTGCCAACCCAAACATTCTCGATTAATATTACCGTCTCATGGAAATACTCGGTCCTTTTCCTCGTATCCTGCTTAAATATCTCGACGAGATAACCGTCGCAGTAAGTTAAAAAGTTAAATGCAAGGACAGCCTGTGTCTTCTAGATCATGACACGATTCTCATCGGGGCGAATGATCGCATTAGATTTGGTTCGTTTAAGACGGAATGTAGGCCTGTTGATGAAAATTCCCAGCGATCGAGAATGCTGGCTTCTTCGGTACACATTTACGTTGCTTAATAAAAAAAAAAAGAAAAAAGAAAAAAAAAGACGCGTCGCATCGCGTTCCTGGAACACGTTTGCCAGCGTTCATTCAACGCCTCGTACTTCGCTTGCAACGGGCTAAAGTAAAAAGTTGTAATTATCACTGACTACTCTGAACGATTGCACAAACATTCTGTTGCCATCGTGCTGGCTACTAACGAGGTACGTCCACCGCGTGTTCGATTTCTGTGAAACTTGGCATGCCTGTTAAATAAGAGGAATATAAGGAACGCGTACTTATACGAGTTGCTCTTCAGCAAGTACCGCGATTGAATACAGGAGACGTGGAATATGTAGTAGTTTGAAGTCTTGTATTTCTGCCATTACATAAAATTTATCGAAGATAGCGTTGCTTGGATTAGCTGGTATGCAGAAATACGTACTGCATATGGAAAGTGACGTTGAATATCTTGCGATATTCCTGATATCTTGAAATTTCTATACGAGATTCTCTGTAATATCACTTTTATTATCTTATTGTTTCTTTCTTATTTTTTCCTTCTTATCTTATTGTTAAACACGCGAGGCGTTTGTTAAACCTTTGTTGTTTCAATTTTATCATATTCCATATTCGGTTAACTATATCGATTGCATCGATCTAAAAACATTCCGCGATAAAACATATTTATCAAGCCGTTAGATCCTCGCGAACATTCCAATCCGACATTCCAAAACGACATTTTCATCCGTCGATTAAATTAAAAACGGAGAACGTGGTCTCCGATCTGGCACGATTCTTGGATCGGCAAACCTGCTTTCTACGCGAGTCGACTCGCTGTGGGCTATGGCGATTCTTTCGAAAAAGAGACCAGTCGAGGACAAGCGGTCGATGTTCGAAATCGCGAATCTGTGTCAGACGACGAACATGTTCGAGGACGCTGGGAATCTCATAGTTTTACTTTCTACGGTGCAAGTAAACGAAAAAAGAAAGCAGATAAAAGATTAAAAGCAAGGAAGCAAGACGACGATGACGACGACGACGACGACGATCGAAATACCGTGACACCAATTTCGTTCGGCTGGTTGTCCCGTGGATAACGACGAATCATCGAATCGAATATCGATTTATCCTTTAGCTTATACACGGTGCACGCAGTAACCGTGTGTTAACATCGGATGGTATATCGAGTAATAAAATGGAACCGGTTCTTCGAATTCGCAAAAGGAAAGATGCATTTTCTGCGCTCGTCATCGTCCACGCAGAGATGCTCATTTTTGCGGCAAATATGGAAGAGAAGATCGCTGAATTCGGCTGGTTATGCCAGAGTTAGAAAGAATTAGAAATTAAACTAGAATTGTGTTATCAATTATGAATCGCGTATCGCACTAGGACAGCGAGAAACGTTACGTCTCGCGCCGAAAAAATTAAATTTGGCCAATGTTATTGAAGTTTAAGGGATTTGTTAATAAATTAAAGCGATATGGGAAAATGATGGGGGAAAAGAGTATCGAGTGAAAGGAGCCGGGTCGAAAGTATAGTACGCGAAATATAATTTTTGGAGACTTTTACTTGGCTAAAGTTCGCTTGAAAGCTTAGGTCTTCGACTTGGAATAATTTCCTCGAGTCCTATTACAAACGGTGATTATATTTTGAAACAGAATAGACAATGGGCTCTAACGAAGGCCGGCAGCGGCACTTTAAACCAAGTTATGCACGTTCATCGTCAATTGCAGCGACCATTCATGTTCTCATGCATTGCAAGCTGTGAAAGTCAATCAGATGACGCAGCTATTTTCGTCTTACCTCCGGCAAATAATGGTTTACGTACTTTCAATTTCTTCCATACTCTGTTACCTGACAACGAGAAATTTTTGAAATCATCAGTTCGAGTAATGCTCTTGCCTCTCTTTGATAAAAAAAAAGACATTATCTAAGTTGCTCGATATTTCGTAATCGAAACATTCGCGAATGATTTTAGTCCACCTGGTATAAACTTCCAAAGTTTCTTCTCTCAGGTGAAAAGCACAATCGTACGTAGTCTGCGAAATAGAATAGTCGTCAACGGTTGTAGAAACAAATCAGTGGCTGATTAGTAATGGAACATCTTAGGACTGGACCGGTACGTTTCGCGAACAAACGACTATCGCGATCTTCTCGCGTGAATTTTTCTCTGGGCGCCTGTCGAACATCAGAGACCCAATCACCCACATTTTACGGTCAACTTACTTTCGCTGGTTCCAATAGCGTAGCTCCACAGCTGCATGCAAATGCATGCAGCAATACGTGCGCCGCTTTTAACCTCTTGCACCTCGGTTCGTAACCAAAGGATGCGAGGGTGGCCACGTACCCGAGCGGATGTAACGTGTAAAAATATTGCCGCTAACACACCGTTCGATGAGTTTTCGCGTTTGTCCACTGCTCCAGCCATGACGCATCAACGACTTGCCTCGGCGAACACGAATTCATGGACAAACTTGAGAAAAATTGATTTGCGCGTAAGTCTTTAATCCCATAGCATCGATGTATCGTTATTACGTTTTTAGTTACAACAGGTCCTCGTAAAATTACCATGTTTCGTGAATTTTCCCAAAGACACGCTCACAATGTTACTCGTTCTCGTTTCGAATAAAACCGATATTTGAATACTATTGTATTCAATTGTTGTATTGTTGTATATTGATAGCAAATTATTATTTGCTATCAAGTAGAAAACTAAGTCGTAATCGTTAATTGTACCGGATCGTCCGAACGACTCGTTAGTTAATAACTATCTCGAGACACGGGCTGGAACATGGGACTCGCGCAACCGCGCCATACGCCGTATTTCATATTTTCCAGCGTATAGCTGGCCCGTGCAGACACGCGGCCATATAGCGTTCCGATCGAGGCGGATTTCTCGCACGGGCTGCCAGCGTGTACGTACGCACGCGGCTGCTTCGAAGGCATGTCCAAAGCACGTCTAAACGTCGACTGGAATAAAGTCCGGTATGCACCCGGCCGTAACTGTAATGCATCTCGCGTCACCTATGATCTCGCACCGTTATGTTACCTTGAAATAGGTGAGTAGCCAGTTGGTGGCTGCGGCTCGACCCGTAAACCCGACCTGCAAATTCGAACCGCAAACTTAGCTCAACTGTTTGATGAATGACAGATATTCGTTGTTGAAAGCGAACCGACGCTTACGGTTCCGTGTGAAGCGGAAAAAAAGCTAGAACAGGCGGAAAAAACGAGAGCGTGGAAGAGAGACGAACGCGCGACGGGAAGCTGGCTCGACAGGAAGCGGCCGTTTCCGGTGTTCGGGACGACATCCTCATGATGAATCTATTTCCGAAGGAGAAACAGGCGGGGGCGAGACTCGTGGCTGACTGGTGGGGACGTGGAATGGAGTTTTCGGTGCACGATCGTATGAATGAAAAGTCGAGTCGAAGAGGAAGCCAATCAGCTGGTGCATCGTGTCTGGCTTCGTTCTACCTCGCTGGCTTTTCTCAAAGGCGGCGCGTGGGTGTCGCTTTTCCTTCTTTCTAACTCGACGAGATTTAATCGGTGGCTCTGGCCAGTCGCGTTACGTGTTACCGCGTTTCCAAGTAATCGCGACGATCGAACGAATTTATCGATGTGTCGTTGTTTCGATACGCGCCGTTGTTATTCTCCGCCACAAGTTGCATAAATGATGACGATGACGGGTCGTCGGTATTTTGATTTCGGCTGGTTTGTAGCGTGAGAGAAGGGCGTTGAGAAGAATGGAGAGACGTGGAAGCAGCCTTGACGTTGCTCGTGGGATTTGGGCAATGGGACGGATTAAAACGAAGGTGATATCTCTTCTTGATTCGTCTAGCTATAGTGGAGTGGATTAGAAAGACGTTTGCGACGCCTTCGATGTATTACATCTGGGGAGGACTTGAACTGCTAGGAATTGTTGTTTCGTATAGGCATTTACGTTCTATCGTGGCGTTTGTAGCGTGATGGTTAAAAGTCGAGCTAAATGTATGAGTCATATACATATATAGTGACGAGCAAAAGTGTAAACCCAGTCCACTAGTTTTGTATAAAAGGCGATAATACGGCTAATTTTTTAATTCATCGGTATGGTTTAGGTAATAATAATTACAAGTTAAATGTGATTAACAAAACGTAGCAATTTATTTTTATTAATATTAACGATATATGAAATATTTTACAAGAATAGAAACTTGGAATAATGTTTACAGTTTTGCACTTTAATTATGCTCGTCGAACTAAGGTTTAAAAATTAATATTTCCTCCATTTTCATTTATTTTTTTCGTATTGCTTCGTGTCTACGTGGCATACTATCTATACAATTTTTAATAATTTCTGATTCGATATTATACCATCCCTGCTGTGTTTGGTTCCATAGCTAACGAACCCCTTTCATCATACTTTGCCAGTCTTTTTTTCACGATGGATCACAAATTCTCGATCGGATTCATATTCGGACTTTGTGCCGGCCATTTCATCACAGAAAACTTCTGATTTTGTAACCAGTTTTTACTACTTTTGCAGTATGCTTAGGGTCCCCGTCTTGTTGAAATACTACTTCGCGTTCATCAAATCCAACAGAATTAACAACAGAAGGTAAATTATTTTGTAATACGTGATACCTTCGATTCGACATAAGGGACCAACACCCTTGTGAGTAAAGCAACCCCAACACGTAATTGAACCATCCCCGAACTTCATAGTTTGTTTTATACCATTTGTTTGATCGATATTTTCGGACCAAGTCCAGTACCAGGATCTTCCGTCGGATTCGTATGTTAATTTTTCTTTCGTCAGACCATATGACTCTTTTCCAATCTTCTGTCGTCCATTCTTTGTACGTATCAATAAATTTTTTCGTAATTTAATATTTTTGTCCGAAAGAACTGGTTTACGTTTCCTTTCTTTAAACCAGTTTTCTTTAAAGAGCGACGAATGGTCCATTCGCTAGGACTTACTTCAACTTCCTGAGGGGCAGCTTTTGGTATTTCGTGACTTTCAAACCGAAAACGATGTGCAATTTCACGTGCCACTCTATCTGAAATAAGAAATATTAATTTTCAAAGCTTAGTTCGACGAGCATAATTAAAGTGCAAAACTGTAAATATTGTTCCAAGGCCCTATTCTTGTAAAATATTCTAAATATCGTTAATATTAATGAAAGTAAAGTGTTACGATTTGTTAATTAGCTGCATCTTGTAATTATTATTGCCTAAACCGTAGCGATGAATTAAAAAATTGGCCGTGTTATCGCCTTTTATACAAATCTAAAGGACTGTGTTTATATTTTTGCTCGTCACTGTATAACTAGGAGCATTATTTGGATTTTTTGTGAAAATCAAGATTCGTGTTGAAACGCCCGTATCGAATGGATCGGTAGATTTGCCGCATTCAAAGGCCCCGGCATTCTATGTTTTATATTATGAGTATAACGTTCGTTTGAAAAAAGACTATTAGACGCCTTAATTCGACTCGAGGAAGCGCAAGAAGATTTATAACTGGTGGGCAAAAAATGGTAATTACCTTTGCAATCTGAAACGTCTGTCTCGACCGTAAGGTAATGATATGTTTGAAAAGCGAGATACAACTTAAATATAGTCTGGCGAAAGTCGGGAGAAATTTTATTAATACTCGTTGATATTGTTCGTCGTTCGATTAAAAAACGCGCTAATCTCGCCCGTATCGTGCTCCCGAGCGCTCGTACTCGCGGAGAAAGCTCGAGTTAATTTTTAATTTTAATAAAACAGCCATGGAAAGTTACAGAACAACCCCGAGATATTAAATTAACTATAAGCGTAACGTCAAGTAGAAATGCGTGGTACTCGTTGGAATTATCAGCAGTTGCGACACGAACTGAATCACACTCGTTGTAAATAACGTTGTAAATAACGTTGTAAATAACGTTGTAAATAACGTTGTAATGATAGCGTAAAAAGATTTCATTGCGTTTTCACCAGTAGTTGATGTAGCAGTGTCTGATACGAAAATGAGAAATTCTCACTTTAAGAGAAGTTAACGCATAATATTTGAACAGGTACGGATCTGATTTGCTTTGCAACTATAGTTGGTCGACAGACGCGATCCGCGAACGACCATCTTCCGAAGAGCGTCGTAATTGCGACCGGATGCGTGGAACGTCTCGAACGCGGCGCGTACGTGCGCGCTTCGTCTAGGAAAAATGCGCGCCACTTCGTCGCGACATGTGCTCTATGTGATATACGCTTATACGGCAGGCCTGGACACGTGGGCAACGCTACATGCGCTTTTTTCCCCTGTCTCCACACCCTGTTCCCTCTTCTCCAATCCCAGAACACTGTGCCGGTGCTGCCTACGTAACGGGTGACACTTATCAAACCGATTGGAATAAATTGGCGAAAGAAATTGAGCAACGTTTCGAAAATTTTTCCTTGAAATTTCATCGTAAAGCATAATTTTGATTCGAAGCTTTAGAAGAATATACGCGTTTAACACAATGAACGCCGAGAAATACTACTTACGTAATCGACTAATACTACTTACATAATTCGTATGGGCAATATTTTTAGACGATATGCAAAACAGATCGAAGCAGTTCGCTTTAATGGCCCATAAATTCGTAAATTGCGTTGCTTCGTACGCTGACATAAATAACACGTTTTCTCTCTGTTTTATTTTTGTCAATTCACGAATCAGGGAAAATTTATGTTTAATATCTTATGTTTGATAGCTGTAGCAGCCTTATAAACGACAAGAAGCTCTTTAACCTCGATGTTACTAATATACGTTAACGTCGTGGTTTTCAGTGGTCGTATTAATTCTCGTCGGTTATGATTAATAGAAATAATCATGGTAAAGTATCATCTGAGTATATCGTGCTACGTGGTTTAAATGTATATTGGTAATATCCTTAATATTCAATACTGACCTTTCACTTCGGACTAAGCGTGGGTTCTTGATTAATTGCGTATAGAATATTTCTATCGAGCCACTGATATTTTCTCGAATACTCCATTTCGTATCCAGAAATACAAGCTCCGATCGAATAACACGTAAAAGCCGGCACGACGCGATTCCTTGTGAAAAAATACAAAAAGAATATAGAACGAAACTTTTTCCTCTCTCGACAGACTTTTGCAGGAAATCGAAATTGAAAATTGATCAACCATGCTTGAACGTGGCTAATTCCGGACAGGGCGGGAGCAAACAATCGACGGGAGGTTATTCCACCTGTGAAAACAAATAAGATAAGAAAATGTAGGATAAAATTGTTCCGCTTAAGGGAATTCATCTTCACACAGAGATAGAAATTTTATTTTCAGGAAAACAGAGTTTGTACGTGCTTAGTTACGAATCGGGCCAGCGCACGTAAATTTTCAATTCAGCAATTTTTTCTCGCAAGCAAAGCGTCCGTGTGAAAAAATTGCGTTCTACGTTCCACTTACTTTCGTACGTAGAATCGTCTGCCGACGACTAAGCAATCGACTAATCGAGGTCTAAGTAGTCCCGTCCAGTTTGGAATTAGCCATGTTCGAGTATATCTGATAAATCTTCAATCTCGATTTTCTCAGAAACTCGGATGATGAGCCGAGGATGGGAAAAACTTTGTTTCTATATTTTTCCCTCGTTTTGCCACAAGTAATCGCGGCGTGCCCGCTTTCACGCGTTAATCGATCGAATCGTACGTATGTTTATTTCTGACTGATTTTATATTTTCGCTCTTTGGCCTGCACGACGGTTGAGTAAAAGCGAGCAATTTATTTATCTCAGTTATATAGACTTAACGGTGCCAGTTGAGGCAATTAATCGTAAAAAAGAGAAACACGGTCGCGATCGTTGGACGCGTGGTGGAATATCGAAGAAAACGGATCGAGATACGAGGAGAGAGATTGCGGCATGAAATCACGAAGGGCGTCGGTTATTATTAATCGTTGTTTGCAAGAGAGACATCGAGGAGGAGGAAGTGGTGCATGAACGCGATGGTTGCTGGAACCTGAGAGAGGGCCGTGGGCAAAGCGATCGCTCGCTTTTCAGACGCTCGATATGGGTGGATGTAACTCGAAGCTGGGAACGGGTAACGCACTTTCCACCGTAGCCGTTAAGGCGTAAAAGCGTGGTAGTGACGAAGTTGGCGTGAGTAGGAGAGAGACTTGTCTTTCGTCCGCGGACCGATACCTACAGCAAACGTTGCTAAACGTTGCTGCAATGCTGGGAAAATGATCGTTCGACGATCCGGACTTTTACTAAATTGCTTTGCAATTTATCGAATTGCGTTCTCTCTCTGTTGATTGATTCGAGCGTCGGTACAATGTATTCTACCGTTGCTTCTTCTATATTTGTTTTTAACTTTCGTATGAATTCTGGAGTATTAATATTTGTGTTTATATTAATGCTCGTTAATTCATGCTTTTTATATATAATATGAATTATTTACAAAGGTACAGGAAACTTGTTAACACCAAAACTACCACGCGCGGTCGAATGAGCGTTTTTGAAATTTCGTGTAGAATTTCTTGTACACAACGTTATTGTATCGCCGTGTAACTTATTCACTTTTCCTGTAATATACGTACAACCCATTTTTCGATATTCACAACTTTCTTTGTTGTTTACTTTCCGAAAAATTGCCTAAAATCTCTTTCTATGTTAAGATATATATTTTTTTTTTGGAAGCGGTCATTTGACCGTTCATGGTAGGATCAGTTATACACGAAATGTCGATAGGTTTAGTGTTAATAACGATGTATGGTTCATTGACGAAAGCGCAGCAGTTGCAAGTGATGAATATCTTACGAAGAGGAAACTTGTTAGGTTGCAGTCAATCGTATCTATTCGCTTGTGTAATCTCGATATCACCACACTGTTTCAGGCTATCGCGATGCGTCTGTTCAAACGACAGTCTTCTGATACCAGCCCACAGCTAGTTTCGGCCACTCCGTTATCTCAGGATGGAACGGCGTCTTTCACAGTGGCGGAGGAAAATTTCGGTCCAAATAGTAAAAAGCTGCACAACGAAAACGATGGATCAGGTCGCATGTCCATGAAGGAAGACTATAGCGAAGCGCTGTTCTTGAAACCGTCGTCGCAATCTTGCGTTTCGAATCGAAAAGGTAACGATTAAATACCGTAGTATTAAAACCGTAGGATACGACTTAGAGTGAGAACGAACGTATCGAATCTGGTTTACGTCACAGGAATTTCGACAT